>SRMA01026840.1:37500-171838 GCA_007224835.1 Danionella cerebrum | reverse complement strand
TATATATATATATATATATATATATATATATATATATATATTCTGCAATCTGAATGATGATTAAAACAGTACATTACTGTTTAGTAAAAAAATGATGTAACTCGAAACAAGAGATGCGTATTTGCCTTTCATTTATTTCTCATCCTTACTTCTCGGTGTGCACACCCCCTCTCCCACAACCACACACTGCAGAGCTTCATCCTCCACATTCAAACACCACACACGCACTCCTCTCTCCTCGCATGATCAGTTGTTCCCACGTCCTCTGCTGCAAAATTGATCACACATAAAAAGCTCATTACAGGAGCCACTCACCCAAACATTCACATTCTGTCAACATCTGCTCTGTCCGTGTGGTCGAAAAGAGAGATGCTTTTATTAATTGGTGATAAAATGACAATAATGTTGATCTATTACTTTTACTAAGTAAGGTGTTACTTAAGGCTTAAGAAAGTTGTTGGAAAACAGTTGGCAAAAGTAGTTATTATTCTGCAGATATTTTAGCATCTATGGCACAGTTTAAAGAAAGAGGCAATCAATATCGTTGCATCCCCTTTTTTACAGCGACCTACTCTTCTATTCATTCTCCTCATTGCCATTAGGAACTGAAGTGTGGGAAAGGTCATGATTTGACAAGACAGGTTCTTTTCTCAACAGGCATTGAAGTAACTTCTGTCTGGGCAAGGTGATACAGGACAGGGCTCGTTTTTTAAACAGCAAACACTGCTTCTATCTCCGCACGAGGCCCATCTGGACAGTGCTGAATTCAAGACTCGAAGTTCATCACAGACAGAGAACAGGGCCGGGTTACCGTGGGGGTAGTCTTAGGGTGCATGTGCCAATCACAAGGGCTGTGTTAGGATCTGTCTTTGTTTAGTCTTTATGTTTTCTGTCTCTGCTCATGTGTGTTCATTTTCCCTGATCAGTCTCACCTGATGTCCTTAGCTGTTCCATGTTTTATGTCCTATTTAGTATCCCCTCTTTTGTGTCACATGACTGGACCATTGTGGTTTGTTGTTGCTGCCCAGCTAGAGGAAAGAGCAGCCTTTATGCTGTGTGTACCTTCATGTTTATGAGAGTTTTGGTTTATCTTAGTATTACCTTATTATTAGTAAGACCTTGAAACAGGCAATTGAGTTCAACTCTTCCTTCTATTGGAGCATGTTTGGAATTAAGTAGGAATGACACGACTCACCTATTATTTCAATTAGATTTCAAATATAATGTCTAAGTTTAAAAAAGGTTAATAGTTTTGATATTGTTGGATTTAAAGAAGATTTACAATAGTTATGTAATGTAATTCTTACATAATTTGCAAGGTAATTAAAATTAAAACGTGAGAAAATGGGCAATCATCTTTCAGTTTAATTTTACACACACCAAATCGGTGCCATGAGTGCCATCTAGTGGTGCAAAGAAGGAATAACCCCCTGGAAGTACAAGAGCTGTGATTTGCCTTGTGTTTTTCAAAGTTCTGGCACAAAGAAGCTCAATGGAACACATCGTGCTTGGATTTTAGCAGAGGTTCGCCTGCTTTTTATAATACAATTTTCACACTGTAGAGCACTTTTGATTTGATTGACAATTGTGATACAGGATTTTATGATTTTATTGTTTAATGTAATGAAAAAAAATTGTAACAAAAAGAATCCGCAGTTTCAAATTATATATACAGTGGTACCCCGAGATTCGAGAAATTCGAGATACGAACATTTACAAGCTGATCTGCTGTATTTTCAGCTTGTTTGTATGACATTGTGTAGCGCTTCAGGGTTCTTGCGCTCCCATCTTCTTGTGCAAAAAGGGTCTGAAAGCTTCAAAACATTTCAACAACACACCGAAACATTATGTTTAGATTACCAATAAGGTGCCATAACAAATGTTAGAGTCAAGATGTCATTAAAAAAATAACTTTTATAACGTGTAAACTGCTGTTCTGTAATGCGAGCTAGAGAAACCCAGTGACGCGTTCTCAAAATGTCAATTTAAGTACTTCAAAAAGTAATGAAAGTAGATAAAAAAAAACTTTCATAAAGGACTTCTAAAGGTTAAAGACACATATGATACTTTCCAGAATCTAGTATACATTCAAATATTCTAGTATGTGCCAAAAACATAATATAGAGTAAAATGGGGTTTAAACCAGGTGAGTTTCCCGGCTAGTCAAATACATATATTCATGACTCTTTAACCAGGTAAGGGTAGTTTTAGCTTTGTGATCTGGTGCTGACTTATGGTATAAGATAAAATTTCCTAATAAACAGTTGGACTCATTAAAATTGGCCTTGAAAATAGATTGCTGGTTCCAATTGCTAAATTTCACAGATCATAGACAGTGGAAAATTCACTCTGTACTTTAAGCAAGTTCACTTTTTGTGCCTCTCTGGTATTCCTCTGATTCCTCCTTGACGATCAAATTAAATCTCACTTTACTCCTAACCCCATCAGATATCTCATTACTTCTAACCCAATCAGATCTCACGTAGCTCCTAACCCCATCAGATCTCTCATTACTTCTAACCCAATCAGATCTCACGTAGCTCCTAACCCCATCAGATCTCACGTAGCTCCTAACCCCATCAGATCTCTCATTACTTCTAACCCAATCAGATCTCACGTAGCTCCTAACCCCATCAGATCTCTCATTACTTCTAACCCAATCAGATCTCACGTAGCTCCTAACCCCATCAGATCTCTCATTACTTCTAACCCCATCAGATCTCTCATAGCTCCTAACCCAATCAGATCTCTCGTAGCTCCTAACCCCATCAGATCTTGCATGGCCCCTAACCCCATTGGATCTCTTGTGGCTCCTAACCCCACCAGATCCCTCGTTGCTTCTAACCTCATCAGATCCCTCATGGCTACTAACTCGATGAGAGCTCTCATTTGTCCTAACCCTATAAGATTGCTCATGGCTCCAAACCCCATCAGATCTATCATTGCTGCTAAACCCATATGATCTCACTTGACTTACCATCTTCTATTGTCATGTGCCCTTCATATTATAAGGACAATCTGACTCCTGCTGGAAAATAAAATTGTCATATCCAAAAAGCTTCTCCAAAGTGCTCTAAAATCTCCTGACAGACAGTTGCAGTCATTGACTTCGGCTTCAAAAGTAAATTGCTGGTGCTCAGCACCAGCCACTGCTCCTCAAACCATAGACAGTGGAAAATTCACTCTGTACTTTAAGCATTTTCACTTATTGCCTCTCTGGTATTCCTCTCTGATTCCCCATTGACGATGAAATTAAATGCAATATGTGCCTAAAAAGATTCCAGTTCCGTGCAGCTTGTCTTAAAGTACATATACTAAACAGACATAATAAATGCCAATGTATCTTTTCTCTGGAACTCTTGTTTTACATTTCATAGCAACAGCACAGAGTTTTAGAAAATAATGACATGACTCACTCATAATAAAATGTTCAAAATAGCTCATAAATTGCACACAGCATCTTCAAACAGAAGAAGGACTTGAGTGGTAACAGGGGAGGACAGTGCTCTCCATACTGTGGACTGTGATTCATTGACACATCCATTAAGCAATCACCTGGCAACCACATCCTAACGTTACCATGCAAATCCCAACAATATATTCAATGAGAGTAAACATACATCATACTTCTACTATCACGTATCCCAGCACTTCCATGGCCCTTAAAATAAGGTGCAGTTTGCCATCACCGCAGCGGGCAAGTTTGTGTATCTGGCGCCACAATAGACACAGCCGGATCTCACCGTGAAACCGCAATACGCCGAATGCTTGAAACCGCAGCGCCGGATCTCACCGTGACCACAACGCCGGATGCCGTGGCTCCTGGCCCCATCCGGATTATATAAACCATAATACATCCAGATGCGCAACCACAACCCCATCCAGATGTCACCGGTAACCACCAACCAGCCGGATGCTCTGGTAAACCACAACGCCTTGATGCCGTGACCACCAGCAGCCGGATGCCACCGTGGCTCCTAGCACGCCGGATGCGGTAACCACAACCAGCCGGATGTCGCGCGAAACCACAACGCCGGATGCCGGTAACCACAACGCCGGATGCAACCTGGCAGCCGGATACCGTGAAACCGCATTACATCAGATGTAACCACAGCCCCATCGGATCTCTCGTGGCTCCTAACTCCATCGGATCTCTCGTGGCTCCTAACCCCATCTGATCTCTCGTGGCTCCTAACCCCATCGGATCTCTCGTGGCTCCTAACTCCATCGGATCTCTCGTGGCTCCTAACTCCATCGGATCTCTCGTGGCTCCTAACCCCATCGGATCTCTCCTGGCTCCTAACCCCATCGGATCTCTCGTGGCTCCTAACCCCATCAGATCCCTCGCCGTTTCTAACCCCATCAGATCTCTCATTATTTCTAACCTCAGCAGATGTCTCATGGCTCCTAACCCCATCAGATCCCCAAAGGCTCCTAAACTCATTGGATCTCTTGTGGCTTCTAACCCCATCAGATCTCTTGTGGTTCCTAACCCTATCGGATCTCTCGTGGCTTCTAACCCCATTGGATCTCTCGTGGCTTCTAACCCCATCGGAACTCTTGTGGCTCTTAACCCCATCAGATCTCTTGAGACTCCTAACCCCATCTGATCTCTCATTACTTCTAACCCCGTCAGATCTCTCATTACTTCTAAAGTCAGATTTCTTGTGGCTTCTAACCCCAACAGATCTCTCATGGCTCCTAACCCCATCAGATCTTTTGTGGTTCCTAATCCCATCAGATCTCTTGTGGCTATAAGCACGTGATGTGACAGTAGAAGTTTGGCTACAGAAAAAAGAGAGAATGAGAAAGAATAACAGCTAAATAATTAAATAATAAACTATTTTCCTGGGGATTGAAACTATAAAAGAAAATAAATGTGCTGTTTGTTCAAAATAATTCCCATTTCTACTGATTGTATTTATGTGATAGCAGGGCCGGCCCTGTACTTCTGGGGGCCCTAAGCAGGAAATTTGTGGCCCCGCCTTACAATGAATTAATTAAATATAGTCTTCACAAACCACCATTTGTATTGTGTGTAACTTACCAGCAACATCATCCATTGTCATATGCTCCACCTCACCTCCAGCTGTGGAGAATTAGATTAGAATGTAATCATAATGCAGAGTAGATTAAACAAATGAAGCATAAATTTATCTTAAATTAGCCATGTTGAAGTTACCATAATTAAAAGGAAAGGAAACAATTACTAGAGTTGAGCCGGATACTTGGCTGAGACGAATATCCGTCACAGATAAAGCACTTTTGCAGAGTACGAGTATCATACCCGTGCTTGGATTGAATGAAAGTTCTCATTGGGTAGTTTACTGTGTCTGCTTTCTGTGATAGGCTAGTCACAGCGCCCCTCCCCTACACACATACCCTGCTCTGCTCACACACACAGAACACTGAGAAGAGAACAGTGTGCTCTCTCTCTGTTCACTCCCTGAGTCACTCAGGTTTGCGGGTTTTTTCTGTTAACGTTTAAGGTTTCTTCAGCTTCAGGTTTGTTTTTTTACTTCGTTTTTTTTTGTAGTACATTGTTTTTAACCAGTAGAGTTTTGGTAAACGTGGGGTTTGTTCAGATGTGGTGCTTGGTAAAAGCGACTCGCATCTCTGCCTGTCTTACACGCTTTGCACTGCAGCATCTCGATTGTCCGCCTACAAGTGTCCAGTCTGAGCGTGTTTTTAGCACAGCTGGAAATGTGGTCAGTCCTCAGCGTGCAAACTTAGACCCTAGCCATGTGGAACAACTGGTCTTCATTAAAGTCAATGCAGATCTGAAAAACAGTGTTGGACTATATGATCCGTAGAACACAGTTCATTTTGTCTTTTTTTCTGCACCTGAAGGATAGATTCGTTTTTATTTTGCGGTTGTAATTTACAGGTTAAATAAAAAAAACAGGGAGGGTTAGGTGGCAGGAGCGTTTGGGCGAGGTAAAGGCCATTTATATTATTATTGACAGCAGCATGCTTTGTAATGAAATGACTCAACCATAGGTTTGTGGGGGGCCCCTAGTGGTGGCGGGGCCCTAAGCAGCCACTTAGTTCACTTATAGGGAGGGCTGGCTCCGTGTGATAGTATTGGATTAGTTACATTCTCTAGATCTCCTTTTTGGGAAATCGCTTCTCTATTTTTTGTTTTGATTCTGACGCAATTTGATTGGACAGAATAGATGCCAATCCCTGTACAAAAAAAAAAAAGTTGAAAAAAGTATTGCCGTAAAAGTTCATATACTAGAAATGTTTTCGAGTAAAAGTATGCATTTTTTAAACCTATTCACTAATTTACAATTTGTGAGAAAACTACTCTATTACAGTAATTTGAGTATTTGTAATTAGTTACTTTACACCACTGCCTATAAGACATAAGGGTTTCCTCGAGTGGCTATTGAAAATAAACTAAACAGATCAGGTTACAGTCTTCAGTACATTTTGCCAGCAGGAAAATCACAGTCACATATTTTCCCCTGACATAAAACGGCAGTTGGGTTTCTCTAACCCAAGTTTGATTTCTCTAACTGATGTCAAGAAGGGTGTTATCTTTTCGGCCAAGCAGTTTTAATGTAATATATGAGGGTTTTGGTTCCAAAATGTTATAAAAAAAAGTACTTGCCAAATCTGAAGTGTATTGTGTTCAACCATAATCAATTTTCCAAAAAAACACTTGTGTCTAATGCAGTCCTGGTTTGTGCATTTTATTCCAAACCGTGATAAATGCCACTCAAATTTTTTCCCCAAAAAGCCATAAGTCAACTAAACCAACTACAGATCATGAGGTAGAAAATGAGGTGCTGAGGAGGTGGAAAAAAAACCCATGGTTGTGAAGAAGATGTTTCTTTTGATCAAATCATTGGCATGAAGCAGAGAAAACACCTAATGAGATGCAGAAAGTGCAAAAATTGGGTTAAGAACTGTGCAACTCATTATTAAAAACTGGAAGGAAACTGGGGGCTGAGCATCAGTGCAGTGTGAGAAAGGTTTTTTTGTGGCCATAACCTTTA
Source organism: Danionella cerebrum (assembly GCA_007224835.1). Lineage (NCBI taxonomy): Eukaryota > Metazoa > Chordata > Actinopteri > Cypriniformes > Danionidae > Danionella > Danionella cerebrum. Next base: position 164,834 of record SRMA01026840.1, on the reverse strand, counting down.
ATGAGAGAACAGTGAAGAGAGAGATAGGAAGCTAAGCAGAGAGAGAAAGAGAGTGGAGCGGGACGGGACGGGCAAGCAGATGTCAGGCTCAGAATTTGAACTGGTGGCGCCCTCTGAAAATGTATGTGTACTGCTCGCTAGCCACTAGGCCATGGTGCAGAACATGAGCTTTGAAATTCTCAGTTTGCATTTTGCAAATTGTGAAAGAGTGGTTCAGGGTGCATCAGACATTTTGAGAATCTCTGGGGTGTGCTGTAGAAAACTTTATGCCATGGTCAGACTTTATGTGTGAAAAACTAGATGGCTAAGGTTTGTACACAAACTTTGATGATTGTCAAGGTACAATTTTTGGTTTCCATGACATCATACAAAGTCAGTGACATCATACAAAGTTCCCCATGCCGATATGAGTGATTTAAACCAACCCTCGTATCTCTTTGAGTTTCCTCTGTTAAGATAGTGATATGCCAAATTGATTTCCATGGTAAAAAATTTGGGTTGCTATGGAGGGGTCAGGGTCATAGAATAATGTTCCTTTTGTCACTAAAGGAAGCAATTAGTTCCATAAACCAAAGTCCATGTCTATCATTCACAAAAGAGTTCACAAGAGTTCAAAAAATGTTGTTGCTGGTTTGGTTGCTATTGAGTCAGTGATGTCATTTTTTACCCTCATTTCTCTATGATCTTTTATCTTCTATTTTCACTGCCATTTCCCATTCGTTTTCAAATGCTGTATAGTCACTGGTAAATATTTAAACCCTTCTAGAGCTTGGGGTTCAAATAGTGTGGCCACATCCACAAGTGAGGTTCTCAGTTTGAGTTTGACCCCATGTTAAGTCAATGAATTCCTTTAGTGGTGCCAGTCTGAAAAGATATAGTAGCCTGAGTCAGAAGAGTTTGGATGTTTTTGCAAAGTTTTATGACTGTAGTTCGAATGTTCTAGGAGAAGATGCATTTAGATTTTTTGTCTGAACCAAAAGATGACTAACAATATTTTATTCGTCTTTTACGAGCCAACACAATTAATGACACACTGGTTGGAAAGAAATTTTGTGTCATTACAGAAGTTTATCGAAACAATATCAAGGCGAATACATGCCATAATCAAAGCAAAATGCTCTTCAACTGAGTATTAGAGTGTGTGAATTGTATGTTCTCACTCAAAGTAAGAGAGAGAGGATGAACAAGTGAAAGGAAGATTCACCAGACAAGGATTAGGTGGAGGTGTAAAGAAGTAATTGACTAAAAGGTTGCCAGCTGCAAGAGTTCAGGCTAACCAGGCTTTCCCCCAAGGGGTCTCTGACAGCTCTCCTAAATCTTGTTGCACAGCAGAAACAGGTTTGGAAGGTGTTGGACAACAGTATTCTGAGTACACCACTGAGAGGTAAGTAATATGTGCTTTGAGGATCTAGGAGTCATTCATTGCCACTCAGTGGCTCCGGATGGAACTGTATCATGGGCGACTGCTTCCCCTCGCTCACTTCGACACCACCTGGGATCATCGGTTTCCCCAAACATAGCCTATGTTGACACTTGTGGTGTGATTTTGACAGCTAGAGGAAATGGCCTCCTGTAAATGCTTTGTTTGCTGTTTACAGCATTTCAAGCAACATATGAGTTTTGCCCCAGTTAAAGAGCTACTTACTGCTAATGATCAGGAGATTTGTTCTTCGGTCGATGAAGTTGCTTTTTGATTTGGGACTGTACAGAGTTAAGAGGATGCACTTCGTTGCCAGGTCACAGTTACAGCTGCTGTTGATAAGCACCATTCACCTTTGGAACAGGCAAACTATAAGCGATGGCAAACTGTATAAAAAACAGTCACTCAAGGTCTGTAGGTCGGAATCTTTAGGAGTAATGTAGAATTAAAAAATTAGCAACAGTTCTGTGACGTTTAAATGTATAATTCAACATTGGTTCAAAACGTGCAGGACACATGGGACATGAATGAAAAAGGAACAAAGATTGAAACTAAGCATGATGTTCTGCAGATTGCATGCAAGGCGGCACATGTTTTATTGAAGCTGCAGCACCGTGAATCAGCTGCACCGTGTTCCAATATCATAATGTGAATTATATGTTTAATGTTTTATAATTATTTCATGTTCAGATTTAAACACATCATCAGGAAAGTAGGACTGAAATAATTTCAGTTTTAGCTCCACTTTTATTTGGCCCATTTAAATTTTTATTTTAGAAAAATAAAATACAGATACAGAAATTAAAATTTTAATTTACCTGGAAAATAAACTGCGATTTTCACAAAAGTGTATCTTAAGTTCAATATTAAGCTTGAGAAACTGCTTAAAAGTGCCATAGCATGCCATTTCTAAAGCATTTAAAATAAATATGTGAACTCTCTATTTTAGCACTGCACTGTACTTGTAAAGGTTGTCTCCATTCCTCCCAGAGTCATGCTTTTGTTAGTCCCTGCTGACCAAACCTCACCTTTCAGTCACATGTCTGCTTCTCTCACACTTCCAGGTCAGACAGTGCACCCACTGTGTACAGGTGTACTAGCAATTAATCTGATTGGTCAGTGGGCGGTGCTAGAAATATGGGCAGTGCTAGGAACATCAAGGCATTTTTAGCTCACAAAAAAAGTAATGCAGGATTACACAAATAAGCATGAAAGATTCTGAATAAAACTAGAGGCATGTTTTTGGTGAGGAAACAACACTAAAATACGGACAGGATTTTTGTGGGCTCTTAAAAAGTCTACTTTTAAAAAACCCAAAGGTTAGGCCTTAAATTGGTCGTGAATAATTTTTCACAAGTCTCAATTTTCGAATCACACTTCAGATCGAGTGTGCTTGTGACAGATTTCCCAGCATGCACCACAAGAGCTCACACATTTGGTTGTTTAACAAAGATGGCTGCCATAGCAACGAGAATTATTTTAGAATTATGAAAATAATTTTTGGTCAGTTTTTATGAAACAAATTCACTTATTTATACACAATCGCTAATTTTGAAAAATTCATGCTGAAATATACTCCATTAAAGCCATACATGAAATACATGAAAAGACAACAAGTTGGTGCAGTGGGTAGCAGGGTGTACCCTCACCTCTCGCCCAAAGTGAGCTGGAGACCGCCCTGACCCCAAAAGGGAACAAGAGTGTTTGAAGTTGAAAGAATGACTGAGGAATTGTTAACTATACAACAGTAACTTAATTCTGCGTCAACGTATTCTCTAAATATAAAAAAATCCAATGAAAAGGGCAAAATGGGATTGAAATAGAAAACACTTTGCTCAATTTTCTGTCCACTCACGTCTCAAAGTTATATCCTTGAAACTAGTTATGACAGTGAAGTCCATCAGCAAGGGAATGATTGGTCAATGTATAAATACGATATATTTAATCTCCCTGATTTAAATGCAAATCCGTCCTTCAACAGACTCTAACAAATACTACGCCTGAATCTGGTTTAAGGATTTTGGGTTGTGCGTAAGGACATAGTATTAGTGACAGATATATGAAGCATGTTATTGTGTCATTGGAGTATTGCTGAAGGATCCCATGGGCACAAACACATGCACACACACATGCACACGCACACGCGCACACACACACACACAAACACACAATAAGAGGGCGAATCTTTGATTTATGTGGTTTGTTTCTTGCTTTTATTTCTCTGTTACCTTTATGCCTGATGTGAGTTGCTTAGCAACCCATCCCTTTGGGCCCGGAAGGTTGCTATAGAAACATGCTATGGTACCATGTAAAGAGAAGAATTGAGAACGATAGTAATGAAAAAAAAGAAAGAGAAAACATGTGTGGATTTACATTATATTCTTGATGTTGGCGTGAGTAAGCACAGTAATGAAAGATAACGGAGAGAAAGAAACAAAGGTATCCATCAGACAGGAAATGTTCTCATAGACTTAGAGGGCAAACTGTAATAGAGATACTCTTATCCACACATTACGGATATTATAGAATTTTTTTCAGCACAAAGCAATGATGATTATATCGAATGATTTATATATTATAAAAGTTTATATTTACGAGATCTGAAAGCACAACAGCTGAGCACTGGTTTGAACATCTGTGTTCAAAGAAACATGGTATTAATGTTATAGAAATATACACAGTTCTATCTATATATAATATATCTTAAAAGGTTGTACACCCGTCACATTTCTATTAATATTTATATCTTTTCATGGTAAAGTTTGTATATAGCCGTATAAATGTACAATACTAAAAATACAACCAATAGCCTCTGAACCCCTGGCAACAAAAGTGATTACACCCCTAAGTGAAAATCTACAAATTGAGCACAGTTATCAATTGTCCTTCCCCTATGTCATGTGACTCATTAGTGTTACAGAGAGCTGGTGAGTTTTTTTTGGTATAAAAGCTCTTTCACTCTCTGATCCTGGCCACTGAAAGTTCTGCATGTTCATGACAAGTTCTTTTAAGAAAAGGCCTCACCATGGTCGACTAAAGAAGTTGAGTGTACATTCTCAGTGTCACATCCAAAGATTGCCTTTGAAGAGCAGACAGATGAGTGCTGCCAGCATCGCTGCAGAGATTGAAGGGATGGGAGCCAGCCTGTCAGTGCTCAGACCGTACATTGCACACTGCATCAAATTGCTCTGTATGGTTGTCGTCCTAGAAGAAAGCCTCTTCTAAAGGATCACTGGAACCATGTTCTGTGGTCTGAAGAGACCATGATAAACCTTTTTTGTTCAGATGGTGTCAAGCGTGTGTGGCGGCAACTAGGTGAGGAGTACAAAGACAATTGTGTTTTGCCTTCTGTGAAACATGGTGATCGGAGTGTGATGATCTGGGGCTGCATGAGCACTGCTGGGATTCATTTAGGGAGTGCAATGTGCAGTGACATATTGAAGCGGAGCATGATCCCCTCCCTCCAGAAACTGGGCCGCAGAGCAGTGTTTCAGCATGATAATGACCCCAAATGCTTGCCAAGATGACCACTGGCTTGTTAAAGAGGCAAAGAGGGTAAAGGTGATGGACTGGCCAAGCATGTCCCCAGACCTAAACCCCATAAGGAGCACAAGGTGTCAAATGTCCTCCACCTCTGTGATGTTGTGACGGATGAAGAACATTCCAGTGGGAACCTGTGAAGTTCCCAAGTGAATTAAAACCATGCAGGAAAATGATGGTGGCCTCACAAATATTAACATTCCACACTTTTGTTGCCAGGGGTTCAGCTATTGGCTGCATTTTTAGTTATTTTGAGAGGACAATAATGTGAGGGTTTTTTTAGATCTTTGAACGAGCAAGTTAAACAAGTCTTAACTGCAACAGACACTGCAGAAGCTGGAAGCGGCCGACCTGGCCCCGAGCATAGAGGCCATAGCCTCAGGCTATAGTCATTGAATTCCTCTGCTGATTACATGGACGATAATACTGATCTCACCCTGCTGGTCAAATAAGTATTGCTTGCTGTTTGTTTTCGAAATGCAAGGTTAATTGTGGAAATTTTACTTGATTTCAAGCTTCGACAATCACAAAACTGATGTAATTGACTAAACGGATTGTTCCAGTTTTAATGTTACTTTGGCTTGTACCTGTGCAGTCAGAGCCTTGTCTCATGACTTTTTCAGTTCGATTCTTTTGAACTAGAGTTCGTTTTCCCTTTTAGCTTGGTCCATTTGTGCAAGTGTGAAAGCAACAACCGAACTCTAAACGGCACCAAAAGTGGACTAAATAAAAGGCGTTTGTCTGTTTGCATGACAGCGTTGTCATGGTAGCCTGAGGTCAAACTTGGAGTAGTTTGTAATCCGAGCAACATTTGCATTGTGCATCATAAGTGATTAATTGAAATGATACAAGGTCAGCATCAAGCAGCGAACCCTGTCCATTTTCAGTGGGTTGTCCCAGTCTGCAGGAGACAGGTTTACTTCTGTGTGAGTTCATTCTAACCAATCAAAAAGCAGTCAAGGAAACACATTGGATGATGTATGTGACCAATGAGTGGCCCGTATGATGTCATTGTTTTCAGCTGGTGCGGACCAGAGAGAGTGTAGTGGGAATGATGACAAAATCTGCAACAATGTATCAGGTGGAATGACGTTATAATTTCTAGTTATCGAACCTAAAGGTTTTCGTGCAGCCCTAAGCTAAAGGGATACAAGGTGCCTCAACAATATCTGAAATACAAAGTCTTTTTTAGAGCTCTTGGATCCTGTCCTATCTCATTATTTGCTCTGGTGTCCCGTCGCATCATGTCTTACTAGCCTTCTGTTCAGGACGGCATGTGTGTATTCTGTGCTGTCCAAACTGTCACTGTTCAGTCACATCAAGGCATGTTAACCTGTGAGTTGTATCTTGTGCTTTCTCTTATCTTGAGCCAGCATATCTTTTGGTCTATTGAGCAATGACCTGGCCTGTAATGACCAGATTAGTCTTTTAACATGTGTTTCTATTTGGATAAATATAAAATTTCATGGATTACTTTGAGTTTGACCATCATCCTGTACAGTCGTGTCAAAATCTCATCCCATCTCACCTCGTTTAATGTGCCTTTCCTTTCCTTTTCCCCATCTTGTCTAGTTTCCCCATACTGCTTCCAGTTTCCTTTCCCTCCAATGTCTCTGTGTAGATTTCTCTACTCAATCCTGTGCTTGATTATGCTTTTTTGCACTGCTGAGCACTGAGCAATGTTCACATTTCTGCTCAGTTTAGCTGGAGGCAGGATCACAAGCCACAGGGCTAAAGGCTTGGCACATTTCAGATGTACTTCATTTTTTGTTTATTTTTCTTGATCCTTCTGTTAGTGTTTATTACTTTTCAACCCTTTACTGTATTTATTTAGATGTGTTTCCCACAACCATTGAAAAGAAACTATAACTTCATCATACAGAGATATGAGTGCAGACAAAAAGTCGGATTTCATATCTAATTCTAAATATTGCTATAATTGAAATTATGGCTTCCTATGGTCTTCTATTTGTGCTTAGTTTTTGAAGCGTGGATACACTAACACTCAAATGGCAGATTATGCTGAATAGCTAAAAAGATGGCAGTCGAGTAAACAAATGTCTTCTTTAATTCTTGATCAAACATGTAATCATCACTTTCATTTATGTTTCGTTAAGTATAACGTCTAGGTTACTTGTGTACGAGATGTATTTTTGCAGTGAAGATTAGAATGTGCACCAGCAGCAGAGCTAGGTGACCAACTAAATAAAAAGCTACAAGGGGTCACCCACACAAGGGGATCAACACCACCCCAGCTCTCCCGGGTCATTGACGAAGGGCAAGACACATGGTAACAAGGAAACAAGGCCTAATCACAAGGCTGCTCCCTAACAACCATTTGCGGTGGGGGTGGGCGCACATTGCTGTAGCGGAGCAGCCTTGTGACTAGGCCTTGTTTCCTTATTACCATGTGTCTTACTCTTGACTTGGAGACAAGCTTAAAAACGAAATGTTCAGAATCACCCTCCCAATCACCCTTTAAATCAAGATTAAAAATGTAGTATTAGTTAACTAAACTAAGCCCCTGTCCACACATAGCTGGTTGTTTTGAAAATGGGTATTTTTGTGCGCAGTTATGCTGTCTCTCCCCCTGTAACCCCACCATGGTTTTCTTGTTACTATGCAGTTTTGAAAATGCCACTGAAGCTGAATCGTATTTGGAATGTTTCGCACCTGTTGTCCATATGGACAGTAAATCCGAGTCTTTTTGTGTTCAGGGGATAGAGTTTGTCATTGTCATTATGCGCTGTCACTAGTGTGTTTACAAATGGCTGAAGCCAGGACTATGTTGTTGTTTATTGTGCTATTGTGGCTTACAGTATGTACAGGATTACATGCTCATGTTTTCTATTTGATCACCGAACAGAGGTGCTTGTGTTTGAGCACACGCAGTGCTGAATAATAATTTTATAAATCCCATGAATTGAGTACCATGTTGGTTTGTAAACTGCCATTTTGGAAGTTTAGTTTGGGAATCGTGAGTAAAGTTGTGCATAGTGATGGCTAAAGTGAAATAGAACGGCTGGAACGGCTGTTCTCTCAGGCTGGAAAGGGCCACAGTCATTGAGAAGAACATTGAAGAGTTTACAAACGAATGAATCCGCCATAAATGTGTAGAAATTACAGGGCTCTTCACGCAGTTCAGTACCTCTGTATGCTAACAAGCTCTCTGCGGGAGATAAAGTTAATAAATAAAGTTTGGGTGCATTTCATGCAAATTTTGTAGGGGTTTGAAATTGAGAATCTGTTTATTCTTTCTAATGGTGTTTCGTTAACATTATTAAACAATTCCAAGTATATTGTGCATTGGTGGGCTGGTTAGCATAACCACTAATATTGCTGTGTCACCATTTTTTAGGCAAGTTGGTGATTGGGATAAAGTCATCATCCATGTTTCACATTGGACATCGTTGATGCCAAAATTGCCTAGTACTAGCGCTGATAAGCTATCAGTATGGGTTACAAGAAGCAGGAAGTTATTGTTGATAGTTTATAAAAACAGTTATTGTTTTTTACTACTGCTAACTACAGAAACATGAATCAACACTCCTGCAGAGTTTTCCCACACACAAAAGGTAACATTCTTGTCCTAAAGGGCAGTTTAAATATCCACTGTCCCACATTTTTCTCCTTTTTAGATGAGTGGGGATCACTTGAGTCAGGTGAAGGCTGGTAACTTTTCCCTGGAGCAGTGGTGCCAATTAAAATGAAAAGAAAGAAAGAAAGAAAGACAGATGAATCATTTGTTATTACAGCACTTGGAACTAGTAGGGTTGGGCGATGTCAAGCAATTTTGGCGTCAACGATGTCCATTGTAAAACATCGTGATGGACAATCCCGCGTCCCAATCACCAACTTAGATTTATTAACAATCCAATGTTACCGAGAGCATTGCTGCCTAAAAAATGGTGACACAGCAATATTAGCGGTTATGCTAACCAACCCAGCATTGCAAAATAGTAAATAATGTCAACATAACACGATTAGAAAGAAAAAACGATCCCGATTTGAAACTCATTCAATCTTGCATGGAATAGATATGAACTTTGTTCATTACCTTTATCTTTTATGCAAACAGGGCCTGAAATGAGATTATTCACAACAGAGTGTGTTGCTGCTCCAGCGCGGGAGTGGCGGGGTGATGGATCATGATGCCCGCTAAACATCAGCATATCCATTGGCCATCGACCCAACGAACTAGTTCTCATGTCAATTACAGAGAATCTGAGCATATTTATGGTCGTTATTTCAAAGCCACTTACATTTAAAAAAAAAGAAGATATTTCTTGCGTCCCCACGCTTTTTGCATTGCAACTACAGGAAATCCTGAAACCCTGATACCCCAGATCTGTCAAGAAATCTGCATACAGTACCGAAAATAATCACCCTGTCTTGTTTGGAAAGCATACACTAAACAGGGGAAATCTTCCTGAAATGCGTAGGTGAAGTGAAATGGTCTCATATCCTCATTTCCCCCACCCCAACTCTCACACACACGCGCACGCACACACACATACACACTCTTTTTCAAACCAGTTCAGTGACTCAGAGCTGGAGCAGTCTGCTGGCTCTCTCTCTTTTCATCCTTTGCTCTCTCTCTCTCTCTCTCTCTCTCTTTTCTCCCTCTCATTGCGGGTGTTTTGTCGTTTTGTTTGTGGCTGATGAGGGCTCGAGCGAAGCTTCCTCTGCTCTGCTCATGTGTGGTATGTACATTTTTCACAACCTGTGTGAATGGCTTGCTAACAGCAGGAGGGTTTTGCTGTGATGCAGATGAGTGTGTTTGTATGTCTGGGACACGAGGACAGATTTGTCACGTGTGTCTGTCTGTGTGGCTCACTGGCACTACATATAGACGCAACATGCTGGCTGTTTCTGATTGTCTGCAGACTGACACTTGATTTATGATTTCGACGTGTTTATATGAGTGTGTCTGGCTAAGATGAAGTGATGCTACAGCATTTGAGAGTTTCTGTTGACACAGAAAGATCACGTCTGTGTCCATGCACATGTGTGTGGAAACAAGTTGAGCATCAGTCACATGATTGCTGTTCTCTAAAGCATTTTTTTATCTGCTCGGGTATGTGTGAATCGTCTCCTTTCTTTGTATGCCATCAATGCGTATGTGAATGTAAAAGAGCTGCAAAAATGTCTGCTATCTCACTCATATCCATGAATTAATAATGCACATGATTCAAATAAAGCTGCCTTTACCAAAAATGCTTTTTGAGTGTATAAGTATATAAATATGATTGGACGTCTAAAGGAAATATTTTGTGCTGATTAGACAGCAATGTGGCTGCACTCAAAGCCATTGGGGGAAATTGTCAATCTGGCAACCTGTCTCGAGGTCCATCAAGTTATTCTCAAATCTGCAACACCACCTCTCCCAGGATGCATCAAACGTTAATGTGAGGATATAACAATCATGAGGATGTAATTTTCAGTATGGGGGGGGTCTACATTTGTGCATTTTTGGAAGATGTACATCAAGTGGCTGCACTTTTTCAGCAACAAGACATCATCACGTCAGCAGTAAATGAACTCTTTTTTTATAATATATGAGCCATGAATGACATATATTTCGTTATTATTATGGTAAATGTTATCTAAACTGTTACTTTATCAACTTTTCTATATTAATGTGTTTGGTCACAAGCTTGGCATTTTTTGTGTGTTAACTACAGTTGAACATTGTGTAGATTGATGAACTTGTGTACAGTGGTACCCCAAGATACGAATGCTTCGAGTTATGAAATGTTTGAGATATGAAAGGTCTCGAGGAAATTTTTTGCTTCGAGATCCGAAGAAAAATTAGCTTTACATATAAAACTTGCTTTTTAGATACGAAATGTTCGAGATACAAAGGGAACCCTGTGTCTCGGGGTACCACTGTATTTGCTTTAAAGGCGTCATACTTTATAGGAATAGATCTAATTAGAAGTCCTCAAAAGTTTTGAGGTTTTATTCATGCTTTTGACAAAGTCACATGAGTTAAATGGTTACGTCAAAGCTGGACATGAAAAGCCTGATTTATCTCCTCTGGAAATGTCTCTTGACTCAATCCAGGCAGCGCAGACACTTCAAATCAGATGAGCCAATAAAAGCAGATGCTTCATGCAGATGATTTCTGATTGGTCCCGGAGTAATGTAGTAATTTCTTTAGTGGCTCCATAATTCTACAGCATTTATTCATTGTTCTGGAGTTTAATTATCCGGGTCTAATGAGAAAACATTCGGGACTAAAGCCGAAAAGCACTGTGAAACTTGACGGGTTTGAAGAACTTGATTACAATAATGGTGATAGCAGCTTTCCTGAATAATGACACTTGACAAATGTTTATTTTTACAAATATTTTTTCGTTACCATATACAATAGTTCCACAACAAACCTGAAATTGTACAAAAATACAATTCTGAGTAATACATTGTTATATTTTACTGCAAAAAATGAGAAATTATCTGTTTATAAGTTTCATAAAAAAAAAATCAAAAGTTTAGCGTCCAAACAAAAAAAAAAAAACACAAATCCAATAATATGAAGATTGACGTTAAAAACCCAGGCAAACCTTCGCTAAACCTTATAAACTGTGCTAACGATGTTTTGTTCTATTGTGCTTTTTTGCCAGAATTTTGAAAAACACAAGCCATTACAGGTCTTTCCCAGGTACTTCCAAGGGTTACCACATTTGAATTTCAATTACTTAGTATATTATGAGACATAACTCTTGTAATGTTTGCTTATATAAAAAAAAACTAATAACCTTTGTTAAAAAAAAAGATCGGTGTGAAGGACTTCTTTCCCTCATTCAAAGATAGAAATTTCTATTTTTGTTTACATGTAACATGTTTACATGTTGTTTTAGAGAATTTAGAGAATTCTGGCACATTTTTAGGCTTTGGAAACCTGAGTACCCGGATGAAACCCACAGAATCACGGGGAGAACAATGACAAATGGGCTAAAACCTTATAGATGACTTTTTTATTGTGACACAGGTGCAGCAAGTCTGGGGAAACTAGAAGATGTGTGGAAAGGAGAGCAGCATCTACTCAGGGACTGTAACTATAAAATGATCTGACACGATCCGGAGAGCCTGAAACAGTCAAACATTGCCAAACGAAAGCTTTACCCTAACTGTACTACTACTTATTTTTAAATACTTTAAATATTACAGTTTATCCAGAAATACAAACCTGTTGATCCTAGGGTATCTGCAGGGGCTTTTATCTTTCTTTTCATCTATCATTTTGGGGTTCATCACTGTCCAGCACTCTACTGGCTTTCCATTACTATATGGTATGGAAGTATGCCCTTTCAAATTCATTCCTTATTCTGCAGTATTGAGTCATTTACTCTCTGTAGCATCATTTTAAAGCCTCCAGCATGTTTCTAGTCCAGTCTTGATTGCAATATCTATAGAATGAAGGTTCAGGTTCTTGTGATCTACGGTTTTCTCTATTTAGGCCAATGTTAACAATCATTAATATTAGTATTAATAATATAATAATACATTTTATGTCAGATATCTTTCTAGGAACTAAAGGACACTGCTATACAGACACAATGTCATCACATACCAAAACAGGAGTTACAAAAAATAGCTTGTTATTATGGCAAGATTCCTATTACCAAAGTCCTCCTCCAAGATAACCCGGTCTAAATGGACTACTTGCACAACTGCTTCCACGTTCTATGCATTCCATTTCAGTTATTTCTGGTTATAGCATTGACTGCATTCTACACTCTCTATTTTATGGTGTCTAACAGTCAAAATATAACTATTTATTTACTTTTTTTAAAGTTGTCACAATGATAGATGTGAAGTGTTACGAGGACAACTCAATCAAGGTTAATTTACAGCTGTGCAGCCCAATACCCAGTTATCTGGTGCAAACTTAATCTAACCTTGTGTAAAATCACATATCTTCATCTGAGCCAGCAATACACTGCAATCCTATACTGTGCTGTAACTTTTCTAACTGCTTCCCTCAACCGCATCTGTGAGAACGTTATATAGTACAAACCATGTCTAATGGTCAGGACCGTTACAGTAATTATTAGGTGTGTAACGGTATGCTAAAATCGTATTCGGTTCGGTACAGTGTCTTGGAGAGTTTGGTTCGGTTAATTTTCGGTATAAAACAATAAGAGCTTACAAAATCTTTATCTTGAAAAGCTGCCAATACACATAAAATAAATAAAAGTGACACATTTGGGTGATATTTTAAATAAATTGCACTCTTTATAAAGAAAAACACATTATTTTAAATAAAAAATGAAATACTGCAACTAGTTAGGACCTGAAAACTTTTAACACTAGCAACAGCTTCAGCTTATATATCAACAAAACTAACTATTCAAGTTTTAAGTTTTTGGCTAAAAAGATGAACCTATCCACATTTTCTGAAGAGAGCACAGATCTGGTTGCAGTGACAATATCTCCAGCAGTAGAAAATGTTAGATGTGTTGCCTGCCCGATCTCCGTGGAACAATGTCGGCATACAACTTTAAATTTATCCACTCGTCTATCCCCGTTATGTATTTTAACAGAGAAGCCAACGTGTTCCCAAACAGGAGACCGTAGTGAGGTGGGAGGGTCTTCAAGCTCTGGCTTCTCTTTGCTGTTGCCATTTCTCACAGCTACTCGTGCAGCGCTACTGCACGTCACTCAATAGAGTCCGTGCAGAAACTCGCCTAGGAACAATGTTCCGCTGCGCTTAATATCGCGCTAATAATAAATTTATATTATTTAATAAAAAATATACCGAAATGGTATGCAAGTGTACCGAACCGAACAGGCCGCAGCGAAACGGTTTGGTGCCCGTCCCCGTGAACCGTTACACCCCTAGTAATCATGGTCTATGCTTTTCTTCTGCTGTCTTTGAAATGTAAAAACTGTTCATTTTGGGCACGTTAAGACTCGTTTGGATTGAGGGAACAGGGATTTGGAAATAGGTGACATGTACAGTTTCAGAAAGGAAATGCATCACAAGGCTCAGTTTAAGTGGTCCATTGGAATAAGTAGGGTCCTTCGGTTTTGGGAGGATCTTGGAGTACAAGCAACAATCTGAGAATGCAAGGAATTCATTTAGATAGGAATATGCCCTTGAGCAAGATAAACAGGAGATGTAAGGGCCATGCCAATAACAGAAGATTAAAGAAAAGAAGACAAACTGTGTGATGCCATTGGGGCATCTGCAGTGAACATTAGCAGGATTCAGGTGCACACATGACAAGCTGAAGGATGGAATGTGTGTAAAATGGTGGAGTATGATAGGGAGAAAGCCTTTGATAGTTAAGAGAGCCTTACGGCCACATTCTCTGTTTATTTTATTTTGTGCACTGACCATAAAATAATGAATTACTAAAGTCAAGTAGTGATGTCAGTAGAGCACAAACAAGAGGGAGCTGTGGCTTTAAGGAGAGCACTGGGCTTGATGCTGGTTCTGTACAAAATGCAGACCAGCTGATAAAATTGATAAATTCGTCTAGACACAGTGTCTAACCCAGGATCACTCCCAGACTCTTGACTGTTTTGGGTTGGAATAATGTTATACAATGGTATAAAGGGCCAACTCTTACCAATTTCTGCCCTAGGTGAAATGATAATATTTTTTTTGAGAAGCCGCATGGTGTGGAGTGGTGTAGAGGTCCTGGATTATGTTTGCAGTTTCTACTGTGCTTGTGTGGATTTCTTCAGGATCTTTTGGTTTGCTCTGGAACTAAGAGTAAATGTGGCTCTGTGTTGGTGATTTATAAAATCAGCATCTGTAATGTCAGCCATCATTAATATTGAGGTCAGTGAATTTAACATGAAGAGCTAGGCTGAATGAGTCTGGCTGATCACAAACGAGGGTACACATGTTTGTTTCTATTTGTTTATATGTAGCGAACATCATCCTGACATCGAAATTTGGTCAGAATCTGACGGTCTGAGGCTGTTCAAATCAGACAAAACACATGCTTCAGAAAAAGTTCTGAAAATTAATTACCGGTAGTCTGGAATTGTTCGTACAAGTAGATGTCTGAGATTGCATGAGTATGTTACTTTGTTGTCAATTTGAATCTTTTTTCGAGTATGATAAATAAAAATAATTCACGTTGTTTACACATGTAAAAACAGTTCACAAATCAATCCGTTTTGATTAAAACATCATAAGGCAACAATTAACCATTGTTTTATAAAAAAAAAAGATAGTCGTTTTTGTCACTATACAAGTTAAGAATCGCAAATCATACATTTGTAATGTGGGCCCGCAAAGAATTCGGAAAAAACCTTTACATCAAGATTTATTCAAGAATTATGAGGTTTGTGGTTTATGGAAAGTATTTAATATGTGTTCATGCTGTTTTGTACTTTTGTGCAAGTCTCCTTTCATGACAGAAATAATGTATTTACTGATTTATGTATCACATTTTTTGAAATGACCCCCTTGTTCAGTATCTTTTCCATGCAATACAATTATTTCTGAGTTGGATTCATGTGCATGTCTATTATTTGAAGCTCTTTCAGGTAAAATATAGTGTGTGTACTCTCCCACACATGGAATATAAGATTAGTCCGCAGATGATGTTCAATCACAAAATCAGTGATAGTCCATTTATGTTTATTTTCATTCATTTTTATTGATGCTTACAATTATAAAAGGGTTGACATTTCATTTCTAAAGCAAAGCCTACGTGCGCGTCCAGAAACGGTCCAAAAAGGACGTTGAAAAGACGTCCAGCATAGACCTCGTCTGGATTTCCATTCTGCACCATTTCTAAATCAGGACTGCAAGTGTGGGAATGACATCAAAAAGACGTTGAAATAACGTCAAAATGTTTGCTGGGAAGTTATTTAGTCACACAAAATAGGCCATTAAATTATTGTCTTTCAAGTTTCAAATAGACCACTTATATCTATTATTCCTTTTATTTTTTAGTAATTTATTGTGCGTGGCGACTACATCTTTAATGATTTGCTTTTTGGGTAATTTGTCTTCTGCTCTCATTTCGTGTTTTTTTGTTTTTTCATTCATCATTGTTATTGGTTATTTATTCCTTTATTTCAGTTTTTCCTTGTGCTCATTATTGGTCTAATTTGTTTTATGTACCCTATGAGATTCTTACCTCATGCAAGTAAGCCTGTGCATCCTTATGCCAAGCTCTTGTTTGTTTTTGTTTTCTCCAGCCTCATTAGCTGTACTCATTTCTGCTGTCTGGAAGTTTCCATCCGTTCCCGGTGGGGTACTTTTCCGTTCCAGTTTTCACCGTTTTCTCCAGCTGAAGAGAGACCTTCTTCAGTTAGAAGATTGCCAGTTCTAGGTTCACCGGTGACCTTCCTGGAAGGAGTTTGCATGTTCTTCTCCCCGTGCTTTCCTTTATGTTTCCCATAATCCCCAAAACAGGCATTTAATCTCATACCCACATAAAGGTTACATGGACCACTTTAGACCATGAAATATCAGACGTGGAGGAGTCACTTCATTTTTATTAGAGTTGTAGAATCGTACAGTGATTGTGTGAGAGGTAGTTGTGGCCTAGTGGAAAAGGATTTGCCCCGAGCACCACAGCTATAGCTGGCCACTTCTCTAAGTGTGTTTGTACGGTGTGTGTTCATGACAGTGTGTCTGCACTTGGATGGGATAAATGCAGAGCACAGATTCCTTCCATGAATCACTCCATACCTGGTCGTAATGTCAATTTAACTTTTTATAGCAGGTAACTTGGCTAAATAGGCTTTTGAAACACACACTTCTGCTCTCGATGTGAGCCAGCCCAGCCACTTCCACTTTCCACAGTGTTAATTGCAGTTTTGCAATATAAGTTTTAAACTACATGCATTTGTATACAATTTGTGACATATTTAAAGGAGATGGTGGTAGCATCAGTGCAAGCGTTCAGAGGTTTCCAAAGAGACAAAGTAGGAACAGCAAGTTGCTTGATGTAACTCTGGAGAGAGAGGTGAGCATGTGTGAACCATAAATTTGGTGCAGTGATCAGTCTTTTAAGGCTAGATGAGTGATTGGGAGATGGCTGTGATTTAATGGCTGCTTCCTGGAGTGGACTGTGTCGAGAGTTGTGATCGATTGTTGATTGGACACTGGTTGTGTCTTTGGAATAAACTGAATCGTTGACACAACCCAATCGCCAAGGGGTGGCTCCTGACACCCATTTACAACATTGTGAGCTGCCTCAATGAGTAGGCTTATTGGGACACTTCTTGTGGAACTCGATGGTTAGGGAGGGGTTTAGGATGTCCTTCTGAGATACCAAGGAGAGTTCCTCAGGTCCACATTCCTCCCAGTCCACCAGGTTTTTCACAATGTTGAAAGTCTTTAAATTTTCTCACATTGTAGACTTTGGTGCTAACCTCTAGGTCTGGAGGGTGTGGGAGCTCAACTGCACTTGGGAGGGATCTGTGGATCGAGAAACCTTTGAGGGAGATGGAAAAACTGGGTGTATGCAGTACCTGGGAAGAAGTTGCAGTTGATGTGTGACCTCATTAATTTGTTGTCGGATTTGGAAGGCACCCGCAGATTGAGGAGTCAGATTTTCACACAGATAAATTGGGGACCTACATCAGAGTCTATTTCCTTGGGGATGGCATAGTACAGAAAGACAAAATTGCATAGTTTCTCTGTGGTCTCACAAGGAGTACAAAGTGGATAGTGGGATGTATTTACAGCCTTTGGAGAATCTTTCCACTATGACAGGTAGACAAGTGTTGTTTTGGTAAAAAAGGGAGATCGGTGAGCAAGTCTATCCCCAGGTGTGACAAGGATCATTCTGGAATGGGGAGAGGAATTTTCCAGATGGTAGATGCCACAGGGTCAGCCTCCATACCAGGCCCCCAATACTGGTCAGTGAGTGGAGGGTGCCCAGATGGTTGTCTTGGAGTGATGAAAGTATATAGGTTTTATCTTCTGGATACCCAGGTGGAGATTGTTCCTTGAGGCTTACATTTTGTGATTGATATCCCACTGAATGGGAATGATGATGATGGAAGTCATTAGGGTTGGGATCATCAGTAGACTGTAATTGTGAGAGGACATCAACTTTGTTGTTTCTTGAGCCTGGGATGTATGTTACATGGACTCTGAAAAACACTAGGACTATGAACTACGTTGTAGTTCTTTAACCGTTGATGGAGTAGGCGAATTGGTGAAAGTTTTGATTTTCTTGTTGTCCATGGCTACCCCTTGTGGGCCAATCTGGGAATCAAGAAAACATTTCTCAGCTTTCAGAATTTGGTTGTTATAATTGGACTTTTGATCAAACTTGTTTGACATGTGAATATATATTCTAAGTCAATATAACTACAAGTGTGCATAGGAATTCCTGGAAGATTTCACTCATGAAGCATAGAAAAACGGCTGGAGAGACACCAAGGCCACATGGCATAACTATGTACTTGTAGTGGCCAGTTTGTACAGGCAATCTACCACTCATCCCCTTCATGTATTTTTTTATCAAATTGTTAGCACTTCTAGGGTCTAGTTTAGAGTATATAGTGGCTGCACAAAGTTCATCAAAAGTAGAGGGTATGGTAGGTAAAGCACAATGGGGTAAAAGGGACTAGGATCTTAATACCAGACTGCAATGTAAGTTACCGGGAAAGCCCAGATCAGGGAGCGGAGAACCGAGGATTGGAAAACTTTCAGGTTTTCTTAAGATGGGCTGCAAATGGCTCACTGGCTACAAATTTGAGACCTTTGATATAACAGAACAACCATGAACTGTATAAAGTAGAAAAAGGCCTGTTCATAAAGACCCCTTTAAGCACCATCTTAAATGGAATGGTACCATTTGACTTGTCAACCAGTACTGTTACCGTTACTTCAGCTGCATGCTGCTGGGATTTGCTCAGGCTGGCTGGAGAGAGCCAAGCAGAATAACAAAGAGCACTCTGAAAATACAGGTTTTGCCAGAAATGTTGTGCACACCCCTAGCTGATTTGGTCTACTAGCTCTTGCAGAATCGGCCTAATGTATGGGTCAGGCCTGCTTGAACAATGAGGATAAAAAACAATTTGCACTGGTTTAAGCTGGTGGTTAGCTCTAATCAGCTTTTTTGAAAACACAGCTTGAACTGTGCAAATCACAGAAATTGTGGAAAGTGGAAAGACTGAAAAGGAAGGTGTGAGAAATAGAAAGTAGTTTGTCATCAGCCCATCCATCAGTTTGATCCATGTTTTTGAAAAATATTCTGCAACTTGTAAAATGTGGATGAGCAGTGGTAGAGGTCTCAACACTGTGCCCTGAGGAACACCTGCTGAAACTGGAATATCTTTTGATCATCAGCTGATAATTGTTGGCTGATTCTTGTTCATCTAGTATTTCCAAGTCCTGTCTGCATCTGTTTTTTTGCTCCATGAAATATACAGCACGACCCTAGCTATACTGAGCATTACAGCTGAGAAAAGTACATGAGATATTTATGAAGGTGAATTGTGATGTGACTATTTCAATAATATCTCAAACGCTTCATATGTTGTTTTATAAGACATTAAAGCTTAGTGCTTTCTTTGCATTATGTGGCAACATAAATATTTGAGAGACCTGCATGAGATAAACACAGTGTTGCATACACAGCATGTAAGCAGCAACATGCGCTCAAAATCACATTTATATACATACATTTTCCCGCAAGGGAATCCCCGCCCCTGCAGATGTTGCCATGGCAATGGGAAAGAAAAGGAGTCCCCGTTTCACTAGTGGTTGACTTGGATGGGAAACACATATACAAAAGATCACTGGCCTGCTGCAAAGCATTCTGGGAGTTGAGGCATACTGTAGCAAGTACAAAATATGCAAAAAATTTACACTATATTATTTCAGTTGGGGGTTTAGAAATTAGACAGCGTGTTTAGTTCATTTCAAGGGAAAAACAATAAATATTTACACAAAATGTGTGGGGTGTGCTCATGTCTGTCAGGTATTGTATGTGCATTGCTCAGATTTCAAGATATTTTGTGTGGTGAAGCTAGATTACACCTAGGTCTGTTTTGATTTCACATGTTTTACATTTTTTTCAATTGCATATTGCAATGTACCTGTGATCAAAACATGACAGGAAATACTTATAAAATTGTGACCTATTAGCCCTATTTGCATAGGATTATTAGAGCAGCTCAGAGGATGTGGTAATCATTTACCGACTTCTCGAAACTACTCACTCTGAACACTAGACTTTTTTGACTTAGGCCCTTTCATGAATTATTGTGTGGAATTAAGTACTATGAAGAAGGATATAAGATTGTTTCCAAACGAATTGATATTTCTGGTTAGATTTACAGTGCAGAAGGATTGAGGCTCAAACTGATAAAAATCACTACAGAATTATAAAATATTTTAATCAGTTGAATGAACTGTCCCTGATTCATAGTCTGAAATCCACTACTGTTCTTATCATTTTCTAAGTCAGTGTAAGAATATATCTATAATACTGTCAGCAACAATATCTAAATTAGATGACTAAAGTTTGCACACAAACCTTGATGTTGGCTTGTAAAAGTGCTGTTAAAACAATAAAAGTAAAAGTGGACTACAAGCGGTATAAATCTTATCCCATTAATTCATGATTTTCAGATAACATTTTTAAAGTTACTCTTCTCACTATGAGTGATATATCATGTGCCACTTTCTAAAGCTGAGATACGGATGTACTTATTTGGTTGCTAGGCTAAAATTTAAGTTGCTATTACGTTGCTAGCCAGTGACAAATATACAAATATTATTTCCAGAACCTTCCACAATAATGCCCCCTAGAATGAGGAGGACCTGCACTCTTAGAATACAGAGGCTTCAGGCGCTGGGAAACCTCCAGTGCCCAGGACACACTAGTCTCTCTTCGTCGAGGGCCAGGGGGCGCGGCTGCAGATATGTGGCTTCACCCTGCAACAGCGATGGAGAAAACTACGCTGTCTTTTTAAATAAACATTAAACACTTAAATACTCAATAAACTGGGGGTGGTACCTGGACGACATCATCTGCCAAACAGCTGAGATGCTCCAGACCACCACTCCCACTTTAACTAACTGCTGTAAAATGTTCAGGTAGGCATTCTTCTCACTCGTGACTCGTTCCCTCTTACCTACTTCCCTTCTTCTCTTTCTCCTCTCTATTAACACCCTCCTGTCCTGATGTTAATAGTGTGAACTGGTCCATGGGGGAAAATCATTCATTCATTTTCCAACCCGCTTATTCCCTTTCGGGGTCTGCCAGTGACTATCTCCAGCGCACATTGGGCGAGAGGTGGGGGATCGCAGAGCGTCATTTACTCACACATTCACACCTAAGGGTAATTTAGATTATTCAATTAACCTAACCACATGAATTGGGGATTGTGGGGAAAACCCAAGTACCCGGAGGAAACCCACAGAAGCACAGGGAGAACATGCAAACTCCTTCCAGGAAGGTCAACTGCGAGCCTCGAACCGGCAACCGACTAACTAGAAGGCCACAGTGCTACCTAATGCACCACTGTGCAAGCCTGGAGAAAAATCAATAATAAATAAATAATAATAAAAGCAAATTAAAATAAATTCACAGCTTCCATCCAGAGGAGGAAACACAACATCATACCTTCACTCCCCTGGAGAGAGCAAAACAGCTCAAACAAAGCACAGAAGCAGGACAGAAGGTAAAAAACTATATTGTATGGCTGAGTTAAAACACATATCTTGTGGCCACTGTGTAAAGCTCTCGTCATCTCGTTTTTTTTAAAAATAGAAGAGTTCCAGTCAATTTTCTATCATGTCACATAAATTCTTAAGATTGTCTATCGGTTCTTGGTTAGTTTTACATTACATCTTGTGAAAAATACACAGCTCTACATAAAACTATGAAGTTACGCTTTTCATACATGCATGCTTAGTATTTGTTCAAGAATAAAATCAACAAAAATTCACGTAGCCTGCCCTGGAGTTTCAACTCGGTTCATTTACAAAAGCCAGTCTAGCTTCAAACACGTCAAGATGACATGGCCCTTCTATTACTCTGGGGCCTAGAAAATTCGGGAAGTGCACATTTGAAAAGAATAATGAATGAAAATGAATAATATAATATTATTGTGTGATAAACCAACTATTTCCTTGTGAATTTAATAAATCTTCTAATATTTTGCAGTTATTCCCCCTGTCATTTCACTTTAATTGTTTTGACACAGTTTCGATACTTAAATGTTAGTATTTTTGGCTAGATCTGGAGAAAATGTTGTGTTAATAATGCAGATGCGTCAAATAGTTATTTTCCACTTTTCATTTGAGACACTTTACATTTCTAAGGAAAAAAGAAATACATTTCTAGAACACTCTAAGTTGGACTATATATTATTTAGTGGCTGTGTTCAAGTAATGGTTTGAGATCATATTGTTACTGGAGTTTACATTGAACCATCTCCTGACTCTGCACACTGACATCAGTGGCTTCACAGATCCAGAGGTGAGCGCACAGTCCCCCACTCACCAGGAGCTCCAGCACCACACACCAAGCCATGAACCGGTTACAGCTCTATGAATGGTGCAGCCTGCTGTGATGCTGCTGTTGATCAAGCAGTTCAATTGTGACCTAAAAAACAATCTAGAGTGCAGGAAAGAGCTTAAAAGGCTACAGAGAAGTCCGTGTAGTAAAGGTTCTCTGGAGTATCAGTGTGTGCTTGCTGTCACTAGAGGGCGCTCTAGACTTTCAAGACCCCTAAAACCTCTGCAGTCTTCTAAACTTCTAAACTCACGTGTGAGTGAATGTTGTTCTGCACGGACTGGCGACCTTTCCAGTGTGTTCCTCTGCCTCTCGCACAACGTGTGATGGAGATTCCCGGGCAGACCCTCGTGATCCCCAAAGGGAATAAGCGGGTTGGAAAATTAATGAATTTATATATATTTTTACTTCTAAGTCAGAACTACACAAACAATTGTTCTGATGTGATTTCTGCAGAAAAAAAAACTTTCCGGCTTTTTTATTTACAGTATATACTGTATAAGATACTGTGACGCCACTGGGCGGCGGTGTGTTTGATCCGGCACAGTCTCCTGACGGTCAGCCGGTGTCCGTTACACGAAACTCCTCCCGCCACCGGCTCTCCTGCTCAGCTTCAGCAGAAGTGAACCGAACCAAACGGAATTGTTTATGTTCGGCTCGCGGGACTCGTTACGGCTCTTCTGCGGAGGATTGGGTGAGATTTGGGTCTATGGGTGTCGACGTGATGTCTCCTCCTTTGAGAAACCTCAAGTGCTTGTCTCCGGTGATGTGCCAGTGTAAATTTATATGTAGCCACCGGACCCTGTCGCTCATGTTCGGATGCAAGGTAAGACGCGAGTGCGCATGCGTCAGACAGGATTCTCTTCTGTTTCATCTTGAGAACGGAAACTTGGGTTTTTCTCAATAAACAATATGAAGACATTAATTTGATCCTGCAACCTGTTTTTTCTAATATTAATTTTTAATAGGTTCATATTCAATGCAAAAGGGGTAAATTAAATACAAGTTCCCAACGTTCTTGTCTTTAACAGAGAGTTTGAATTTACAATTTGGTTTGTTTAAACCAAAAAACGCGTTGACGCTTATAAGTGACCTTATAACACAAATGCTTTTGTTGAATTGAGTCAGTACAGTAAACAAGAGGAGGAGGAGGGGGGGGGTGCCTCGAAAAGCCACCTGTCCTACTGTAGAAGGAAACCTGGCAGACGAATGTACATTATAGCAGGAAAAGGAGGCGAACCTACTTACTTCCAATGTTTTTTTTATAAAAGGAGGTGAACCTATCTAGCGTACCTCCCATGGTTTTATTACTATTTAGTTTTCTGTATTATCAATTACACACTAAGTGGATTTTCATCTGAATGGTGTAAATGGGAATGATAACTGAATTAATTAGATAAAAAGATGTGCATTGGTTTAACACAATAAAACTAAATACAGTAAATCATTGCCAAAAATATGTATTTATAATTCGGTATTCTGTTGAAGAAACAAACTGCACATTTTTGATTGTTTTTAAACAGCGGTTTATTGGGTGATCAGGGAGCACTGCTTGTGTCAGATGGCTGTGATTTCATTCTGGGCGATGCTTCCTGTTCAGTAGATTGAGACACAGATAGAGTGATAGTAGCTGATGACCTTGGGAAACATGATGCTGTGGAGAGAGAACACAGTAAATGAAATGCTCTGAAAAGGACAGAGTGCATGTGCTGTGTTTGACCTGGATCTGTTTTATTATTGGACCATTTTGCTTCTTAGTGTCCATTTTAGAAAGTTAAAGCATAAAAAAACAATGTAGTATCACTACATGTAACAAAGTCATGAACCTCACCGGCCACCTTTTACAAGTGCACCTGTCCAAATACTTGTTACCACAAATTACTTATCAGCCAATCACATGCCAGGAACTCAATTTATTTAGCCTGGAAGACATGGTCAAGACAATCTGCTGCAGTTCATAAGAATTCAAGGGGAATTTAAGTGACTGATCGTGGCATGGATGTTGGTGCCAGACGGGCTATTTCAGAAACTGCTGATCTACTGTATTTACAGAGAATGGTCTGAAAAGAGAAAATATCCAGTGAGTGGCAATATAACCACTCGTTACAATCAAGGTTTGCAGAAGTGCATCTCTGACACTCTAGATTGATGACCTACATCAGCAAAAGACTACACCAGGTGGCACCTGCAGACTGGCAACTGAGGCTACAATTCGCTCAGGCTCATTAAATTGGACAATTGAAGATTTGAAAAATGTTGCTTGGTCCAATGAGTCTCGGTTTCTGCTGTGACATTTGCATGGTAGTGTCAGAATTTGGAATCAACTAAATTAATGTATGGATCCATCCTGCCTTGTATTAATGGTTCAGGCTGGTGGTGGTCGTGTAATCATTTGGGGGGATAGTTTCATTGCATACATTGGGCTCTTTAGTACCAATTGATCAAAATGTCAACACCACAGCCTAAGTGAGTATAGTTGTTGACCACAGCCATCGTTTTATGACCACAGTGTACCCATCTTCTGATGGCTACCTCCAGCTGGAACACAGCATGTTATCTCAGACTGGTTTCTGGAACATGACAATGAGTTCACTGTACTCAAATGCTCACAATCACAAGATCTCAATCCAGTAGAGCAGCCTGTGATTGAGGATGTGGTGGAATGGGAGATTCATATCATGGATGTGCAGCTGACAAATCTGCAGCAACTGTGTGACCAAACAGCAAACAGTGAGGGATGTTTCCAAAACCTGGTTGAATCTATGCCACGAAGGCTTTAAGGCAGTTCTGAGGGAAAAACTGGGTCAAGCAACTGGTCATGTTCGTTTTTTTGTGGGACATTTACTTTTTTTTCAGGCAAGGCTTCTACAGATAACTTTTTTAATAATTAAAAAATGCAATTTGATTGGACAGGATAGGTGTCAATCACTGTAGAAAAAAATACATTTAAAAAAATAAAATAGTTGAGGTTACGATGGACTGGCGACCTGTCCAGGCCGTACCCCCACCTCTTGCCCAATGTGCGCTGGAGATAGGCACCGGCAGAACCCCATGACCCCAAAAAGGAAAAAAAGCATGTTGGAAAATGAATGAAAATAGTTGAGGCATGTTGAAGAAAAGCTCAACAGATAAAGAACTTGAAATGTTCTGAAAGTAAAAGTATACATTTTTAAATCTACAGTAAATTACAGTAATTTCAGTTTTTGTAATTATTTACTTTACACCACTGATTATCACCAATTATTGTGATTCATCTTCATTTCGAAGATATCTCCATTCTAGCAATAAAAACACGTATCCAGCCATTGTTCCTTTAAGTTTATAGCAGGGTTTTCATTAATGTCTGTATGTGACCGTTGAATAATAGTATGTATAAAAATTACATGAAAAAATATTCATAATATTTATCATTCATAACATAATCAGCTGGGTTAGTTCTCAGGCAAAAAACCTTTATTAGAGCAAATTGTAAACTAGCAAAAAAAAAACAAATGCTCAAAAAGGTCCCAGACTTCTAAGGATTAATGGAGATGCAGTATACCCTGAAAATATCAAAGAAGAGTTTGTTTATCATTTAAAAAAAATTTACTCAGATTTTTCCTCTAAAAATGTATGTGTTTTAAGGTTTTTAGTATAATTTTGTACTTCCAAATTAATCAGCAACCCTTGTTTTTGTTCTTCCTCTAGTTTTGTCTTTAAGCACCAGAGAAAGAGAGAAGGAGAGCGAGCAGAATCTTTCACTCTGCCCATGAATAATAAATGATTTTGGATTAATTTCTTGCTGCCTGTCTCCCACTCCTCTTTTTGTCTGTCTGATCCCCCTGTCCACCAGAAGTGAGACTGGAAACGGCAGGAAAGTGTCGTTTAGTCACACACTGGCTTAGAGAATGAGACACTTCATTCAGTTTTAGGGTGAAAAGAATCAAAAAGGTTAGCTCTACTGTTGAGTAAGTTTCAATGTATTCTCTTGGTCACACCCTTCTCTCGTTGTCCTATGTTTCTCTCCGCCTGTCTCTCATGTGTTGAGTTCCCTCACGTGACTGTTTTCTTGTGTTTATGATGCTGACGCAGGTTTGTTTTGTAATCATTGGTACTGTACATACTGTCTCCTGAGCCCCAGAATCCCTTGTTCCTTTTAGTTTGCACTAGATGTGTAATGTCAACCATGTCTCTTGGGGTTTTATGGCATTTGGTGTCAAGTTGTGCTTTCATTTTACTGGGAACTGTAAAAGAGAAAGCTCAAAAACTAGTAGAATGTTCAGTTTGCGTTGATGAAGTTCAACTTCTAGAGAATGAAATCCCTGGTTTACACAATCACCAAATGTTTTCACGTTTTACTCATGACTACCTAGACTTTTAGAGATTTACAGTTGAGTGAGCAGGATTCCTCTTGTGGTTAAGCAGAGAGCTCTGTTGATTGAACACTGTGTACTTAGTGTTACTGTAAATTTAGCTGGGAGCTCTTGAGAGGAAACCAGCGACAGAAAGTTTTTGAAAGACCACAACAGAGAGCTGGCAGATTGTAATGCTATAAATGAGCTGAAAAGTTGGGTACTCTCTAGCTTCCCCCAGGCATTGCCTTGGGAATGTGACAGGTGCATAAATGTGAAAATAAAAATACACTCCATTTTTCTGAGACCCACAGGATTTTTTCTAGGACCTGCTGACAAAGAGCCATTCCACCAAACGGGGGCCATTTGCTTGTTGTAACTTTTTATACTTGATTTCAAAACAGATTCCAATAGCATACACACGTAAGTATTCCAAATGGGTATTGGTCCATGCTAAGAAAATATGTAAATGTTTTATCAGATTTATAATCAAAAGATGGGTGCTGTTTTTCTTGTTACCAACCCTCTTGTTATTCTTTATATAAGTTACAGGACTGAACGTAACAGGGGTGAGTTTTTAACAAAGAATTAGCAAATACATGCTAAACAGCCATGGTGCACAGAACAAGGAAATTCTGCAAATTTAGCAAATATGTGCATTTTTACACTAAATTGATTAAATTTGAATCACAGGATTGAATTTTTTTAAAGGTTGCTCCAAGATATCATCACTAAACCATTAAAATGTGTAAATAAGAAATTGAGAGAACTTATCTTTAGTCTCCCGATGGCCTTCTGAAGATCAAAGTGATGCAAGTTTCTGCTGAAGAATTGACTTTTGACAGTTTATTAGGAGGGGGATGGGTTCAGGTAACAGGAATGAGTAAAGCAGGGGACATGACTAAAATGTTTTTTTAATAGAAGAAACTATTGATATTTTTGTAAATAAATGTATTTGAAACAAACATTACCGTATATAAAAATGTTTGTCAATGCAAAAAAAAAATTAATCATTATGTTTTATGGTGAAGTGTAGCATCAGAGACTGGGGACAGTGATTTATGTGGAATTTATCAATTTTTTAAATGTTCTAGCTTAAGTTTACAATTAGAATAGTATGTTGTACACTTTGATAAGTAATAAAATGTATTTTTTAAGCAATCATGATGCTTATATACATATATAAGTCCCGGGGACAGAAATTGGACAATCTTATAACCAGTGGTGCTGCGTTTGAGAAAATACATCTGCGGTGCTGGGGGAGGCTGAGTTGGTTAGCTGTATGGATGGTTGATAATCCATCGTTTCCTAACAGTTTGTTGTGTAGCTGTCTGTGGTTTGCTGGATTGATCTTAGCATAGGTGGTAGATTTAACAACTCTATTGATGATGGGTGACATAACTGAACAATGAACCAAAACGTACTTCAAAAACCTCCAGAATTGGCTAAAACCAAAATGCTTGAACACTGTAAAGTGGTCAGCAATCAGAATTAGGATTGAATATTTGTAATATATTTGTAGAATGATCACAGGGAGACAGAGCGTTTTACTACTCACTGACTAGCTCTTATACAACCCTTCTTACAGAGCAGGTTCAAAGATGCATTAAAAACCATTGAACAGATGCATGTTACAAAAATAATAGCAAATCCAAATTAGCTATACATTCTGCACATTACATTTGTGTGCTCAATGTAACTTTTGGTTAGTAAACCTTTAAAGATCAAGTCTTTCTGGAGCCTTTCTTTTGGGTAACGTCTTACTGGTTGTAATAATCAGAAGGTTGACCAATCCTCAGCTGGCATGTCCTCTGTTCAGGGTGGTGTCCAGATGAAGGTATGTGTCATCCGTACCCTATATGTCAGAGATCCTCTGCATTACTGTACAGTGCCAGGTATCCAGAGTTTTTTTGTAGTGGTTTGATAATTTTGCTGTTGATGCTTTAATCTGACATATTCGACATAATAAGTAAAAGATGAGTGCAAGGTTTCCATAAAAAAAAACACTGCCGGAATATGTCTCCAGATATGGGAACAGGAACAAAATCAATCGTTGACTAGGAGTCACAGACATTGAGCTTGGTCCAAGCCTTCGAGAATGTTTGCTCCTTCCGCAGCACCATTTGAGGCTAGATGGTAAAGGTGGTGTCAGAACATGTCGAACTCCATTCCTCTTCAAGAGCTGCTAAAGTATGTTTGCAATGAACTGTGGTTGAATGTCTGAAACCTAAATATTTGGAAGTCCATAGGATGCAAACAGATTCCCCAAAAGGCTGGGAGTCTCTTCTGCGGTTTTGGTAAAAAACATTTTGAATGTACATCTATCACCACTAGGAAATACTCTTTGTTTATTGTATTCTCATACTAACTTGTATCTTTGTTGACCATGCCCACAGATGGAGAAGTGCTTTTACTGGATTGTTCTGTGTTTATTAACACAACTTGATTGGCTAATCCAATATTTAGTTGTTTTTCATAATCGGTCATTGTCAGTACACAACATATTTAGATATTTCCCTCAGTCAAAGTCTTTCCAGAAATTTCTGGGTATCAGAAGTTTAGCCAACAATCTCTGGGCATAACGTCTGAGGCAGAGACTAGGGATAATATTTCTCTTTTTGAAAATCCATTGTTTTTGATAGCGAAGTCGTGAAGAATGACAATGATTTGGTCTATTTTCTCTTTGGGTATACTTAATTGGAATGTTTCTGATTTAAGGTAATTCCCAAGAATTCGGTGGATTTGGCAGCACTCGCTGTTTTGTCTTCTGCATTAGGGATACCTAGTTTTGTGTTTGTATACCAAAATATTCTTTAGTTTTCTTTAGTCCATCACAGAGCATAACATTTTTACATTTTTCATGGTTGCTTATGTTTTAGCCCAAATTGTGAAAATTAACAATAATGCAAACCTGATATTTTGAAGGATTAAATCACTCAGGTCTGACTGCTCATGAACATTATCTGGATGTTTCCTCTCAACACACCATGGAGCTGCTGGCTCATTGGAATGTGATCTGGCTGACCGTTTTCTCTCCCATCTTCACTTTCACCATTCTTATCC
Organism: Danionella cerebrum; assembly: GCA_007224835.1. Taxonomy (NCBI): domain Eukaryota; kingdom Metazoa; phylum Chordata; class Actinopteri; order Cypriniformes; family Danionidae; genus Danionella; species Danionella cerebrum. The sequence goes on along the minus strand of SRMA01026840.1, from coordinate 135,018 downwards.
TAAACAAACTCATGGACTTTTCCAATCCCATCCTAACGCAAGAGTAGCTTTAATCCTGTAATGCTTTATTTCGTAAAGATAATTATTTACATTTAATTTTTTATACATGTTTGTATACTATACGTTATTATTTTAAAGTAATGAGCAAGTGCATCATTATTTGGACTAGTGTGCTAGGACAAATCCGATTTTGATAAGCTCCAAATAACAAGTCGGTTAGTGATTCAAATGAGTCTTTCAGACAATGGTTCAGAATCATTTGAAGCCTTATGGAACTGATTGTTTCCCTCAAAGTATCCTACCTTTGTTACGAGTAGGGCTGAAACGAATAGACGACATTGTCGACAACGTCGACAATAAAAAACTGTTTACTCGTGAAGAGGTTTTGATTTTTATTTTGCTTTTATGCCGTGTAGATGTCAAATTTACTTGTAACACATTGTATATTGTTTAAAAAAGTTAAAAAGAATGCAATCGCCTAAAGCAAGTTGCTTACAGCAGTTAATATTGTAATAATTTATGAATGTACAGCATTATACAAACTTTTGATGTTTATATTTTATTTGTGTATTCATTAGAATAATTAACATTTAACATAAAAAGAAGGATTAAACAAAGTAAAAATCGTTGATATAAAATAAAAAGCTATATAAATCCATTCACATTATGGGAAAAAAAACTTGTCCCACAATGGGGAATGTTTATTTTAATAGCTTTAAGAGTCAAAAATAGAAATAAAATGAAGACAACACACCAAAGCATTTCTTTCTCACACCATTCATTATCTTATGCTGCTTCTAAAATTATCTTTATTTGTTTCTTACATTTTGAAATGTTGCCAGATTTTTTAGGAATTATTAGATTATCACTCTCCAAATATCTAGTTTCATAACTGTGTATTTCCCTGGGATATTACTTTTGATGAACTAAAACGAGTGGTAAACCAACAATTATTAATGCTGCTGTCAAGATATGTTCACATTCAACTTTCTTTTTGTCTGTAATGCTTAGAGAGCATTTGTGTGTAATTTGAGTGTAACAAAATCAGAAAACTTTAAGAGAATGACATGTTTAGTTGGCTCAAAGTTCATTAAAACAACTATTTCAAAAGCTGAAGTGATTTTCTTATTTTATTTATTAGTTATTTATTGAAAAAGCAGAATAATCGCTCAAAGGCTACTGATTAATCATTGAAATAATCAATGACTAATCGATTAATCGGTCTAATAATCGAAAGATTACAGCCCTAGTAATCTATTACCAAAATAATCGTTTGTTGCAGCCCTAGTTACGAGTTTGTCTCAAATAGAGAGGACCCAGATGCAAGGGATTACTCAGAAGAGGTTTATTGTCCCGAAGAAAAAGAACAACAAAAATATCCACAGGTCAGACAGATTAGAAATGCAAAAAGGATCTTGTTCTTCTGGGATGTAGACAGTCACAATAGCGCTCGAAAGGGGGATGGCCTGGGAGAGCCCTCTCCGTGTCCAGACAACCACCGACCAGAGCTGAGCTGAGAGAGAGATCTGTTCTAGAGGGGATCCGAAATCACTAAAATGAGAAAAGAGTTACTGTCTGCAAGCGATGTACTCATGCTTGTGTTCCAGAATCATCCGACAAAGACTGCATCAGAGCGCGGTACTAAATAGGCGCAGATCATTAGCGTGCAATAGGAACATGTGCGCGCAATAGACAGATGAACAGCATCAATTGATCAAACAAGGAAAAGCTAGCTGAACAGAATAATAAAACAAGAAAGCTTAACAGAAATAATACAACAAAACACAGGAAACCTAACAACCTCGGTTACATTTATTCGTAGACTAATGCATTTCGCTCATTGGGATTAATTTAAAACATTTATAAGGAAATTTAGATTGTCCTGTAATTCGTTGACCTTCTTTCACCAGATTACTGGTAACATACATGTGAGTAAGTTTACAGCATTGTCGCGAAATCAAAATTGAAAACATTAGTCTGCAAACATACAACAAGCCACTTCTCTTTTTCATATAAATAATGCTTTATTTGTAAATAGACCAACTAACTAGTAGCTACCACAATCACACATACGTTCACATTCAAACACTTTTGACATGAGTTCCAAGTATTTGGCAAATATCTAACCCAAGGATCGTAAATCAGGAATTAATTTAATTTTAGCTTTGGGTTATTGCAATACACCAGTACAGAGGAGCCTGCAGATATTACTCGCATGCGCTGTAGATTTTCCTTTCGGCTGTTCCATTAGTCTCTAGTAGCATGACACCACCTACTGCCATTGAGATAATAGACCTAACCAGAGCGACCCGGGTGATAGCTGCTGGTTTCATAGCTCCGCCTCGAGTCTAACTTACACACGCCCCTCTCACACGCTTTCTGCTATAGAATTTATTTAGTATTTACAAACAAGAATTTGAGAGTAAGTTCTTTGAATTTCATCGTAGGTGGCATAAATGATCATGACGTGATGACAGCAGTAAATCGGTCTGTTCAGCGTACCTGTCAATCAAAGCTGTCAATCACATGGCCCCGCCTAGTTTAGGGGAAAATTTAACCATCGTGAACACACAAAATTACATTTGAACCCCCCCTCCCAAAAAAAAAAATACCTTGAGTGAAGCGATGGATGGAATGGATGGCAGAAAACATTACGGCACTACGTATGAAGGTTAACTTTCTCGAGATATTTCATGATTTACTAACACAAACACAGTTTTGGATATGTTTAAATCATAAACTTCACCTCCATCATCAGGTTTCTGGAGACAGAGGTCTCATAACCCAGACAAATGCTAAAATGGGTCCAATACAAACTCTTGGTTAAGAACTTGAGCTCCTCGATTCTGTTTGTAGACCGGATTCTAGCATCCTACATATACCACAAATAGTATTTCTCCCAAATGTTATTTGTTTTTAATGTTATTTTTTTCACTGAAAATACTTATGCAAACCAAATGTACATCCAAAATAATCTGAGAACAGACGAGTCATTTTAAAGGTCCTTCAGTGATGATGGTCGATAGACGTCAACTTTTAGTTAATGTGTAGCTACCGGACAGTTTTGTTTTTAATCAGTTCATTTCATTTCCATTTTCCTGCAGAAATATCGGTATCAAGATGAAGAGACTCCACCCCTGGAGCACAGCCCTGCCCATCTGGCTCACAGCAAGAGTGCAGAGATGCTTCACACCAGTGACAAAAACCTGGCCACCATGGACTCCATGCACAGCTACAACCCCCACGCACACATCTCACCCATAAAGGTATGCAGACATCATCAGTTAACATTCATCTTCTTACACGCTTGTGCCCTTTCGGGGGCCTTGGGGGTCCACTGGTGCTGGATCTCCAGCTCATTTCGGGCGAGAGGCATGGATACAGGTTGCAAGTCCATCACAGGGCACATGCACATTCACACCAAAGGGGAATTTTAGATGATTCCCACATGTTTTTAACAACATGCAAACTCTTCCCAGGAAGGGCACCAGCAAGCATTGAACCTGCAACCTGTCTAGCTACCCACTGCACCTCCGTGGCACCCTCGAGATTAATCATAAAATCCATTCATAGATTAACTACGCACAGTATTTCATATCGCAGGAAGTTTTTTTCTTCTGTGGTTCTCTGCTTCTCTGTCTGGTTGCAGGTTCTTTGCTTTCATTGGTTGTTTGCTTCGTGCTGCTCAACGATTTCCTGTTTACCCTGCTGTGCTGTTACTGTTTATTTTATGTTCCTGCTCACTGGTTTTAGTTACTTTTAGGGGTTTCCCTCAGATTGGACAGTTGCTTTGGTTGGTTTTCTTTTCTTGAGCAAATAAACCCGTTAATCTATGGCCACCTTGTGTTTGGGTTAGTCGACCTCGTTGCTATTGGGAGTGAAGCATGACATGCAGAAAGGACACCTTACAGCTGATGGTACAAACTGTGAAAATAAAGTGAAACAAAGATTGAACATGTTAGTAGGAGATTGCGTTGCAGTTTGTTTTGTAGTTGGAACAAGCTGAGATTAAAAACAAATCTCTGTGAAGCACATGTTCTGTACTAAGACTTCCACTGATTTGCCTTGACATTTCGAAATGCCAATTACTTCAGAGTTGCAAGTGAAAAAGCTCGAAATTCCAATGTAACTTGTGTATAATCACCTATTCAAGAAGTTAAGTTTATGTTTTATTCATGAATGAATGATCAGAAACTTTGTGGCAAATAGATATTTACACTAAAAGTGCGACAAGTACAAGCAAAACCTACTGATGCAACTCTTAGTCTGTGGTGGAGTGAAACTGGTGGAGGGAAAGGCTTTGATAAAGACCAACTAGGAAATAAATCTCAAAGCTGGTGGTCCTCGGCTCTACTATGGAGAACAAGAGTGTTCAGATTATTGTGCTGTAAAAATTTGCAAAGATCTAGCGCTCCATCAACTGAGGTTCACACATTTGCTTAATGGAGACAAATAACCAGAAAAGACCAATGAAATGTACTGCTATAGCACACACGCCTTCAGGAAATCCAGATGCTGCAAAATATAGACAATGGCTTTGGTTTATGCGCCTCTGTCTCTTCTCAGACCGGTTCGCCCCAAGGCCACTATGCCCTTGAAATCCTCCATGAGGAAATGTCCTCCAGGAACCAAGAGACCACTGCTGGCTCATTCCAACCTACTGTGGCTAATGGGTTTGAAACACGATGTTAAAGTTTACGTCTGATGGGCGAACCAGTTATAGTGTGGCCAAAAGACGAGATGCTTCACAGACCGATTAAACTACCTACTCCTGCTTTAAAGCAAATAACCGGTGACAGCAGACAGCGTCCGCCACCCAGAGAGTAGTGGCTCAAATCCTGACATGCCGGAGAGGCAAATCTAGCCTGGTCATTGTCGCCGGTCTCTGGCTGGAGGGAAAACATCTCGCACTGAACCAAGAAAGGTCGACAGAGAAGAGGTCCCTCTGAGTAAATCCTTTATGGAGGACAGCCTGCCTCACCTGCACCATGTTGAGAAGATAGAGTTGTACCATCAGGTTGAATACCTATCAAAGTGCTCAACTCCTCTACGTATTTGTCAGAACATTTTTAAAGAGCCAGATTTACTTGGACCTGTTTGGTAATGCTAACCGTTTAATAGACATCTTTCCGCACTCTCACTCAAAGAGCTGCCTAATGACACCAGGGACAAAACTGTAGATCTGCACAAGGCTGTAATGGGCTACAGGATAACAACTGTGTGAGAACTACATGCACAATTATTATTATTGGACAAAATGTATGTTTACTGTCTGTCATCCTTGGACTAGGATTCAATGCAAGGTCTGTCACCTAGGGCTGGGCATCATTCAAAAATGTTCGATACTGATACCCTGAATTCGATACCGGTTCCAAACGATACTTTTTTCGATACTTTTATTTAAGATATAGATTTTAACAAGATTACATAATACATAATCGCAGAGAAACTTTCGTTTTATTTTTTCAGGATGTTTGTGACACTTTTCACAGCTGGCTTATCTCTAAGACCAATAAACAAAGGAACAAAAGCACAAAATGAACAAAGTGCAGCGTTAACATTTGCTGTTAACCTTAAATCAGGGGTGCCAAACTCATTTTCACAGAGAGCTACATTAGCATAATGGCTGTCCTCAAAGGGGCAGATGTAACTTATAAATGTATGAAAATGTAATCGAATGTAACGTAAAATAAATGTAACTACTCCTTAATTTTAAATAACTCATTATTTATAACTTATTCAAGTGACAATTCAGTTGCATAGAAACAATTGTAAGCTTGTTGTTCTAATATAAATCCTTTTGATTTTTGTCAGCTTATGAAAACCCACATAACTCCATTAATGAAGGATCAAACTGTCCAAGTGAAAAAAAATAGCATTTTTGAAATTTGTTTAGTGAAAAAAAAACCCTCACACACTGAAGATTATGCATATCGATCATCATCTTTTATCATCAGGCTCAAGAAACAGATCACAGAAAAAACTTTTAGCTCCGCCCATTTCACATCTTGAAGTTTATTTTAGTGTGAGAAATCGGAGGTGTAGCGTGAGAGATCATTCAAATGCGTGAGTCTTATGTTCAATGTGTGAGAGCTCTTGTCAGTGGCCCTTTTTACGTCAACAACTTAATTCGTGGTGCGAAAAGGAAAATGTTCTCTTTTGCTCCTAGATCAATTTTCCCGGTCATCGCAGGCAAGAGAAACACATCTGACCAATCATAATGCATCTTGTTGCTAGGTTCCTGCAACTTGTAAACATTCTGGCAGAACGATTAATCAGATTTTTGGATGCAAGCACTATAAGGACAATGAGCCGAAGGAGAATCTATAGTGAACTCTAACATCACTTACACGATGTTGCCCCCTAGTGGGTGGATGACATACACAATATATTCAATACCCTGACAGAGAATTACAGTAGACTTAATGAATGGAACGCATAACTCAACACCTGTTTAGTCGGTCAACTAGTGGTTATAGTGTATTTGGCTAAAGTTAAACAAAGCATGAATAAACTATATTTTGATGCACAATTATGTCTATATTTTTGATTACTAACGTTTTACGACTACCTAAAGTGCATCTGAATCAGTTTAAGTTCTGTGATTTAACTCTACATGTCACACATAATTGAAATAATAGAGACTTGAAGAAAATCTTCACCAAATGAGGAATCCATTCTTGCACAGAGTATGGAATGGACATGGTCACAGTATTTGTCAATGTGTTAGAGACACAGCACAAGCAGCGAAGTGAGTTCAGAAGTAAAGGCCTCTACAAAGGGATCCGAATTGAGATTTGCATGATTCTGTGGGTGTCTTCTGAGCAGGGTCTGGGTTGAGTAAATATTGATGCCCTGCCTGAAGATGGCATTTGCGATACAACAGATGCACTCCATTCCACACCAAGAAACAGGAAGGAAGAAGACGATGACAGAGAAGAAATCAAAGAACACAGAAAAAATCCTGGATGTCGAGCGGTTTATATTGTTGGTGGCTGATCACAGGGAGCTGTTTGACAAAATTGTGGAGAAAAGAGAGAATTTGTGGTGCACTATTTATTTGGAATGCACTCTTTTATGTCCTACTCAAGTCATCAAAAGAGCCATCTCTCATTGGTCAATCTCTTAAGGAAAAACTAATCCGGTTGTGCACTGCAAAACTCCACCCGTTTGGCTAGATGTGTGATATCCCGTTGGCATCCATGGTTTTCGATCGAGGTATGTTGTTGCACAAAACTTCGAAGAGAAAATTCGGATCAGTATGTAGAGGCATAACACTGTTTTTTGGAATTTAACATGTCCCCTCATCTGCTCTGTGAACATGGGATTGGTAAAGCAAACATCTTTCAGGCTGGGCCCGCAAATGCACCAAATTCTGCCACATCCATGAGCAGATCGAAGGATGGAGCCATCACAAAATAACTCACACCCCTCACTTATTTTGCCAGACCATGGCAATGCTTGGGGGGCGGGGGTGGAAACTTTCAAGGAACAGCCAATTAGCTTAAAGCCAGAGTGCCACCTGTAGCTCATGAGCATATGTCTATGACTAAAGAGGAAGTGAATCAAACCGTGGAGCACTGAGATCTTGAAATTGTTCAGGAAATCGCTAATAACAGCAGCAGCAGCAGCAGCTAGCATAATAGTGTCTGGTTTAAACGCAGCTGGTAGCTTGATGTTCATTTGCATCCTGGTGGAGTCAAGGGCGACCAACTGGAGAGCAAGGTCAGAGAGCAAGAATCTCTCTCTCTCTCTCTCTCTCTCTCTCACACACACACACACACACACACACACACACGCACACACACACACACACACACACACATATATATATTGTTATCCCATTCATTTGATCTACTGGAGCTCTCTCTCTTTCTCTCGCTCTCTCACGCTGAAGCACACTCACACACTGGGTCTCTGTGGTGCCATCTGTCTCGATGTGAAACATGCCTGTGAAAAACAACATGCATGAATCCACATATTTACCCTGGAACCCTTGACTCTGGGGCTTTTTGAATATTCATAAATGTGCATTGTAGCATAGCTTATCTTTGTAAAAGGACAAAGCATCACGTCTCGTTATTTTTTTAAATGTTAACAAATTTGAACATCCTCCAATCGAGTCAAGGCATCCTGGAACTACAGACACATTATAATTGCAATGGTAATGTGTTCAACTGTAAACTGTATACAGCAAGTGTATCAAATTGCATTTAGAAAGTGAGCATAATAGTTACATGTTCATTTGTAATCTCATCATTTACTCTAAGGATTTGGTATATGTTATGACGAGGTAGGTCGAGGCAAATCAGCGTTAACAGCGGCTTTTCAACGGCTTACCAGCTGCGCGTCATCATGCGTGAACCTGGTGTCAGAACACTCAGCGCAGGAGAAGCAGACTACTTCCCTGTGCTGGGAGCAGGGGATAGACACAGCAAGAGCCACCAGGGATTGCCAAAGCGGCCCAGGAAGTGCCCACTGACTGCACCAAGAGTGTCGCTGTCAGACCATTTGAGTCACTGGTGCTCTGTTGGATTCCCGTCCCCTGGAGGAGCAGGCCGGGCATTGTACCACCCATTTACAAACAAGGAGGTAACGACAGGGCACATGGATCCAGTGAGCCCAGAGCATGACGGATGCACCAGCGCAACGGGAAACCCACGCGACACTGGATCGAACGGGTGAAGACTCCCCGGAGTACCCCTGCACACTTCCCAAAATAATCCCCCAAACAGCAGAAAAAAATGACCAAGAACAATTAATTAATTCTGTCACTAATTGACACATATGCATTCATCATAACTGAAAATATTCCAACAGATTTATTCACGGAAGTCATCGCTTCCCTCAAACACACACTCTTGTTTGATTTTTTTTTTTTGTCCCCGTTGTTGTGGGCATTTATTCTGTTTGCAGAGAGAATAATGATCGGCTATTGTGCAGCATCACTAAACCAACCGTCATTCAAAGGAGGGAAGTGAAATATAAACACGTGATGCTTAAAATCGCATATCTGAATATATATATATATATATATATATATATATATATATATATATATATATATATATATATATATATACATATATATATATATATATATATATATATATATATAAATGCGATTATGTTCCCTACCTGAAGATGGCGTTTGTGGTACAACAGATGCACTCAGTGTCACTTAGGGAAACTGGAAAGAAGACGATAAAGAAATCGAACACAAAATCATGGATGTCGAGTGGTTTATACTGGTAGTAGCTGATCACCAGTCATCCGTAAAATGTGGAGAAAAGCGAGAAAATCGCAATTTTTCTTTCCTGTTTCCTGTACGAAGAGCTCTTTCATGTCCTACTCAGTCAGGTCATCAAAAGAGCCAGCTTTTATTGGTCGTTCTCAATGAAAAAACGGATTTGATTTGGCAATCTGAAACTGTTTTTCATCTGCATCACTCGTTCAGTCAGAAGTGTGATGTGCTGATGGTGGCCTTAGTTTTCGATAAAGATGCGTGGTAGCATGAAACTGCAGACAGAAAATTTGGATCCTTTTGTAGTTGGTCCTAAGAAAACAGCATTTCTCTGTCCTCGGGTTGATAATTGCTAACGCCATGTTTACAGCGCACTTGTTACCTAAGATCAACAAGTTTTATTTTTTTTTTTGAGAGGAAAATGAATTTAATGTCCGCAATGGCTAATGGAGGAAGAGAAATAGAACTCCTCTCTGTATAGAGCTTGCAGTTCTGTCTTGAATGTTGGAGGAAGAATAAAAATAGTAGAAGATGTTTCAGGAGTTTTGTGAAAAGCGAGAGAGAGGCCAGGCTAGAATAGATTTCACTTTGTGAGGAGGGTGTGTATGCTACCACTTCTTCTCTACACGTTACACATCTCAATTCCAGATTGCCAATTCATTTTCAATTTAATTTCACAACGGTCCAAAGTCACATTTTAGCTCGGACCCTGCTTCATTTTTAACTTACTGAGATTTTTCACATATGTTTATTGTAATTTACTCTAAATTAAATGTAGTTAAAAGATCTACAGAGTAAGCTTTGGTGTCTGATGTCCTAGCTTGCCCTCTGGGGCTTAGCGATTGGTTGTTTACTAAAATACTTAAATAATGTAAGCTGACCATAAATGATTATAAAAAACACAGTTTTCAGTTAAATTAGTTATTTTATAAAGACCCCCGGAGAGTTCTACATCTGTGAATAAAGAAGAAATTCATTCAAAGTGTACATAACATCAGAGTTTATTTGGCTTCTCTTGTAACGGATTGTTCAGGCTTAAAAATAAACTGCACCGGAACATCTCTCACCATAATGAACATTGTGTCCTCGACTCTGTTTTACAAAAGGCGTTTTGAAGAATGTTGGCAACCCAACAGCAAGACGCAGCAGCTGCTGGATTCAGGATCTCTCTTCCTTCTACAGCAAACACCCGAATCCTTCTTGGCTTTGTCGCCCCCTGTATCGTTCAAAACTGAAGAACAGCGCCATCTTCTGGTTAATACAGAGAACTATTCAGCACCAAGGACAGCGATGGATATGTGTTTATTCTGTATGAGCTGTAATCCTGGACAGAGAAAGTGGAGCTTACCCTCAGCTCCAAGGTTCTTCTTATTTTGACACAATCATGATTATGTTTTTTTTGCCATTAAATACGATTAAGTCATAGTAACAACAAAAAAAAACCACGACCGTCTTTGCGCTAGTTTTTTTCTGTTTTGACATGTTATGGCTTTTAAAGTGGTTTAGAAGACTAGATTGAATCAAAAAACAAAACATGGATGTTTCTGAACGAAAAACGAGCTTGTTTCTTTTAAAAACTGGTCACAAGAGTCAAATGGTCACATCAAGGATGGACACGAGAGGCCTGATTTTCCTCCCCCGGAAGTGATGCACTATTCACAAAGCAACTCCTCCTCTTGTGATATCTGGAAACAAATGCACCAGAGTCAAACAGAGGGAAAGGCGGAGCTAGCAACATACAAAAGCGTAACATCAATGAATGAAGTTGATATGCCATGATGAAACAGGCTCTTCTTTCGGTGCAACTGTGGTGAACAGGCAGTTTTTTTGGGTCTGAAAACATTCAAGGCTGAGCCAAACCCAAATAATCAACTAGAAAATGTTGATATGTCTCAAATAATTACTGAGTCAAGTGCACTTGAATATCCAGCCATAACAGTGATGTCATGATATGGTTATGACATCGATGACGGTTTGAATCCTTGTAGGGACAGGATCAATTTTTAAAGTTCTTTTTCTGAGTTCTTTTTGTCTTGAATTTTTTTACTCACAAAATAAAACAAGACGTTATTTCATTGATTACTGAATTGTTTATTAAACTTGTCTGACGTTCACATCTGGGTCACTACTGAACACGGTCACAAATCGTTTAAATGAACAAAATTAAATGAACACACTTTTACACAGAGTGTAATTAACACAAAATTAAATGGTCACAAATTAAACGAATAAAAATTAATTTAAGTTATTTATTTACTTTCTGCTGGCAGAAACAGGTCCTCCTCACAATCATGAAGTAAATGAAGGTTAATGAAGTAAATTCTTTAGTGGCTCGATAATCTACAGTTCTAGTGTGTTGTCATTCTTTTGGAGTTTAATTATCCAGGGCTAACGAGAAAATGCATCTGATTTGGGATCAGATTCTGGCTTCTGGTTCTATAACGTTTCCTCCAAACGCCATTACAGCATCTATCAATGTTGCTTTGACAAAAAAGCTCAGTATTGAAGTTGCTCGTAATGAATCGCTCTAATCTCCCTCACATCTACTTTGACCATCAGACAGTAGCTTTGCATACATGTCATGAATATGCAAATCAGTAACCAAAAGGTGAGTAACTGGTGAATGGAGACTTTTTGGGAAAAAGAATCACATTTCCCATACAATTAGACAAATGTGAACAGCATATTATACGAATTTAAACAATTTTACAATAAATGATTAGTTTTTATTCTGCTAACTGGATGATTAAAATTAAATTAATGGCCATTCGAATGACTTAGAACAGGGGTGCTAATTACGTCGATCGCGATTGACCGGTAGCAGCGATCTGCTACGTGGCGTGAAATTGAAACAATATCAGCCGATCATCCATCCCGTCACAACTCAGTAAAGTTAGCTGCAGATTCACGGATTCGGTTTTCTCTGATCAATAGCTCGAGACCAGAATGTTCTTAGTAAACAAATAATACCTATTTTTAATCTGTGTTATGTAGCAGACAAACTACAAAACGTTTTTATCAAAACAAGTTTCCCTCGGCATTCGCAGAAACACATTACCGTCTATGAGCAACCCGCTGACATGGAATCGCTTAGGGACCGTCTGCAAATTACCAGATCCAAAATATGTTTTACCCAGAATATGCTTCATAACTTCATTCTAAATTACTCTATTACAACCAAAATCAAGTACCACACCACTCCTCACCTGCATATTGTACTGCACGACTCAGTTTAAATAAATATTGAAAATTTATTAGAGCATAGTTTTTATTCTTTATTATTTGGATCAAATTGCTCAATTGCTCCCATAAAAATCACTCTTTTACCAACAAATTCAGGTCACACACAACTGTTCTAATGTTTGTCAAAATTGAGACAAAAGCTAGAGCTAAGCTAATCAGCGGACTATGTATCCCTGGCTGATTCAATTCAGTGCAATCATCAAATTAAACTCAGGTTATTACAAAAAATTTAAATAATTATTATGTGTGTTTTGTCAATTCTCAATAAAGTTGAAAATAATTGTTTGTTGATTGATGTTTTACATTTTTGTAGCGGGTAGATCACTTTGACTTGGTCATTTTAAAAGTAGCGCACAAGCAGAAAAAGTGTAAGCACCCCTGGCTTAGAAACTACAGCGACACAAACTACTGGTTTGAGTTATGGCTTATATTGGGAATGCCACACTACCATCTATCACACTTCAACAGACCTATCAACATACAATGAGTGGCAAGACCTAAAGCCACCCCAGCCATGGTGACAATTATTCCCTTAACAATGTCTTAATGAGATGCATACATGGTCTCCATGAGCCAATGAGCTGGGGGGTGCAGAGTGTGATGTCACACAGCTCCACCTAAAAGCCAAAAGACTTATTAGGTTTGACTTATTTGCAAATGTGTGAAAATGTTCTTGAAGATGTTACTAAACATTTTAAAGATTTCTGTTGAGCTAACATGCATGTATGTTTATATTGATTCACTTTATTTGCTATTATTTATTTATTTATTCAATGCAAAAAAAGCTACAGTTAACGGGACAAATGACAAATTTTAATCCCTAAATATGTGTCAGCTAGCCTTTTTTAGTTCAGTAAACAGCAAGCTGCCATGACCCCGAAGAAGGGTCAGAACTAAATTGTGCAGGACAGTGGCCCTCCTGGAAAGACTTCGGACACATCTGCTCTACACGTTGTGAAATTAAAATAAAAACTTGAAATGAGATGTGAAACATGTAGAGAAGAAATACTTGAAAGAAAGCAGTGAGATGAACCAGGCCTGGAGATGTATCATGACTGAACACCCCAGTGAGTGACCCTCGATGATCTCCTGTTGTTGTTTTCACAGCCGGTGTTGCTCTCTTCGGGTCAGACCCCTCTCTACACCTCTGCTGTCTCCACTCTGGTAAGAGCAGAGCTTCATTCTGTGCTGTCACTACAGTAATATTATAATGTATAATAATCTGTTGGGGATCTCTGCTTTCAAATTGTTGCATGTGTAGACACTTACTTTATTAAAACAGACTTTTAAGTATGCTGCAGTTGAACAATTTGCAAGGTTAAAAATATTTGAAAGAAACTATTTTACAATTGTGCATGGATCTGTTGTTGTTTTAAAAGGCTTTTAACAGGTCGGTTTGTGTTGTTAGGGATGTTTTCACAAACTTCAGGGTGATTTTGAGTGCAAATTTGGCCACATCCATGTCTCTGTTTCATCAAATCGAGTAGTATCTGGTGACAAATCTTAATTTTACACATATTTTAGTACTGCACATAATAAGCAAATACACTATCCTTTCATGTTGTTTGTAGCCACTAAATCAGATCAATATTTTTTCATCTTTCTCTAATCAAAACTACTTTTTAAATCCAGGATTTTTACCCTTTACGCATTCACCAAGATACTACATGATGTAACTGCTTTTCTCAGGTATGACTTAACAGAAACAAAAACTTATTTTGGTGGATTTCAATTTTAAATTTTTTTTCTGCCTCATTTATTTTTTCTGCCCCATTGACTTCCGTTATAAGACCTTTTTTGATCGCAGTACCAAGACAACAATTAATCTTGGATTCTTGATTGTTGGTGGTCTTTCCTGTTGGAAAGAAATATACAACTTGAGGTTTTTACTGTTGATCACAATTTTCAAACATTAACCCTTGAGTTTAACATTTAATACCTTTGCCATTACTGTCAAGTGCAATTCCTCCTTGAACGACTGAACACACATGCACACGCACACACACACGCACGCACACACACACTAAAATGTTTGTTTAATTGTTAATTCTCCATCCATTCTCAACTTTTGTACCATTGTTCAGTTAATTTGACCATAACATTTTGTACTTTTCATGTTGTACTCATTCCCCTTTGTTCAGTTATGTTGTTTCATAATAAATTATGTTGAGAAATCATGAAGAATAGATTATTTACAGAACAAATTCTCTCATACATACACATGCACAGACACACCCAGGCACGCAACCGTGCTCACTGTACCATGCTGTTCGACACTATTTAACGTCATATACCTGCTAGAAACGACGTTTGTTTTGCACAGGAACATCTCAAGGGTTAATGGTTCAAAATGGTGATCAACCATCTGAAATTGTACCTATTCCCAACAGGAATGACCACCAACAATCAAGAATAAATGATTATTTGGCATTGCAATCTCAGCAGATTGTTATGATGGAAGACAATGAGGCAGGAAAAAATAAATGAGAGAGAGAAAAAAAGAAAATCTGGTGCTACACAAAAACTAAAAATCCACCGACGACAACGTTGTTACTAATGTTTGACACGTCCAATATAAATGGTAAAAAAATCCTTTTTCAAGAAGTCTTTTTTTTTCGAAATCAGTGACATCACATAGTGACATCTTTACAATTAAAGGGTAAAATGTTATAAGATTTAAAAATAGTAGTAGTAGAGATAGATTTGTGCAAATAAATGAAGAAAAAAATATTGATCTGATAGATTTTTGCAGCAGTTTAATTTAGTGGCTGTAACAGCCATGGAAAACACAAAAGGATAGTGAATTTGAACAAAGTATAAAGGTTAAGATGTTTGTTTCTAAGCTTGTTTGCTGCCTTTTATACAGAATGGACTTTATATAGAGATGTCCAGATAAAAATCACTGGCATTTACCATTGATTCTGGATTCAGTGCTTTTTGTACGTTTGTTGTGTACATTTGCTTTGTTGTTTATGTCTAAAGGACAGGCAAGATGCAGTGTATATCAAACCTGAAACTACCTTTGCAGCTCATGTTGTCATCTGGGAATTTGGTACAACACTGACTGCTATGTTTTTTTTTTCTCTAAAGTGTGGAGTTTTTATATCAGATGTTTTGTGATGTAATGAACCTGCGAGCGACAGCTCTGTGAAGGGCAGAGAGAGCCTGCAGCCCGGGGCCCACAAGGCGCACACCCTGGTTTGCTTTGATGTCTTTTTTTGTTCAATAAAAAAATGAGATAACATTCTTCCAAAGGTTTTCCCAAAATCAAGTGGGAATGTCACATCTCAATCAATCTCATGTTATTTTTGGAAACTAATTGCTGTAATTTAGTGAATAATGAGGACACACGCTCCTCTACTGAGTCTCAGTGAGCACACAAACAGACTCGAGTTGAAGTTTGTCTTGAGCAGAGCTGACAGTCGTTGAGGACTGTGTGAAAACACAAACGTTTCATCATGCGCACAGCACAGGTCTATTTTTGACTCCCTATTTCAAATTGTGCTTACAGTAGACCGCTTCCTGTTTTTCTTTGTAACTCTTTTCTGTGCTGCTGTCAACTTCCCTGTAGTGGGAGCAGGAAACACATCAGACACATCAACGTCTGCAGCATTTGCCTATTATTTCTGACACCTCATATGTCTGCAGTAAAACTTTGGTTTCCTCCTCTTTTAAATGCTATTTCCTTGAGCAGAATTAAAAAGAAAGTTCAGATAAAAGTTCTGAAAGTACTGCTCCGTCTTTTCTTGCTCCAAATCCCATTTTACTTTCTTTCCCTGGTTGCATGCCAAAGATGTGTTGAAGCATGTTGGAATCTTCAAAATGTGTTGTTCAGGAAAGAGCTTTGGGTTATTTAGGGCAAATGACGTCTTTACAAACTTATTTTCATTTTATATTTCTATATTTATTCTCAAGAAATTACATCTAAGAAATGTATATCTCAAAAGAAAACACAAGGCATTTTTAAAGGCTAATTCTGTAAACCCGTTTTGATTTTTAAACTACGATTTTAAGAAATAAAAAGCACAATATTCCAATAAAAGTGTTTCCTAACAAAAAAACTGAAATAATGTAGCCTCTCTTTGGGCTAAATAGAAGAATAAGAGAATAAACTATTTGAGCTTTCTGTTCTTATAAAACATTTAGAAATGCCATGAAGACTGCTGAAACCAAACCTAGTACTGCTGAAACCAAACCTAGTAGAATAATTGCCTAAAGCGTCCTGTAGAGGTCAGTGTGTCATTTTGTGAATATAGAAACGCACAGGAAGTGATGCGCTTGCTCTTTTGCTACTTGTGAAAAGATGAGTATTACAATAATAAATTGTCAGAGATTAAATCAATGGAACAATATTTTGGACTCCAAATGTCATGGTAAGGTTTTTTTTAATACATGTGTTTTATGATGGTTATAGAACATGTCCAAACTAAAAGATTTAAGTTGAAGCAAAAGAATAAATCATTCTTGGGCTATTTATATATTGGTGGGAAGGGTTTCTTCACTTAGATTGAATACAACCAGGAATATAGTGTCTCTGTCATCACCCAGGAACATACAAGGAAAAGTTTAGATTTAATTTGGTTTAAATTTGGGGCAGCAAGTCGTCGTTAGAAATCCTGGATGCGTGTCGACAAAAATGCACGTGGACATTCAAGTCATTTTGCCTGATGATTTGGAATGAATCCAGTTAATGTCTTTCATGTGGAAATAAAATGTTTATTCCCGTTTAATTGATTTGATCAGATGCCGAATGAGTGATATTATTAAATCCTGTTCATTCAGTGATTTTATTGGTGTTCTGGATGAACGGGGCACAGCAAAGGTGCCGAAGTGCCTAAAAGTTTAAGAGCCATTCCACCAAATGCGTGCCATTTCTGTCCCAACAAATTTATATTTGTAAATATTCACTAAAATAGCCCCATAAATACATTTAATTACCAATCAAAGTGTACTTCCTATTGCAAATTTAAGTTATAACATTAAAAAAATTTGATAAAATCCACATAAAACACTGGAAAATAGGATTTATTGCTTGTCCCCAGTCCCCACTTCACCATAAAATATAATGATTAAAAATCATTAATACCTAAATACCTATTCTTTCTGAGGTTTAAACATTTTAGTCAAATCCCCATCTTTTTGGTCATTGACCAAAACCCATCTGAACCGAATCCCCCTTCTGAAAAACAGCAATGTCTCTTTAACATGAGGGTCGGTGCAGATCTAGTGGCAGTTCCACTCTCTTCCAGGAGGAGAGTGAGAGGAAATTTCTGAGAAGGTTCCAGGCTTAGAGTCCAGATTTCTTGTAGCTTCACATTCGCAAGGCAAGCTGTCCGGGAATAGCTAAGGACCCGTGACAAGAGAGGGGGTGGGAGGAGCTATGCTTGGACAAAGTCAATGGCTTAATAAGTGAGCAGTATTTAGGATAATTGATGAAGTTGGAGCAAAGTCCTGATCACTCCACCTGAAAAAACTGTGTCCCAATCCAGGGTCTGATCCTTCCGAGAGCACATCCTACACAGAATCCAAAGGCTGCATCAACCATTGTTAAATGGGACAGTCTAGCCTCAATCTGGCAAATTACCATGAGCAAAATGACATGAACCAACAGTTAGCATACATCACATGTGGCTGCAGGGAATTAATGTTATTAATGTTTTTAAATTAAAAGCTATGATGTTTTTAAAGGCTACTATCACTATACCACCATTTAAAGAACCCATTATACTATTATCCTTTACAAAAATGTGTTACTTACATTTAAATACAAAATTAAAATGCATTTGCTCCTTATTTTGTGTTGTTTCTGGTGAGAAAAAAAGGTGGGGCCAGGTTTAGACAAATATTCCCTTGTATGAATTGGGACAGCAGTAGGAACTGTTGCCTCCCAGACTGGAGTTCCCATACTTGCATGGGTTTCTTCCTGTTTGCTTACCCAGATTTGGGGGGTAATGAGATGAATAAAATCATAAACGTGTAACAGTAGAGGCTGTAATCATTTATCTAGTCTTTCTTTAGTTAATAAAAGTGCTCACACTCAGACCAAGACTTCCCGATGGTCTCGTGCCACCTTGAAACCTATTGTGCATCTCCAACTCGTCCAGAGTAGATCAAAGACTTGCATGGAATTCATAAATCATTGTGTGGACAAAAATTGCTTATTATTATCAATAACTTTGGGCTGTGCATTCACAGATCCTGGGTCAGTGCTAGAGGGATAGACTTTTAGAACATGCTGAACATGCAAAACGTCTTTAAAAGGGTGTAACAATATATCGTGGCGCAATATATCGCAATACAAAATTGTCACAATATGTAACATGGATCTACTGGGAGATATCGTCTAAGCGTAATTGTTTCTTGGAGTGATTGTGATTCTAGTCATTTCTGAAACTTCTTTACCTTGTCTTTTTGTTTTATGTAAGATTTACTAGGAGACATGCTCTTACTAGGAGACATTATCCTTTGCTAACATATATACAAGAAAGATTATAAAATTTGCTCTCTCCATCACTTAGAGCAGAACTCATTTGAGCTTGCGGGCCGCATTTTTGCACAATTTGAGCTCCTGGGGGCCAAATCAGACAAATAATCATTGATTGCCTTAATTGATTAATTATTAAATACATATTATTTCTATTAATAGTTTTTTCCCAGCAAAGAACCAGATTCTGAAAGTAAAACCATTCTGAAGAATAAATATTTCCACAGAAATGTTTTGAAAAACCATGAAATTGTACATTTTTTCCCAGTGTATAATGTGCTTCAGAAGTCAGGAACAACCCTTTCACTTCATATTGAAACTCTTCACGTTGAGCTCACGATGGAATAACTCTCTTGTAATGTTTTTTTAAAGGAATTAAGCAATATTACACTGCAGTTTTAAATAAACATAGCATAAAATAAACATTTCTACTGAATTTACTGGTTTGCTTTCCACACAAAATCTGACTGATTTAAGACAAGAGTTAGCTTTAGCTTCGTACTGAGACTTCAGCCTCAAAAAATGTCCACTTTTAAAAATTGACAAGCTTTTAGCACCACATTAGCGATGATATTGTTACTGGTTTTGCCTAATGCAGAACAAATCATTGTCATTTAATGTGGAAACCGAAGTCAGAGGCGCATACACATGGGGCGCCCAGCACTGCTCACTGCATGTATACTGCCGCGAGAAAAAATAAACCCGTTAAATTAACACACGTCTGAGAGGCGGAAACACGCAAAACTAAATAATTGGTTAAAACAATTTATTACTAAACCAATTAATTCCTAATTTGTTATTAAAAATGTATCATTAATTTAAATGCTACGTTTGTAATACTATTCGCAGTGAACTCCCTGCTCTCTCTCTCTCACTCTCTCTCCAAAATCATTCCGCGGGCCGTGTGTTTGACACCCCTGACTTAGAGCAAAAAATAAAACTTAATGCAAACATTAACACTGCCCCCTAGTGGATGGATGATATCAAACACTCTAAAACACATCGAACTAGACCCTAGCCTTCTTTACTTTGTGCTCTCAAAACCTTTTCAATTAAATTTTGTAAGCGATGGTTCAATATAAAAACAACAGTTGGTTTCAATAGTTGGGTAAATTAGTTTTGTAAAATATTGAATCGTTGATATAATATCAAGGTATGTTTCACACCTTGAGCAGAGTGTATCGTTGCACCTCTTTAAATGAGCAGGACATGGAGCTTGCTTGGAGGATCCCACATCCCCACGGTCATTTCACTGTTAGATCTGAGGGTGAGCGTAAAAGATGAGGTAATGAGGTAAGCATGTTTTTTAAAGATTAATGTAATCTCATGAGAAAAACACATTTCTGTGAAGATTTCCTCAAAAGTGGGGGATAGTCTCAAAAGTAGGAGAGGTGCACTTTAAACAAGGGGATGATAGAGCTGGATTTTGGTCTCCATAGAAACTGCTTCTGCTGCTGATATTAACGCATTTAAAGAGGCAAGGAGGAGAGAGAAATCATCCAGAGAGCTTCCTGCTCAATCTCACGCCCACCCATACACACACAATGGTTCTAAAGTCCCAGCAGAACACAGGGAACTACCACATATTCACATGAGGATAGAACATTGTATTCAGCTCATGGTTCAATATAAATCAAAATGTCGGTTTTATGTCGGTTTATGTCTTCATTGGTCCTCCTTGCTTAAGTAATAGAAACAGGAGCTTGGTAAAATTGTTGCAGCTTCTGCCATGAAAGCAGTAGCATGAGGTGCAGAGTGTACCCCCCCCTCCCCCTCAAAGGGCACCAGAAGAACTCCTGGAGCCTAATGAGTAAAGCATAATGAGTCACACTGGTATTTATTTCACACCGTCAATGCTGACATGTGTTTGCTTTATCAGCGTGCACCCACTGAAATGTTTAGTTCATGTAGAGTTTTATTACATTTGTTAAATAGAAATTTTATTTATGTGACGATCTATTGTAGAGATGATGTCCACTGATTTCCTATCTCTGATTTCCCACCATTAACTGTGCCTGAGTCCTACACCATTGAACTCCATGTTGGGGCAAACGCATCAATTCCGGGTCAAAATTCAGCGAACAATTATGTCTCTGTGATGGCAGCTGAATGCAACAAACTGGACAATGCATGGGGAGCCCACACCCCCTTGTCTACACCTTCCTTAGCTGCTTTCCCATCTGCTGGTCTCCAAAACAGACCTGCTCTAGCCTACACATTTTGTAGGTGCGGTCTATATAGAGCCTCAGAGCTCTTACGGGACAACAGGTGGGTTAGGTCTGCCTTCTCTCAAGACAGAGCTTGTAGGTTTACCACCTGTTCCTTGATGGGAACAATGAGCCAAAAATCCAGACCTAAGCTTTACCACAATGTCAGAATCGTCAGCAGAGAAAGCCTGGAAGCCTTGATTAAAGAGAGGAACTTAAGTTCCACTTACTCCAAGGGCTTGAAGAGAGGTCAGCACAGACCTAACACGACTATGGACTAGTCCCAAGGTCTGTTGTCTGGTCCAGGTACCAACACTCATTAACGACCGCATACCATGCCCCATTGTGATTTGGAGGCATCCCTGGTCACCACCACGTGCTCCCCAAAGGGAAGCCCGGAGCAGAGATTCTGGGGGCCGTCAAAACCCTCGTGGTGGCCATGCACTGCACTGTTATTTGCCTTACTGCTACCGTAGCTGCCATAGCCAAACTGTGTCTTGAGATTTGATCCAAAGCTGAAGTCTCATTTGGAGTAGCTCCATTGAAGCTACCAAAGACATATGCCCCAGGATCCTCTAAAAAACTGGTTCCTTTGAGGATTGTGGGTGTTTGGGGGGGTGCAGCATGCAAACCGATCCAATCATCCTAAAATGCTTTTGCTAGGCTCTCAGGTATTGTGTTAGGGTCTTCCTTCTAGACACATCAATGGTTCCCAAGGCCGTTCCTTGTGCTGCAAGGCTGCTGGTGAAATCTGATGGGGACTGCTAGAAATAAAAAGGGCAGGCCTATCCCTGGCACTGCCCAATGTCATCATGGCCTTAGGAGAGGCTGCTTTATCAGGCCAATCATAAGAGGATGCCTTACCACAGACCCCTCCAGACCCCCAAGAAACAGGCACTGTTCTCTGATGACCACCTTTGGACCAGAGTGCCGTGACTTCAGGACATCTGTTAGGTGGCTATGACATGCAAATGGGGCACAGCCTGACCTGCTACTGTGTAGGCTTTCGTCATCAGGGCAGACAAAAACCTCCCTGATTCGGAGGGGACATTCGGACTGTTGTCCAGCCATGAATGCACTGGGACAACTTGTTCCACTTCGGGCATCACCGAGTAGCCCCTGACTGCACTGCCATCAAGAGTGGTGAAGCAGGAAGAGCTCTAGCACATTGCTGAGAGAGGTGGCTGCCAGAATTTGATGAGCACCTCTGGAAAGAAAGGTGCCGACGGGCAGCAGGGAGATTTCTTATGGACATGCCCTCATGGACCAATCGTGCAACTGGGTCGGTGAGTGATGGTGTATTGGCCAACTGGATGGCCTCAACAGTCCAGGAAAGCATCTGCCCCATCTTCCTTGTTCAGCGAGGGTATATGTTTTTCTGTCTCAGTAGTGCTCCCAGACTGGAAGGCAATCCCAGTTAGCTTGATGGTTGTGGCTGAAGGTGGTTCTGCTTGTCCTGTCACCCTCTAATCGTGCGCACCCTCATAACGAGACGCCCAATGGCAATAAGCGATGATGCTCTGCGGTAAACAATCAGTTTGGTAGGTGTTTTACGTAAGTACTTTATAAGACTATAGAGTAATCAAAGGTTTTTATTAGTGAGATCAATGCAGCATCTCTAAAAAAGATTGGGACAAAAAGATATGTGCTGTAGCACTTATCATCCCTTAGCAACCATGTGCTGCCCTAGCATCAATCTGATTAGATGACACCTCAGTGTGTTTAAGAGAGAGCTTGTGTTAGTGTTATCTCCATCAGACTCAGCACACTTCTTATTTCATCTGGATTCTTCACTACTCTATAAAAACCCAATTCTGTGTGTGTTTCTGCCTGGGTTTAGTGTCTATTCCAAGATTGTTACTCACTAATGAATGTTTAAAGTTGGCCCTGCAGCTCTGAGGTAATTACTGCACTGAGACAAATGTTCTGGGAGGGAAAGGGAGAACAAATGAGTGAGTGAGAGACAAAAAATGTGTGTGTATTGGAGAGAGAGTGGGTGGTTGCATGGAGGCAGAGTGAAGGACTGAGATAAAGAAGAGATGAGCAGAGGAGGAGAGCGCTTGTGATTTCTCATTTAGGTGAATCTGTCAGCGTGAAGAGTCTTATGTAACACTGCCTGTCTCTGTGAGTCTGTGCTACCACTGGAAACCACTTCTGCACTGAAAAGCATTATGGGATGTATTTGTGCTTGGAACACCTTCTGCTGGTTTGCTGAAGGATTATCGGATGACTACATTAATACACATTTTATTCAGCCTGTGTTATTGTTTGCATATTGATCGCTGCTTGTGTTTGGAGCTTTTCTTTTAGACTTAAATGCTTTGGAAGTTTAAGGATCTTTTGTTCATAGATGTCTAGATGTCATAGATCTGAATAAATAAACATTCTTCTTCTGGCAATTAAACCCTTCAGCCAGATTCCATAAGTGGGTGGAGTTTCTCACTCGACTATCTTCAACACTTCTCTCTGATTGGCTTAAAGATTAATCCCACACATTATGAAACTATGCTGTTCTTTCAGTATTCCCCAATTAACATGTATCTATAACTCAAGCCACTTCGTTGATCAATCAAAGTTTATTTACAAAGTGCCTCACCACAACAATAATATTGATCAGGGCGCTGAACAATAAAACATACTGTGCAGAAACAATGAAACTTTGAATCCTGAATTCCACTGGGAATCATCCAAGTTAGAAAGTGTGCTGCAGCGTTCTAAACCGCCTGCAACCTGGCAATACAGAATCCATTATTGCCAAAATATAAGGCATGGCAATAGTTTAGTTGATCATTGCATGTCTTATCGTATGTACAACAAGCTGATGCAAGATGTTAATTTGAATCAATCTGAGATTCCTAGTTGTCCTGTGATCCAGGTAAACCTAGACAGCAGGCTGCACATGCTCAGTCACGTACAGCAAATAAAAGTGTCATCAATCATAACCTACAAGTGCCTCAAGCTGTACTTATCGAGCTACATCCACAATTACCTTCTACAATGTGAAAAGACACTATTTCGAACTTTAGGCTTATTGAACATCTTACCACGCGAAAAAAAATTGTTGCATTTTTTTTTCATTACATTATGCAATAATTCCACAATAAACATGAAATTGTACTCTGAAATGTAATTTGTTTACTCCTAAAATAAAATAATGAAAACAAACATGTTTATGTTTAATAACAAAAATCAAGACAAGGACAAGGTCAAAACATAAAAAAAACTTTACTAAACCTTTTACACTGATCTAAGCACTTTTGGTCCCAAAAATACAAGCCATATCACAGGTATTGTATCCAAGGGTTACCACTTCTTTTCACCACTAGATGGCACTGATTTGGGGCCTGTAAAATGAAACTGAATGACCATCACACATTTTAATTTGAATTACCTTGCAAAATATGTGTCATAGTTGTTGTATTGTTTGTTAAAACCAAAAATCTAAACATTTATAAGCTTTTAGAAACCTACAATGCATTTTAAATCAATTGTAAACAATAGGTGGGTTTCGTCTTTCCGATTTAATTCAGAACAGCCAGTGTCTTTGCCAAATGCACCGGTTCATGCAGACTTCTAAGGGAGAGACTTGTTTGAGGCTCGACACAAAGGCACTTGACGATGCTCCCCTGCTGTGTTGTCAGTTCAGTGTTTTCATGCTGCTCATACTGTTCTCTCTGGGAAAAAAACAAACACAGACTAGTTGTAGCAGAAGTAACAGAGCTGGCTTATTTCAGCAGAAGAGTGTCATCGAACCATTTGCATACACCCCAGTATCTATTGTATCCTGTGTAAAATGTAAACTCCCAAAGTGTTGGACTAACCATACACAGTGTAAAAATACACTTTGCTTGTGTAGATTAGGGGTGTAAAATTACATGGTTTTACATTTACACCTGAAAGTGTGAAACAAAAGTGCGCAAAAATCATGACTCCTTCCAGAACTTCTGTCTCGAGGAGAGACAATGACATTTTGTCTGGTGATGGAGAAGTGTAACACCCCATGCCCTAAGTGTTCTTTTTTAACACCCCAAAGTGCCAATGTAGTACTCTTAAGTCAACACAAAGTGTAAAAAAAATTCAATCTTTTACATCCGATGGATTGTGACCATATATGTTCTCAGCGATGTTAAAAATGAACACTTTAATAATTATTGTGTATCAATCTCATATTAATCCCTCATTTTACCATGAAACCTGTTCTGAATCTTGTCCAAAATTCTTTGGAATACTAAATTGGGACTGAGGCTCATTCCTTCATTTTCCAACCTGTTTATTCCTTTTTGGGGTCACGGGGGTCTGCCGGTGCCTATCTCCAGCGCACATTGGGCGAGAGGCCGGGGTACACCCTGGACTAAGGCTTTTAGTAG
Organism: Danionella cerebrum; assembly: GCA_007224835.1. NCBI lineage: Eukaryota > Metazoa > Chordata > Actinopteri > Cypriniformes > Danionidae > Danionella > Danionella cerebrum. The sequence goes on along the minus strand of SRMA01026840.1, from coordinate 109,473 downwards.
TAATTTGTCTTCAAGAAGTTCAAAAGGTGTAACAAAAACGTGAAAATGTTATGATTAATTAAAATGATTAACTTTACAAAAATGGCATTGCATTTAAGTGAAAGTGTAATTTTAAGAAATAATTTTTGTTTTGTTTTATTAATTAGTAATTTCAGACAAAGCAAAGGCTATCGGTACAGGGAAAGGCAGTTAAAAGCAGGTCATAATCAAAGGTCTTATTTCCCAGAGGACATTGCTGTTGTGCCAGATTAAATCCCGGCTCTGTGCTGGATGACTCCTATACTCTGAATATGAGCCAGTGTGTGAGAGAGAGGATGCGTAATACACTGGAGTGCAGTTATCTTCAATAGAGATGTGCAAGCTCAGCACTCTCCTGTGTAACACTCTCTACAAATAAACTGCTAATATATTCCACTGCTTTCACTGCCAATTACAAACCGGAAGCAGTAATATTTTCCTTCTAAACTTTTCAATAGAAGTATGTGCTTAGCATTAAACGTATACTATTTTTAATATCATAATTTTATTGAAAATTCTTGTTTAAAAAAAAAAAAAAACATTTGGGGGATTCTCAGGTGACGGGGTTGAAATGTCAGTTTAAAGCACATTCAGAAGTCAGAAGCCGTAAATCAAACGCGTCGTCCCCGAATATCTCCTGTGTGACATGTAAAGCTCTCCTCCTGCACCTCCTCCACCTCCTCCTCCAGCGCTCGCCGTGTGGAAGCTGAACCGTGCGCGCCGCTGCTCAGTCCCGCGCGCTTTCTGTCGGTGTTCGGTGCTCCGGCGGAAGGATGTTTGTGTCCGTGTGGTACGCCAAGAAAATGGGCAGGCGTTTCATCAACAATGTCCGGAAAGCAAAGAAACAACGCCAACGCTTTCTGGTAGGAACATTTTATACATTCTACGATAGGAACAGCTGCTTTTCAATGTAAATATTGACGTGGTGGTTATCTCTATAACAAACAACAGCGTCCACGTGACGTCTGTTTAAACGTTCAATCTAACTAGTATTAGTTCAGAACGAATTTTTATTTAAACATAACTAAGGGGTCGTTTTATAAAAAAGAAAAAAAAATCTACATTCCTGTAATTAAATATTTTTGAAGAATGTACTTTCATTTTTTTGATAACTATCTATGTAACGTTACTTATTATGGAGATAATATCTCGTTCATGGAAGTCACATGAACACGTCAATGACTTTTGTTAGGAAATCTGAAAGATCCAATGGTCCTTCTATTTAGGTTTGTTCATTTATTTTATTCTTTATGAAGCATACATTTTGCTTTTGTTGTTTTGCTGGTGTCTATCCCAGCTCTAATGGAGTGTAAAGCAAAACAAAGATGCTCTTCTACATAAATCTTCACCAACTCAGCTCCTGCCAGCATCACCAATACTACATGTGTTTTTTTTTTTTTTTTTTGAACTACAAACAGTCTGTGCTGCAAGAAATACTTAAGCATATTTGGGCACTGGTGTGTACCTCTGGGGCAAGCTTTGTTTAAGTACACAAGTACAATGTGATTATTACATACATTCGTTTAAATACTTTTGTAGTAAATAGAAATAATGTTGGTTCATTTTAGTGAGTGAGCAAAAGAAAAATCAAATACATTTTTGGTGTTTCTACCTTTCAAACCAGCATCAATTCTTCTAAGTACACTTGCACCAAGTCATGTTGGATTTTAGTCCGGTGTATGAGCCACCAAACAGCTGCCAACTATCATCCATGTCAAGTGTGGGTTGAACCCCAGTCATGAACTGAAAATCAAATGACTATGTGGGAGACTTTAAACTTGGTAATGAACAGCAGGCCCAAGTACATACATCTACTGGCTGGGAGAATTCCGGCCAGAAGTGGTCTTCATGGAAGAGTCATAAGCCTATAAAGCCCAAACGGTCCAAATTTGACATATTTGGCTGTAGCAGAAGGCAGTTTGTTGAGTGTCTGCAAAAAAGGTGGACTTTCCTTGAACATTTGGTGCTGCATTTCGGCAGAGGGCAGCCTCTGCTTGTTGACAGCTTTCCCTTTTCTTGGCCTCCAAAACTGCTGCTCCGACCAATGCGTAATGCGGGTGCGGTCCACATGCAGCCTTAGGACTCTCATCGCTAAACAACGGAAAAATTTTGTGAAGCATGTTCCGCTGGGCAACTAGAAGGACCTCTTCCTCATGCCTCCTGACCTTGCACAGGAACTGTGTTAAAAGGCTCAAGACACAACTTGGTAGTTGATGTTATGCCACCACCACTGCGCAGACTTGGGCCACCAAGAACACTGATCTCAGCTTTAGTTGTTTTTTGTGCCAACTGCTCTGTTGTCTGGTCCAGGTACCAGCAACCTCACGCTGTACACTGCACCCCAACCTGACTGGGTGACATCAATGGTCACCATTATGCACTCACAATGAGTTTCACATTTAAACCCTGGCGCTGAGGAACCTGAGAACCTTATAAATCTTCAGAGTGAACAGGCAATGTGCTGTGACGCGCATATGAAATAGCCCAAGGCGAACCACTGGGGTGACCAAAACTATATGACACAAGAACCTCTGAAAGATCTGTGTGCAAGTGTAGCTAAAAGATTTGGAAGTAAGCATGGTTAGCATGGTGAGCTAACATCACTTGTACAACTAGCTTTGTCATGCAGTCTCACATTCATGTAACAACTGGGATCTTAAATAATAGAGAAGACAATTACTAAAAAGGATGGCATTGATTAAAAGTTCAAAAAATGGGGAAGCTGATCTTCCCGAAGATTCATTATTGTAGCCCATTAATGACCAAAATGGAACAGGCTTTTGTTTTACTGTAAAGAAGTTTAAAATATTTAAGTTTTTAAAGTTTATATAACAGACCCAATCCAGGTTTGTATTTATTTTATAGACCACCTTTTATGATTTGGAAGGTTTATCATCAGGATTCTCCTACTTAAAGTTGATGCATGTGCAAGGTCAAAAAATCTTTCTTTGTCTTATAATTACGGATGCCTTAAAACGGATGTTTTAAAACAAAAGTTTTTCTGTTCCTCGTTTGAATAAATCCTGTATGTATTAATATTAGTTACACGTGTGAAAAAGCAGAAGTCAGGGAATGAAACGCATGTCTGTGAGCAAATATCTGACCAATGAACTGCTTCTTTCTGTATATATCCAATCAGCGAGTGCTAAAGTTAGAGGAGAGCAGGACTTTGCGTGTTTCACAGAGCCAGAAAAGAACTGTCAGTGATGAGAAGACAGCATTTTTTGAAGCAGTCTCTGCAGAAGAATACGACAAAGATGGTAAAAGAATGGAAACAAAAATGTCTCAGTGAGACAGCAATGTTTTCTCAGATGTTATTATGCAAACGCTCTTCTACGCCAGGGGTGCTCATTACGTCGATCGATTGAAACAATATCAGCCGATCATCCATCCCGTCACAGTTTCGTAAAGTTAGCTGCAGATTTACGGATTCGGTTTTCTCTGCTCAATAGCTTGAGACGAGAATGTTCTTAGTAAACAAATAATACCTATTTTTAATCTGTGTTATGTAGTGGACAAACTACAAGACGTTTTTTATCAAAACAAGTTTCCCTCGGCATTCGCAGAAACACATTACCGTCTGTGAGCAACCCGCTGACATGGAATCACTTAGGGACCGTCTGCAAATGACCAGATACAAAATATGTTTTACCCAGAATATGCTTCATAACTTCATTCTAAATTGTTCTATTACAACCAATAGCATCAATTTTATTCTTGATTTTTTGGATCAAAGCTCATTTGCTCCCATAAAAATCACTCTTTTACCACCAAATACAGGTCACACACAACTGTTCTAATGTTTAACCCACTACAACACTCATTTTGTCAAAATTGAGACAAAAGCTAGAGCTAAGCTAATCAGCGTATTACGTCCAGTTTTTAGCTTAAGTTTATGGTCTCCAAAATGAGTGAAGGAGCTGGATCAAGTAAATCATTAAGTCCTACATGAAAATCATTAAGTCCAAATAGCGTTCCACAATGACTGGAGAACATTTGGAAGTGTGCTTGAGGCTGGCTGTCAGCAGATACTGTCCGGACTATGTATCCCTGGCTGATTCAATTCAGTGCAAGTCGAATTAAACTCAGGTTATTACAAAAAAATGTAAATAATTATTTATTATGTGTGTTTTGTCAATTCTCAATAAAGTTGAAAATAATTGTTTGTTTTATATAGATTTATATAGATTTTTATAGATGTTTTATATTTTTGTAGCGGGTAGATCACTTTGACTTGGTCATTTTAAAAGTGTGAGCACCCCTGCTCAGACTGGGGTCCCTTTTTTCAAAACCCCTAGGTGCCTGTAACTTTTGCCTGCTTTAAATCCCTCTATTTCTGCACTAAATAATGCACTGCTGAAGAAGCTGCACCTTGCTATGATTGTTTATTTTAATTTAAAGTGATTTTATGTAGATGTATCTTGATGTTTGATTTAGCAAAATAAAGTGAATTCTATGAACGCCCATTGTTTATCTGTTCATGCGATACACACAAAAAATGATTAAAAAAAATACAATTTGCTATGCCATCAGAAACAAACCGAACCGCAAACCGTGGATCCACTTTGTGTACTATTGCATCCCTACTTATAATACACTTTTTTTTACCGGATGTTACTACAACTCCCAAATTATCATATAACCTCAATTAACCCTGGGTAATCAGCGTTTTGAACACAGCTTTTAAATTACCCGGGGTTCAAATCAGGGCTAGTACCACAAATGCAGTGTAAACCCTGCATTGCGGTGCTAAGTTTGTTCGGGGTGAAACGGTGAGGTGGTTGTTGTTGCTACTAAACACTTGGCAAATGACAGCCAATCAGAAATCAACAAGGATTATATAGAGTCACAAACAGGAAATGACATCTCGTAGAAAATTATTTGCTTTCATAATGTGATCTTTCAACGCGTTTACTAAATACATAAACATAGTTTGTGCCATTTGAAAACAGCAAAGGCAGTCAGTGTCAGTGAATGGCTTTTGGGAGTGAATCTAAGATGAGGAAGCAACTGTAAACAATGGCGCTACTATAAAACTACACACTAGTCTCTGGAAACATAAGATAAATTCAAATAAATCTTTGTTACTTCATTACTTTTTTGCATTTGTGCACTTTAAACAGCTGATGACCAATGTGGAGATATTTTTTTAAACTGGTAAGTTGAAGTGGTGTGTTGCCTGCTGTACGTCCAATCAGGTACAGTGACACTGCAAATAAGAACGTTTACCCGGGTTTAAGGCCTCTACACACCAATCCAAAATGAGATGGGCATCAATCTTCAGATGGGTTCTCAGCAGGGTGCTCTTCTTTACAACTGGTGTTTCTTTCCATTTTCCTGTGTAAAATCTCTATAAAAATGTGGAATGAGCGCCACCAAGCAGCTTATTTTTTGTTAGCACCACTCGTTCGGCCCGATGTGTGATGGCCCGTTGGCCCCCATGGTTTTTGATCAAGGCATGTTGCCACACAAAACTTTGCACCGAAAATTCATGTCAGTGTGTATTGCACTTTAGTGTGATAGGTGATTACAGATAACCCAGGATTCCATTAGTCCAGGGTTTAGGATTACCCAGAGTTAACATTTCAATTTTGAAAAATCCCAAAGAGTTAAGTTCTAAAAGCTAATCTAAAAGCATTATCGCCAGATCTAGAGAATGGGTGAATGGTTTCCAAATTGATAAAACATTACTGATTATCTTGGGGTATTTGACAAACAAGTCTATGTAAAAAAGCCTACGCCGCTTCACTTGGCTTTGAATTGCTAGTAATACCTTCCAGTGAAGATTGTTTTGTCAGCTCTTCTCCGTGTAATGCAAGCTTTGCAATGCGCTCTTATGGAAGGGAGCGCTGCATCAGTGACAGTAGCTGCATCTCAATTCAGTTGCGTATACAGAAAGCTTTGGATGAGCTCAGATTGGGACTGCATTAAAATGAAAGTGTCTCTCTTTAAAGTTTCATTCAAAGGCTCCTTCTAGCATGAAAACCTAGATTGCATCAGTCAAAATAAGTATTGTATTAAAATCATTTATAGAGGCACTCAAGGCAGACAGTGATGGTGAGGAAAAGGCTCAGCTTGCAGCCTTCCTCTAATTCATTTCAGTGGTGTTCTGTCAGCTCCTCTCACACCAAACACTTATTTATGTCTTTTAATGGATTTTATTTTTTTGTTGTCATGGAAGGGATTGCAATGTCTGATTTCATACACCTGGAGAGGTGAGTGAATACGTTTGGCAATGAATTGTCTATGGTAGAATGCTTGACAACATTTAACTTTCCCAGGGGCTTGCACCCATCACTACTATCATTCTCTACAGCAGTGTTTTTCAAACTATGGGACGCGCCCCACTAGTGGGGCACAGAGGTATTGAAGCTGGGGCTTGACATCAACGGGATTTAATTAAAGAATTAAATTCTTTAATTTAATTAAGAATTAATTTTAAATTATTTCTAAATTCTATTGTTGTGACTGTTTCACCGCACTGCAAATTAAATCAACCAACTACCTCTTCTCACAAAATCAAACACAATCAAAAACAAGTTAGCAATTGTAATGATCTTTGTAAACAGAACCGGAGCCTTGAACATAAAGCGGGGAGTTCGACGTTGGAATATATTGAAGTGGAACAAATCAAACTGAAGTAGCCACAATATCAGTGATTCTATTTACAAAATGGACAAATATCTTAACCCTTAAAAATCCCAACATGCACCGGTGCGCGAGGCCATTGTAGTGTTTGTAATGAATTAAGCATGAATTACACAATCCATAATTACTGGCATATAAGACGCACCCAATTTTAAATGAGGAAGATCTAGAAAAAAAAGATTCTGAACCAAATACTGTAGTAAAATATTTTATATCAACCGTTAACAGCTGTTTAAGAACAATTATATGCCAAACATGAACAGTCAGTAAACAGTAAAAGTAACAAAAAAAGGCTGTAAGGTTTTTATTCGAACCCCAATAATTCCTCTTCGTCACTGCTATCAGAAATGAGGAAGGACAGATCCACGCAGTCATTGTCATCACTTTCTTGCTCACTGGTGTCAAATAAGATGTTGTCTTCTGTTCATCCAAGGCATTACTAATACCACACTTCTTAAATGATTTTATAACCTACGCTTTAGGATAGTCCTTCGCGCTATGGTAGGATCGACGAGATGGGCGATGACGTCAAAGCGCACCGCCGGGTGTTCAAATATGGCCGACGGCTCCGGAGCTAGGCCGAAGCTGCGGCCTCTCTTACACCTCCCCTACGGCCGTGACCGCCCTCCGCTCCGCGGCGCTCTGCATTCGCCGTATAAGACAGACGCACCAACTTTTCCCCCTCAGTTTTGGAGAAGAAAAAGTGCGCCTTATACGGCGAAAAATACAGTACCTAGGTAATTCATATTTAAATGAGATAAAAGGCACAATCTCAAATGTGATCTGTTTCAGTTTCATTCTAGACCCCAAGTCTATGCCATAAGTTCCATCTAGTGGTGGAAAGAAGGGATAGCCCTTTGACATGGAAGACCTGTCATAAGGGCTCTTCTTTTCTCAAAATTCCTGCACAAAACAAAGCACAACAGAAAAAAAGTGCTTGGAACAGTGTATAAGGTGTAGGAGAGAATGTGACAATTTTCACATTGTTTTGACCTTCTCTTTTATTTTTGGGGGGATTTATGAATGTTCATTGTGTCTCAACATGTTAGATTTTTGTTATAAAAAAAAAAAAAACTGTTTGTTGTTTTTTTATTTTTGCAGTAAAAAAGGCAAAATGTACTACTCTGATTGTGCTTGTACAATTTCAGGGTTCTTGTGGAATTATTGCGTAATGACAAGCAAAATATTTGTAAAAAAGAAGCTTGGGTTGTTCCCAAAAATGATATCAAGTATTGGCACAAAAAAACATTTTTAAAGATGTAAAGTAGTAAACAACCCACAACAATCAGTGAACGTTTCAGAGCCAGAAAAGTCACACGGTAAAACACTTTTATTTTAGCTTTGTTCTTGTGATAAAACTACAGCACTTTTTTATCCAGTTGTGAGCTGAAGTTTTACATGTAGCAACTACTGACAGTACTTGTTTTTGAGCTGGTTTTATAACAGTGCGACCACATTTTTGATCTAGCCAGCCTAATTTATACCCTTATAAACTTGGAGAGTAGCTAAGCTATTTAGATAAATAAAATGTTTTTTAAATCAGGCTTGGTCACCCTGATAAAAGCAGGTGGGGCTTGTTTATGCTCCTTTGTTCAAAGTGGGGAATAAGAAAAAAAGTTTGAGAAACACTGCTCTACAGGAAAGTTCTGTATTATATCGTTTTAGAATTCTTCTTTTTATGGGTCCCATGGTTGCTAGGCAACAAGGTCTTTTGAAACAATGCTGTCCCAGTCGATGTTCAGCCAAAGTGTACTTTGAGAAGCAAAAGTCCTGTTTTCAAGAACATGTTATTAAAAGAATGTAGCCATTTAGGAAGCTTTAGGGGCTTCCGTGTGAGTTCCTAATATTAATGTGGGGTAGTGTAAAATTAAACATCATTTTCCAAATCTGCACAAGTTTCTTTTCACCAAATCAAGAGAACAGGGTGAAATTGGAAGCCTTTCACCTCCTAGTGCTTGCGTGATATTCCTCCGGGTACTCTGGTTTCCCCCACAATCCCAAAAACATGCAGTTAGGTTAATTTAATAACCTAAATTTTATCACGCTGTTAGGTGTGAATGTGTGAGTGAATGTTGCCCTGCAATGGACCTGTCAAGGGTGTACCCCTGCCTCTTGCCCGGTTTACTGTTTTCCCTAGCATATCTCTAGGGGTTGGTTTATGTCACTTGTTGACATGACACATTTTACAAGCCAAGATCAAAGTTTGTATGCAAACTTTACCAATCTAGGTAACAATATTAACGTTTTGTGGTAGTGTTTTTCCAGAGTAACTGTGTACATATAAGCTGGTACTATATTTGGTACAACACTGGTCAGCAGGTGCTTTCACACCTCATGTTTGAAAAACCCATGGAAAAGGGCCGTGGGATTTGCATAAAAAGAGACGCAAAAAAAACTGCTAGTTTTCTCACTTTGTCAAAATGAAGAGCAGTGTAGTAGTGGAGGATTGCTCAAATGCTGAATTACAGTCTCTGGTGATCATTGTTATCAGTGGGAGCACAATCAAACAGCTGAAAAGGTTGTGTGGCCGTAAGTCACGTATAATTGCAGCCTGTTAACTATCATTGATGTCTCATTTTTGCTCGACATGCGATTGTTTTGTATACAAATACAAAGAACAATTTTGTGCATATTTATGCAGTTTTAACACATTAAGGAATATTAACAGACCAGGTGACATCACACTACCTTGTATAAGAAACAATGATGTGTATATTTAGATTTACATTTATGCATTTGGCAGACGCTTTTATCCAAAGCAACTTACATTTTAGTTGCTATACTTGGGATTTGAACCTCTACCAACTGAGCCACAGGAAAGCTGTAACATGTTTTTCTTTGAATTATGATAATATATATATATATGTATATATATATATATATATATACAGATATATATATATATATATATATATATATATAAAAGTAACTTACTATTACGATTTATGGAATTAATAAAGTAATGTCACCTAAATATAAACAAAAAAAAGAGATTACATTTTAATCTAGAAAATAATGCATTTTCAAAATCTGTACAATATTGCCAAACAAATATTGAGATACTCATGTGTATCTTTGTGCTTTTTTTAACTGTCAATTTAAAATCATCTATGAAAGATCTCTCAAGAGAAATGTTGAAAACTGAAGTAAGCTGATAGCCAGACCTCGCCTTCTGGGCAGTGCATCTCCCCTGTTTACACAAAAATGGGCAGAAATTTAGGATGTGTGCAGAGCTAAGAAGCAGAGGCTAAACCCTGAGGCAACCCCAGTCACTGTGACTTTGAGTCTTGATCAAATGTAAACAAATGAAAAATGACAAGTGAATTCCTCACCAGCCTGAACAACAGTTTCTTTCTGTTTAAGCGTATGTAGGGCAACCGTGTGACTGTGCATCTCAGTTGTGGACCCTGTTTCCATATACATGGATTACATAAGGGTTAAAGTTGGTTAAATTATAGAGTAGGAGAGTTAAAGTGGGGGGTATTTACTGTATACGGAGTGTACATGGAGTTGACTCCCCTTTGCAGCCAGACTACAGTGGGCAGTGAATGAAAAACAGGTTCAGAAGCTTTAGTTTTATAAAGAGAGGTGAAGGTCTTCAAAGCCCTGCAGGTTCTGCTTCCAACCCTGGTTTAGTCCAGATCTTTCAATGAAGCAAAGAGGACTTTTATTATTGTGACCAAGGGACGTCATGGGAGGGGACTGCAACTTTTAAGCCCTTGTTGACCTACCTTTGCATCCCAGAGTCATAGGCCGTGTCTCTGAAATGCTTCGTTTTGTTCCCTGTCATTTTTCATGCTTTTAGCAAAACTTGTTTTTCATCATAAAAAGAAAGTGTCATTCTGAAATACGAGTGGATCTTTGAGTGTGTTTGTTTGCTACTCTCAAAGAGAACTCAATCTCTGCAGATCACTGTGTTTGTGTGCCTCCATGTTTCATTGCACATGACACGTTAAAGAGCTGGCTTTCAGATTGATTGAGGTTGAATTCATTTTGCGCATCTCATTTCATGGATTAGTTGCTTGGGATTAATTTGTTGAATCAATGAATCAACTGTTGCTTTGAAAGCACTGTGTTTAAAATGTGTTTTATGAGAGACTCAAAAAAGTGTAGTAAACATTCCAGTTATGCCTGGCCACAAAGGTCAGGTCTGTAAAAAAAAATAACTTATTTTATTTGTTGTTTATTCCATGTTTGGAATAATTTGGTATGACTTGAATAAAAGTTAAACATTCAATATTTATGATTTGTGAATGTTTTTGAATTTGAGAACAGGGTTTGGATAATTTAAAATTCTAAGTTGCCTTTCGGCCAGGCACTGATGTGGTTTTTGTAGCCCAGAATGAAAACAGGCAGCCCAAATCAGTGTAACCCTTTTAAACTGTAAAAAGGTCACAGCAAGAAAATTAATAGAAATGTAATTTTATTCATTCTTTTCCATTTTAAATGATCAAATATCTTTAGATCGAAGATATCCCTTCACTGTCACTGTTCTCCTTGTTCCTCCTTATCTGGGCTTTGTTCATATTCTGTTCTGTTTGGTTGTGGCTGTTTCTTATGAAATTGAAGAACATTCTAGATGTTCTTGCACTTTGATGATGTGCTTTAGGAGGGTCCTGAAGCATGGTTTGTGAGGAATACTGGGATTCTGAAAATTTGGTAAACATTGTGCGTCTTCTTAAGAAATTTCAGGATACATTCTTACATTTCGTGCATTTTTGTGTTAAAAATGTTGGTTCTGGAGTGTAGCATGTGAGAAATACTGAGCTGCATTGCAGGCTTTGAATTTAATTGTTTATTATTGTACTTATTCGTTTTTAATAATTTCTTCATATACTTTCACATTTTAAGAATAGATACATTTAAAGAACCTATACACTGTCATTCGTCTTTTGCTTCGAACTAAAAATTTGGAACATATCTCCTCTTAGACTTTTGAGGTACAGCCACCAAGACGTGGTATAACAGGTCTGATTTGGGTTGCTATATGTTTTCAGACCGGTACGACTAAAGGAACTCTTGTAAATTGCTGAGAATTCTGGTAACATTTCCATTGACTCAACATGGGGTCAAACTGATCACACTTTTGGAGGTCCAAGTGGAGATCCAATCTGTCTGTCCAAGAACATACCAACCCCTGTGCTAAATTATTTGAAACATAGGCTCTTTAAGGGACTTAATATTTACCATTGACTTGAAATGGCCTTTGACAACAAATGGGAAAATTCTAAGAAAATACAGTGGTACCCCGAGATACGAAATTAATCCGTTCCAGGGTGGCTTTCGGATATGGAACAATTCGTATCTCGAAGCAAGTTTTACTTGTAAAATGCCTAATCCATGCAATGACTCTCAGAAACAACAGTATAAGATCTGTTTCTCTGGAAAACCAGAGAAAAATCAAGTAACGTTTCTCCAATCCTTAAATCCACACACACTTAAAACGGAGCGCCAGGACCCGGAAGCCTTTCGTAGACCTTTCGTATCTTAAACATTTCGTAACTTGAAGTATTCGTATCTCGGGGTACCACTGTACATTTAAGATGAAAATAGGGTCTTGTTAAAGTTACATTTTTATGACATCGCTGACAACTTCCTAGGAACAAAGCTGTTTACCCTAGCAACCACTTTTATACATCTCTATCTCAGCTATGGAAAACCATAGTGAGAGGAGGTTGATGTATTTCACTCAAAGTGACATGGGGGACATTATATGATGTCACTGACCCCTCCATAGCAACCAGACTGTTGAAACCAATTTGCCATATCTCTACCTCAGCTAAGGGAAGTCGTAGACATGGGGGTTGGTTATATTGCAGTAATAACATTTTTAAAAATACTTTTAAAATGCACTTTTACATTCCAACATGAAAGTTTGTGTCCCAACAGTTATCCATCCTGTCGGTTCATTGTTTCAGCCCTAGATGCTCTGCCGACTTAGTTGCAACTGGTGACTTGGAAGTTTTTTTTTTTTTTGACATTCTGAGTTTTCAGAATGAACATGATTGTTTTCTGAAAGTAACATCTCCTGTTCTGTTATCATTTACACTACCTTTTGCGAGAGGGTGGGGAGTCAAGCTTTTATACTCATTTTGCACGTTGTTTGGATTTACCATTTCAAATGTAATGATGTAAATGTTCAGAAATGTAGTGTGTGTACGAGCATTTGCAGCTCCATCACTGTATGATGACTGGTGGTACGCTTTACATGCTGCAAGCTGCACATGGGTGACCCAGATTCTAGTTCCCGGCTCTGTGTTTTTCCTGCCCTTTTCCTTTACTGTTCACTTCCAGTCCATTTGAAACTTTCCTGATTATAAATAAAGGAACAAATAAATTTAACTATTTGCAAAAGTCTGTATTACTACAATGATGTCATTGTCACGTGTTAATATTCTTTTCCAGTGGTGCATAGACTTTCTGAAGTTGTTTGCTGCCGCATCACCCAACAAGAGTCACCAAAAGAAGCGAGATGTGCACATGGTTCATTTCGTGTCTATTTCACTGTTGAGTGTGAAAACTGACCGACACAAGGCCTAATATTGTGGAAAACACAAGATTTACATCTACTGTATTTTTAGCTTTGAATTTCTGAACTCTTCACCTTTCACAGCCAACTGAGTGAAATATAATGATTCTGACAGCAAACCTGTGCTCCCCAGACACACAACACAATCATTACATTCAACAGATGCTAATTTAAGTGATCTATGTGTTCATATTCCTTACATTATTATAGTGTTTGGCAGAAGCTTTGATCCAGAGAGACTATAAAAAGAGCAAGGCTACAATAACCAGAGCAATCTACTTGAACCCTCCAGAGATCCCCCACGAAGCCTTTCGGTGTCAGCTTTATTCCGTTTTAAGGACTGTGTTGAATGAATGCAGTGCAGCATTTAGAATTCTTGTCTTGGTTCTTCAAGTTTTTTGGAGTGGGGGTGGAAATGATAACAACAGTCTCATTTTCTCCCAACAACTTGCTGAGGATGCGGTTGAGAAAGACGAATGAGATGACAAATTTAACTTCACAGGGTTTCAGACATTTCAGAAATATTCTAAAACGTTAGATCAGATTGTGACAGAGTCGATGTTTAAAACTGAACACAGATAAAGCATTTGGTTAACTTTTTGGTTGATTTTTGAAGAAAAAAAAGAAAAACATTTCCTAAACATATAATATCTACACAGGAAGAGGTGGTCTCTTCTTTTCACTTTCTCTCCCACCAGAACCTGACTCAATGGAGGCTTAGCACTTGTCAAAAAAATCCTGAAATGTCTGCTACTTCAAAATCTGGACACTGAGTGAAAGAACAAATTGCCATGGTGGCTAATTTTTACGATGTACCTCTGTTGAATTTTGGAATGTGGTGCAGTTTCTCTACATTCTCGTTATTGATGCTTTCAGACAAATAAAATGCTCAGAAAGTTAGTGCTTTTCTTTAGAATGGCTACAGCGATCAGTGAGTTACATTTGTATGAAAGTGTTGAGTAGTGTAAGTGCATGGATGAAGAAGAGAGAGAGAGTAACAGCGTTGTGTGTCTGAAAACTGACACCACTCAACCAGCACACTCAGGTCACATAACTCAACAAAAAATCTCAACAAAAAATACATAATAATAATAATAATAATAAAAAAACAGTCTACATAGAAACACATGATCGTAAGATTTTTCCACTGTTGGCTCCATAGACTGTAAAAAAATATCTACGATATGACACCGCCAACCGCTCTAGAGCTAATATGAGGTGACTTTTGAGCTGAACAGGAGGCTGCCATTGACATGTTCACATGTGCATACATGATTTCAGAGCTGACCTGCATACGCCCCTCTCACACGCTGCCTGTTATATACAACTTGTTTTGTAAATATAAACTAGGATTTGAGAAAGAATTGAATTTGATCGTTGGCTGCGTGAATGATCTTTCTCAAGATGTGAACTCATAGAATCATAGCTGTCAATCACATTGTCCTGCCACTTTTTGATTTCTTAGTTCCTTACTCCTTTAAGACCCAAGTGGTTGACATTAAATAAATATGTGTACATGTATCATCATATGTGCTGAAAAATCACTAAATTTAGTGCTGCTTCATATTTTAATGAAATCAAAGATGTGCAGACGCATTATAACACAAATAAATAAATGATCTTTGCAGTGCTAGTCTACAGGGATGGGAATTTCTCAAGTTTCCTTTAAATGAGCAGCATATGAATGAATGATATGGCTTAAGGATGAGGTGGTGGATTGTAAAAGCGTGAACAGAGATCTCGGTGTTTGATTTTAAATAATTTTATGTACGGGAGAGCAGCAGGAACGATGCTGAGTGCTGCAGGACAACAATCTCACCGGCAGATGACTGCAGATTCTCTGAAGGTGCTGTTGAGTCATTGAGCGAAATGACTGACAGCCAGAAAGATTGTTCAAACAATGCTCAGGTTTGTTTGGAGGCAGGTGAGATTTAGTCCAGATTCTCACTGCAGACTTGTTCATGGTCCTGCAATGGCATCGCTACAGGACTATCCCAGACAAGTTTATATTGATGGATCCCTTTTATTAAACAGTTTCATTATAGATATATAAAATGTCGTTTTAGATTGAATTCAAATTAAGTGTTTTAAAAATTAGAATAGGTTCAAGACCCAATGCAGAGGTTTCCTGAACCTATGATATGATTGGGGAGTCCACTAATATGTTTCTTCTTATCTCAATTTTTTTTTTTTCAAATCTTGAAGCAAAACATTTTCCGGGAGACAATTTGTATCTCGAAAATTTTGGAACTCGAAGCATTCGGGGTACCACTCTATATATATGTCTAGACATTACATTACTTTACACAGAAGCAATTGATATCAGCTTGAGATCAATCACTCAAAAAAGGTTTACACGTTTTGAATGTAGCTAAAATGTATTATTTTTAAATAAAGACTGCTCTCATGGTGTGGAACAAGCCGCAAATGCTAGTTTAGAGAGAAAACTCTGTAGAGTGACACTGCTCCACTGTAATACCAGATCTGTAGCCAGTATTTCCCTAAAGGTCAAACTACTGAGCTGATGATGGGAGGAGTTATAATGGTCTGATGAAGAGATCACTCAGGCGGGACACAAGAGTTACACAACTCTACTCCATTTCCAAATGTTTAGTTTAGAGAAAGTGCACTTTACATTTTGAGATTGTAAAGTCTGGTAGTTTATTCCAGGTATTATTGAAATTGGTGTGATTTCTCAATTGATTTCTAACCCTGACATTTCATTCTTGTGATTTACTGCATTTAGCTGTGGAAGGAGAAAGTCTACAATGGAATCAGAAGTTATCACTGATTACGGACGATTTTGTTTAACAGGTTTCAGTAGAAACACTCTAGTGCTCGGACCTTCACCTTGCTCATACTCACCACTTTATGCTCAGACAACAAAGCAGGCCCGGACGGTGAAATTGTGAAGGATGGGCACAACAAATGTATCATAAACCATGGGGCAAGGACTTTCACCCTATTTTCCTCTGATCTAATCAGTGATTTATTGGTAAACTTAGGACAGACCTGAACATCTGCTTCTTAATGGCATGGCTGGATGCTTCCAATGGTTTTCTTGGCTGTCATGGATCATTGAGGAGATCCTCTAGTTAAGTTCAGGGCTGGGTGCTGACATTTCTCATGATCATAGGTCTATAGTCTGGCCCCAAACAGCAATGTTAAGTTTAAGCATTTGGAGTCTTTTGGGCCTTTTTGAGCATTTTTTTACTACTTTACAATTTTATTATTTTTTTTTACAAATATTATGAAATTAAATTACTAAGTAATTTAACAATAATCCTGAAATTGTACAAAAAGTACACTTCAGAGTTGTAAATTTGGGATTTTTTGGATTTGTATAAATCTCAGAAATTGAGAACACACAGTTTTTATATTTTTCAGTTTTAACGTGTAAAATATAAAACCAAAATAAAAATAAATACTAAAACTAAATACAAAATAAAAAATTCTAAATTGCCCTAAACAGCAAAGACAAGGTTAAAACAATGTGAAAATTGTTGTGCTTTTCTGTGCCAAATTTTTGGAATACGCAAGCACATTTCACAGGTCTTGTACTTCCAACGGTTATCCCGACATTTCACAACCAGGTGGCACTGATGGCACTGCTTTGGGGTCTGTAAAATGAAAATGAAAGACGATTTTCTAACATTCTAATTACCTTAGAAGTGTCAAAAGTCTTGCAATGTTTGCTTGAAACCAAAAATATTAAACCTAATAACCCTTTCAAAACCTAAACGTTATATTTGAAATCAACATCAAACACTAGCTGGGTTGCGTCATTCCTACTCAATTGAAAACGGGTTACGGCTTAAAAAATTCCTGATTTTCTGACTGACATTTAACTCCCCTTACTTTATGTTAGAGTTTTTTTGGGGGGGCTATTTAGTTTTTTGCACTTTAGTCCCTTTATATCTACTAAGGCAGAAGAAGCTGTGCTCTAGTAGTGAAAGATTAAAGTGAGGAAGAAAGGAAGAAAGATGGACGGAGAGTGTGGGAAAATGAGCAGATGTGTCTATAATGAGTCTCAGACAGATGTATTCAAGTGTGTGAGTCTGTGTGCGTTGTTCAACTTCTCACCCTCTCACTAACAGATGTTTCATAGAAGAAAGGTGTTCTTCCCAAAGAGAGTGAGGCAAAACACTGTCTTTCCTTAAACCGAGCTACATGGCCTGAGAATATTTTTAAAACATTCATAAACACGCAAATCAGTGCACAGCAAATAATTTCGTAATCAGTATTTGAACTATTGACCATTAAATTTTTCTTTTTTTAATCACAGATATAATTTTTTTCACAGACAATGAGCCTATGGTTACCGCCCCCCAAGGCAAAGTGATACTTTTTTTAATTTGTTTCAGTATCTATTTCATCAAAGAGCTGGTTAAAAAAAAGCTGCTCCAGCAAGATAACTGTGAAGGGGAGAATAATAGTGTAAAGGTTGGAGGGTGATTTCATGCTTTGGCTCCAGAGCATCTTATGTTAATCAGCAGAAAGACTGCAGCAAAAAAAAAAAAAAATAAAAAAATGGAAAGAGAGAGAGAGCTGTTTCCTCCCACACACCACAATATAATCCCACCTTCCTCTCATAATTTAATGGAACATTCAGTATTCATTGTAATTACTGACAGCATAAGATCTGTTTAGGGTTAGCCTCATAGGTTGAACTCATGTCTATGTTCTCCAGCTGTAGGTAGTGCGGCTGCAATAGACGATTATTTTGGTGGATTGTTTGTTTTTGCAGTTCAAACTAATGCCCGAATGACTGTGATGACACTATTATCGATATTACCTCTATTTAAACCGATGCATTCTGCAATCGCTGAAGGTTTTTGGATTTGCTCACCTCTGAAACACTTGATTCACTTGTATTGAATGGTTCTTCTTTTAGCATTCATTCAAGCAGATTTCAATGTTTCATTTTAGTTTTATTATCATTTTATTTTCAGTTTTGTGGAGCCTTCTCTTTTTACCACTTGCTTGTTTTGTCTTGGGTGGGTTTTTTTACCACGTCTTGATCTCAACCATGTTTTGGAACACTGTTCCTGTGAAACTTTCAGAACTTTTATGGTTTTAATATTCAATTTGGGCGGCATGGTGGCGCAGTGGGTAGCACTGTGGCCTTCCAGTTAGAAGGTTATCGGTTCGAGGCTCACCGGTGACCTTCCTGGAAGGAGTTTGCATGTTCTCCCTGTGCTTGCGCGGGAGAACCCCACAATCCACAATCCCAAAAACATGCGATTAGTTTAATTGACTATTCTAAATTCCCCTTAGGGTGTGAATGTGTGAGTGAATGTTGCCCTGCGATGGACTGGCGACCAGTCCAGGGTGTACTCCTGCCTCTCGCAGTGGTGTGCTCGAGATAGGCACCGGCAGACCCCCGTGACTCCGAAAGGGAAGAAGCGGGTATGAAAATGAACGAATGAATGAATATTCAATTTGGAGTCTCATGTGGTTGAGTTAATTACATAAATTTGGGGCAGGTTTGGCTGATACAATGATCCTTATCAACATTGTATATAAAATCAAATAGGTTCCGGGGTGCTCGGCAACAAACTATGCACTGTGTGTAGCGCCAATGCATCATAGTGGTCAAAAGTGACATAGCAGGTTTTTTCTTGAAATTACTTTTTTTGGTTTTATTGTTGACTAACGCATCCCCCAAACGTATTAATTACTGATCGGGGGTGGATTTCCTTATGTTATTGTTACGATGGAGTCACCTGCTAGCAAAGCTCTCTCTTCCTCTCAAGCAGGCTGTTTGCAAATCTAAAATAGTTTGGCCAAGTTTGTCACCTGCTTGTGGCTCCTCATCTTCTCCCTCATCTCCAGCTCTATCATTAGCCATGTTTCCGTCCAAAGATATGAATACATTTTTTTTTTGCACAAAACTGACAGAAATGCATAAAATATTTGCAAATAAAGCACTGTTTCCATCCAACACAATTGTCACTTCTTGATGAACTGGTGCCAAATATCAAAAGAAAAAGTTTTTTTCGTATATAACAAATTACTTGCGTCTTAGGATGAAATGCAATATGCGCAGTATTGTGATCTTGCTTTTGGAGGTGGGTGACTGCTTTTTTGTAATTCAGCCGGTCAAGACAGTTCTGGGAGGTGATTTAAGGGACAGACTTTAGAAATTTTAGAACGACCAAAACAACATTTCAGATGTTGTCCAAACCGGTGTGTTGGTTAGTCCATTAATGCCGCCCCATCGCTCCCAAGTTCTGACAGAAAAACACATTGTCATTGCATTGAATTGAGATTTATTCAGTAATAAATGTGTTTTGTGTCAAAGTTTATGCACATTTTTTTCCTAATCGGATGAAAGTTTTATCCTACTCTATTTTTCTGTTTCCCTCCAAGGCTTTCCAAAATGCACATATGTGGATAGAAGCGCAGCTATTGACAAGAGAACATGGATGAATGAAGATACACGACTTCCACTTGTGCAGCATGTAATTTAAAAGTCAAGAACAAAGCTAGGTTCCTTTCTAAATGTTAGTGGAAACTGGGAATCTGAAGTAAAGGGTAAAAATGTTAGGGTTACATGTGGATGGGATAAATCCTGGTCCATTCCTGGTTAACAGTTGGCCCTGGCCTGTAGCAGAATGTGCTTTTCATGTGAATATTGAGAACCTGACAGCAAAGTATTGCTATTGCATCTTCTCATCATCTAATTGTCATGAACATATTTTCAAATATGTTAATGAGGCTGGGGACAGGGCAGGGTGTTCTGCAGTTGTGTGTTGTGTATTTTGTTTTTAAGTACATTTCCAGCTTTGTACGTATGCAATGTTTGAGTAAGAAATCCATGAGTGTGTGCGATGTGGATGAGTCCCTGATATTGTGTGTAGTTGAGTGTGTGTTAATGTGATCATGTGGGCGGCTGCATCGCTCTATGAGAGGCCAGTAGAATGGGAGCAGAGCTGAAAGTCGGTGTGAATGCATGTGTGCATACGTGCGTGTGTAGTAGTAGTCTAGTCTATCAGGTTTTCCAAGATGTGGGGTGTTTGGTGGGTATCTCACACTTTAAATAAAGACATTTTATTTTACATGTAAAGTTAGAAAAGCAATATATTTAAACGGTCCCTTGAAATGGTAGGTGAAAATTTTTATTTAATATCTCACAGAAGTGACTACACCCCTCACATTTTTGTACCTATTTGTTATATCTTCCCATGTGAAGTCACAAAAGATTTTTTATTTTAGCATATTAGCCTTGTTTTGGACAGGGTTGTCACAATGAAGATGGCAAATACAATATTTCACATTAAAATTGTCATTTTACTAAAAAGTCAGTGCAAGCAAGCAGGACTCTGAACCGGTTCATAAAATGAACCTAAATTCTTCCATGAACAAAAATGACAATGGAATTCGGTTTGACTAGAAAAATGAGCATCAACCAGTTAACGTTATTTTATCGTTCTCTTCAATATTGTAGAGATTGAGTATCAATAAAACTAAAGCATGTGCCACTGACCGTTTGAGGTTGAGATTTCGTCATAATTTGTGGTCATGTATTCTTTAAGGCAGATATGTTAGATTTTTAGAGATGTCTTAAATGAAGTCTTTTTAAAACTGATGATTTCTTTAATCAAATCTGTTGAAAGATTTGAGTTAAGGTTTAAGCATTCATAGAATATATATTTATGTGTTTGATTTGTGGCTCTATTACATAGCTTTAGTCATGTTTTCGCTCCAAACATAGTAAGCGAGCAGTTAAATCTAACAGGGCATAGCACTGGAGTGAAACCTATTTTCAGCCCTGGAAAAAAGAACACTATATTTAGCAAGGAACGCAGAAACAGAAATGTTTGGATAAACGATTTTATTCGGAGTGAACCGTTTCGATTTGTAATTCATTTTCAAACCCAGATTGTAAGCCTCAACATCCGTTAATTGTTGGGAATTTCTCTGGAACAATTGGCACCAGGGTACATTCTGAAGATAGATTGTCTCTAAACCCCTCTGTTCTTCTTCTGTCACCCCCTCCTCTTCTCTCTCTCTCTCTCTCTCTACAGGGTAACTCTCCACCAGTTGTTGTGAATACAGACACACTGGATGGTTCTCCTTATGTAAGTAACATGCATATTTTTTACAAGTTTAAACTTGAAAACATCTCAAAAGCCTTGATAAAATATCTTGAAAATGCCTTGGCAAACTCTTAAAGCAAGCTTACAGCTTATTACAATGTGGTCGCATGCTCAATCAGTCAGTTCATGTTTCAGTCAGTCAGTAAATCTGTTGTCAGTCAATTGTCCATCAATCAATCAGTCAGTCAGTCAGTTCATCAGTCAGTCTGTCAGTCAGTCAGTTTTCTATTAGTCAGCCAGTTGTCCATCAGACAGTCAGTCAATCCGAAGGTCAGTCTGTTAATCAGTCCATCCGTCAGTCAATCAGTTGTGAGTCAATTGTACTTCCTGCAGTCAGTCAGTCAGTCTATCCATCTGTCAGTCAGTCAGTTTTCCATTAGTCAGCCAGTTTTCCATGAGACAGTCAGTCATCTCAAAGGTCAGACTGTCAGTCAGTCCATCCGTCAGTCAATCAGTTGTGAGTCAATTGTCCATCATTCAGTCAGTCAGTCTATCCATCTGTCAGTCAGTCAGTCGGTTCGTCAGTCAGTAAGAAAGTTGTCCGTCAGTCCATCAGTCAATCAGTCGTCAGTCAGTCAGTCAATCCATCAGTCAGTCTGTTAGTCAGTTTTCCCTAAGTCAGTCAATTGTCCATCAGACAGTCTGTCAATCCGAAGGTCAGTCTGTCAATCCATCCATCAGTCAATCACTTGTCAATCAATTGTCCATCAATCAGTCAGTCAGCCAGTCTATCCATCTGTCAGTCAGTCGGTTCATCGGTCAGTAAGTCAGTTGCCCGTCAGTCAATCAGTTGTCCATCAGTCAGTCTGTCAATCCGACAGTCAGTCCATCCGTCAGTCAATCAGTTGTCAGTAAATTGTCTGTCAGTCAATCCATCAGTCAGTCAGTCAGTCAATCCGACGGTCAGTTCATCCATCTGTCAATCAATCAGTTTTCAGTAAGTTGTCCGCCAGTCAGCCAGTCAATCAATCTGTCCATCAGTCAATAAGTACATCAGTCAGTCCGTCTGTCAAAATTTTACTTGTATTTTAATGGTAGCTACTCAACTAGTCCAAACTGCTTCTCACAAGATAAAATACACATCTTCACAATCATAGAGCATTAAACCAAATCTTTAACAAGTTCACCATGACTTTATCCTTAAGTGAGTTTTCTGCTCGTAAACAGAGCTGAGTCAGTTATTTGTTAACCAGATGTATTTTTAAGTAGTTTTCATTTCAGTGCATCCACTTTATGTGATCATTTGTTATTTCCAGAGCTCAGCACTTAGAACATCAAATTAAACTTGCAATGTTTGCTGAAAGGTGTTAAGCTACTAAACTAGCAGTACTTTTGCAGAATAATTGTAAATCAGGTTAGCTATCTTTCCTTTATAAAACTGTAAACCAAACTTTAAATGTAACACTTTACATATATGTTCACATTACTAATTCTCTTTTCTGTTAAAACTCATGATGCACTGTTTTTTCCAGGTGAATGGAGCAGAAGGAGAGATTGAATATGAAGAGATCACGTTGGAAAGGGTAAAATTATATATTTATTTTTTTTGATTAAAGCTAAATCCACAAGGAAATGCAAGTTTCTGATTCATTGATAAGAATTGCATTCTAAATAATGATGCAATAATACAACGTTAATCCTATGAGATGTTTGTCTTCTGCGTAAAAAAAATATATAGAATGACAAATTTAGTTAAAAATTTTCACCAAAAAAGGAAAAAGAATGTTTTCAATACCATCCCGTCTGTTACAACCATGTGATATTCAGTAGTAAATACGAGATCCATCTTTTTCTTACAAATGCAACTATGAAGATAATAATGAGTGTGGAAAGGCTCACTGAAAACTCAAAAACTCATGGAGTTTTTTGAGCAGAAGATCTGTTGCAGAGCTAAATTGATTTATTTAAATGTAATGTAAAGGGTTGTCAGTACTGACGCTGAGTGTCTGTGTTTGTGTGCTTGCAGGGGAACTCCGGCCTGGGCTTCAGTATTGCCGGAGGCACTGATAACCCCCATGTGGGAGATGATCCTAGTATCTTCATCACAAAGATAATTCCAGGAGGAGCTGCTGCTCAGGACGGTAGACTCAGGTAACAGACGTTATTTATTACTGATGATTTTTTTATTATGACTGCAATTATTGACCACACTTATTCTGCGGGAACCATCGAATATTGTATGCTGAATGCCTTTGAAAATAATGTTTATGAAACAGTAAAAATTCTGCATTTAGTGCGAAAACCGGCATCTGACCGAACCCAACAAAAATAAGAGTTTTGGAATACCATATCAGATCCAGTTTTTTTGCAAGGAGAGCGACCAATGACAGATTGATGTCTGACAGATTTAATGATGTGAGTAGAGCTTATCCCACATTTTCTAAGCGACTTCGTACAGGAAACAGAAAAGAAATAGCTCACCACAAATCCTGTTTCCTCAAATCCTCAATTTCTTTCGGTGTGTAGATTCCTTGAAGACACACCAGTCTTGAAACCATAATGATCTGAAACCAAATAATCTGAATAGAGGAGTGAAACTAAATCCTTCTTAATGTAATCCAGACACCAACTATGATGTCTATGTTTTTCAGCCTGGGTTATTCACAATATTTAAGGCAAGTAGAATGCCATGACTTATAGTAAGCAATAAATAGTTGGAGAGGAGCAGCTGGATTACCTAATACCTCCTGCATTTTTACTTTTCAGATGAATACGTTCCTTTAGATTGAAAAGGCAGTATCTGCTTCACAGTGCACAGTTATTATCTTTCCATTTATCTCTTTTTAATTTGTATGTTTTGGGATGTTAAAAGGCTTAACAACATTAGTGCTATCCACATTCGACCATAAAGTCCGGGTGTGAAGATGAAGATGGACGCCCATACTCCTCATCATAAACACGCAGCATCAGTTATCATATGTGTGGATGCACTAATGAGAGCAGCTGGCTTTCCTGCTTTAGCCCCGAGCGTAACACATGCACACAAGCTCACACACTGCAGGAGAAATGAACCAGACAGTAATAACACTGAATACGAATGAGACAGGGAATGAGCAGAAATAGACAGAAATAGCACTGGAAAAAAGGGAACAAGGAAAAGAGCGGAATTAGAAACAGAAAGAAATGCAACAGTGAAAAAGAGGGGGGGGGGCACATATTTTAGGAAAAATGATAAAGAAAAAAGAGAGAATAGCCAAGCATGTGTTGTATGGATTGTAGAAAATTAGAAAATAAAAGCAATGATTAGATAGATCCTCAGAGATGTATACCAGTGTTCACTTTGTATTGGGTACTTTCAGCAACAATGATTAAAAATAATATTGTAATTACCCAAAGCCTTGAACATATTTAACATGTTTTATCTGTAGATGTTTTATTTTTTCCTTCACATCTCATGCAGCACCAACACATGTGCCCCAGCTATTGTTTAATATTGATTTAAAATATAATGTGTGGGTTTTAAAGGTTGTTTTGATAGTTTTGGTTTTAAACAAATATTATAAGTGTTTTTTACAAGGTAATTCAAATAAAATGCGAGAAAATGCACAAGAGTATTTCAGTTTCATTTTACAGACCCCAAATCGCTGCCATCTAGTGGAAAGAAGGAATAACC
The DNA here is from genome assembly GCA_007224835.1 of Danionella cerebrum. Taxonomy (NCBI): domain Eukaryota; kingdom Metazoa; phylum Chordata; class Actinopteri; order Cypriniformes; family Danionidae; genus Danionella; species Danionella cerebrum. Next base: position 84,563 of record SRMA01026840.1, on the reverse strand, counting down.
ATTGGAAGTAAAACACCTGTGATATGGCTTGAATACTTTCTGACACAATTTAAAAAAAGTGCTTGGAACAGTGTATAAGGTTTTTTTTTTTGTTAAATTAAGGTAATTTTGTTTTGATCTTTTATAAAGAAAGTTAGATCTTTGCTGTAAAAAAAATGACAAAATGTACTTCTCTGAATTGTCGTTTTTGTACAGTTGAATGTTGTGGAATTATTGTGTGTTGTAATGAAAGCTGGGGTTATACGAAAAAAAGGATATCAAGCATTTCCACAAAAAAATTTAAATGATTTTTATTAGAAATTTATTAGAGCAAATTATTAAAACATTCAAAAAGGCCACAGGTTTCTAAGGGATAACTTCTGTAGAGGTTCTTTGAGAACAATTTCCTGAATACACTCCCTACAACATCTTGGTATAAGCCTGATGAGACAGGAGGATCTACTCCTAGAGTCTGGGCTGAGTTCTGGTCCAGGGAACGTAGCATTGTCATGCATCACAAGGAACCCGGTGTCTGTCTCACTGTGACTACCCAATGGGCATTTCAGTGTGGTCCTCCAAGGAAAAGCCTTTCCAAATCATTGCTGACTCATAGCCAAACTGGTCGAGCTGGAGGAGATTGCAGACAGCGGACCATTCTCCTAGTGTCACAGAGCTGCATGGGGATGGGCTTTGAGCACAGGCGGCACTTGAGCTCTCATACTGTCACAGAGACAAACCCCGTAACTCCCTCCTCTGACCAACAGAGGGAACCATCGCCCCACTAACTTCTGCCCTCTACACTACATTTCCCACGATCCCCCAAGTCCACCTTGAATATTCACCCAGCTGAAGATCATTTCAGCTCTCTACTTAAACAGACTGAAACTGATCCCTCTTTGCAAAGTCTTGTTTGCATACTGCTGCAATTCTGAGCGATTACTACCTGTGCATGCCTACCTGTTGTGACCCCGCCTGTTTACCGTTTACGATTCTTGCTATCTGCCTGCTGTATTACTCTTTCTGCCATTGGATTCTGATTGTTTGCTGCCTGCCCTGACCATTAGCCTGTTGTCTGACTACGCCTCTGTCTGTCCTGTATTGCTGCATACGCCGGTGCCTGAACTTTGCTTGTCTGACCTTGAATCCAATAAAGTCCGCAGATGGAACTCGAGTGACGATTCATTTCACATACCACTCTAAGGGACCGCTTGAGATCGTTTAACTTTGGTGGTGCAAAAGAAATCAAATGCACTTTTTAGAAGTTGGGGCCTTTTTGGTCATTTTTTTAAAACGTTGCTCTAATAAATTATTTTTAAAACATTTAATAATTTTTTTAGTACAAGCCCAGGCTCTTTATTTTTTTATTACATTACACACTAATTCCATTTGTATACAAAAATCTAATTCTGATCAGTAAGTTTTCTAATCTTTTATAACAAAAATCAAAAGAGTTGAGACAAAATGAAAAATCACTAACTGTATCAAAAACCAAGCGAACCTTTCTTAAACCTTACACACTGTTCCAGGCCAGTTTATTTTTTCCTGTTGTGCTGTTTTGTTCCAGAACTTTGAAAAACACAAGCCATATTGCAGGTATTGTACTTTCAAGGGTTATCCCTTCATTTAATGCTTATTATGCTTATTGTGTAAATGTATTTCGCTTAGTTTTACTGAAAGATTCAAGGTCATATAGGGCAACAAGCTTTATAAACGATGCAGCAGAAAGACGATCATGCTCTTTATCATGTTTTAATTTAAATTACCTTGAAAATTATGTCATAAATATGTTTGTTTTAAAACCAAAAATATTAAAACTAATAACCTTTTTGAAATAACCTTCACATTATAAAAGAAAATGGTAAAAAATTAAACAATAGGTCAAAGCATTCTTTCTCTTAATTCAAAACAGCACCTATGATTGGCACATGGATGAGGAAATGCCTCCGTTTCGTCTGTGGTTGGTAAATATTAAAGTGATTGGGCAGCTGCAGCCATGGTGCTCTTAAGATCAACGTTTTTGAATCTTGTTGAATAATAGTTCTCTCTCTCTCTTTCTCTCTCTCTCTCTGTCTCTCTCTCAGAGTGAATGACAGTATTCTGTTTGTGAACGAGGTGGACGTCAGGGAGGTCACTCACAGTCAGGCGGTCGAGGCTCTTAAAGAAGCCGGTGCTATCGTCAGGCTCTACGTGCTCCGCAGGAAACCGCTCGCGGAGAAAGTCACCGAGATCAAGCTCATTAAAGGACCCAAAGGTGACTGTTATTATGGGTTGGAATCCCATCGGACTGTACATTGCTTTAGAATCAGTTTGAATACAAGTGGAAGATTCTATTGAAGGCTCATTCTGCCAAAGAGTGTTATCTCTGAAACGTGTTTAATGGTGTTGCACTGCTCATTCTTATTTGTACTCTCTCAGCACTTTCAAACGCCAGTTTCACTTAGTTTAACTGAAAGATTCAAGGTCATATAGGACGGCAAGCTTTATAAACGATGCAGCAGAAAATTAGAAATGCTATGCAGAAGAAAAAAGATTCATATGAAATCACTTTACTGTAAAATTTAAGTTTGTACCCGGCCCCCTGACTAAATGGTCATTGCCTCTCCAGCCAGGAGCCATGGCCATGGTCCATTGCTGGGAGGCCTTTGCTAGAAGTCTTTATCTGTGTTTCCATTCAGAAAAATAATGCACACAACTGAGTAGAATAAACTTGTTATCCGGTAAGAAAAATGTGCATAAACTATGATGGAAACACATTTACCAAAGACATTTTTCTGTCAGCATCTGGGGCGCAATGGGGCGGCATCAATGGACTGACCAATTGAGCGATTACTGAAATATTGTTTTGGTCATCCAAAATTCCTAAAGTGGCTCGGGATATCACCGCCCAGAACTGTCTTGACCCGCTGCGTTCCCAAAGAACAGTCTCCCGCCTCCAAAAGCAAGATCACATGACTGCGCAAATTGTTTTGTCTGCGTGTTCTAAGACACAAGTAAGTATTATACACGGAAAGGGCCTTTTCCTAACGCATTAACATTTTCTTTCAATATTTGGCACATATATTTTATTTAATATTCCAGTTTTGCACATAAATTTAATTTGCATCTTTGGCTACACTCTCTGCTCACAGTATGATACATACCTCGATGTCTACAATACGATTTTTAGCACAATATTTTACAACACTATTTTTAACCAACTATTGAATAAAACATTTTTTTATTTAAGTTTTGATGCCACAAAGTTAAGAAGGCTAGTGTCTAGTTTTTTTTGTATGAGAGTTACCATTTGGTACCATTCATCACAAGTTTTTTCTTATAACTATGTTAATATTTGCATTAAGTCATCTTTTTTGGAGTGATGGAGAGAGAAAATTTTATAATCTTTCTTGTTTAAAATGTGAGTAAAAGATAAGGACTAAAGTCTCTTCTTCTGCTATGTTGAGCATTTTAAGACTCCCAAGCAGAGAAACATTACTGGTGGTTCAGTCAGTCCTGGAACACATCTGTGGAAATAGAGGTGTGTGTGATTGGTGAGTTTGCTAGTAAACAGAACCAAACGGTTTGAAGGTGGAGCTAGAAGGGACACTTTCACACTGGCTCCATTGAAAGCCTTGTTTCTAGGGTTTGAAATCAAAATATAAAACATTTCAAGTACAGATATAAAGTAATTAATGACGTATCTACGTTTCTTTAGTATCAACTTGAATAAAACTAATAATACAGTTTTTTTTCCAAGAACAAATTGTAAATTAACACAAAAAGCAAAAAGTAACTACAAAAAGCACAGAGGAAAGATGCAAACCTGACAATAACATCAGGACCTTTTGAACAAAATTCAACTAAACTCTTATTTTGTTTTTAAAAGTCATAGTGCCAAGAATTAAAAAACAAACAACAGTTATGGGTAACGGGGGATTGCCACTGTCACTGGAGTGAAGTCACTGGATTGTTGTAAATGTATGGTAATGTCTTTAAGACAATGTAAAAACTGGTTTAGTTTCTGTTAAAAAAGGGATAAATGCATATATTTTTGAGTTACAAACTCTTTCTTTCACAGGGCTTGGTTTTAGTATAGCAGGTGGTGTGGGGAACCAGCACATTCCAGGAGACAACAGCATCTATGTCACCAAAATCATTGAGGGAGGAGCGGCACACAAAGACGGAAGACTGCAGATTGGAGACAAGATTCTAGCGGTAAATCTATGTGCATGTCTACATTAAAGACAGTGTGAAAACATGTGTTATCAATAAGAAAGATAGATATACATTTGTATTTTTCAGATTTTGGATTACCAGATTGGAGTTGCAATCTGGAACTCAAAGTCACATAAATTTTGTTCCAGGGTTCAACTATCATATTGTTATTGTTGTTCAATAAAGATACAAAGCCACTATTTTTTGTTATTATATATTAAGACTATTATGATTAACATCATTGCTCTCCATTAGCACCACCCACTGCTTAAAAGAGGAAGTACAAGAGGTCTCCAAGTCCTTTCTGGATCATATATTAACGTTTGGGAATCTATAGATTAAAAGAAGACTCAAACGTCTGCAGGGTTGTTTTTACTGGTGGAAAGCAAAGCAAAGTTCAGTTTTCGGTTCAGTTGAAGTAGTGAAACCCTTTGATGAGCAGCTTAGATTTGCATTTGTGTGAAGAGACACAGGGTAGGCACACACATCGTAAGAGTGCCATCTAGTGGCACAACACAACGGGTTACGTCTACATGATTACACAAGGATTCTGAACCGAGGCAGCTCTGCTTGGTGTGCAGGCAGTGGTGTAAAGTAACTAATTACAAATACTCAAATTACTTTAGTTGATTAGTTTTTCTTAGAAATTGTAATTTAGAGTAGATTTAAAAATGTTTACCTTTACTTTTACTTGAGTACATTTCTAGTTCTGCATCTGTACTTTTACTGCACTACTTTTTTTCAACCTGCTGCAACAACTTTTTCTACAGTGATTCGCCACTATCCTGTCCAATCAAATTACATATAAAGAACACCCCCCCCCCTCTTTAACAAAAAAATAGATATAGTGAATGTAACCAATCAAACAAATCAATACAATCAGTAGAAATGGAAATTCTTTTGCAAGAAAAACTTGTTTATTTTCTTTTATCGTTTCAATTGCCAGAAAAATATTTGAATGAATGCTTAATTAGGCAGCAGTTATTCTCTCTCTCTTTCTCTCTAGCTCCTCTTTCTTGTCTCCCTCTCTCATTCACTGTATCTTTCTCTCTTCTCTCTTTTTTTCTCTTTGTCTCCCTCTCTTTCTTTACTTTCTTTTTACTATCTCTTACTCATTCTCCTGTATTTTTACCTTTTGTTCTCTCACTCTTTCTTTCTCTATCACTTTTCTCTCTTTTCAAACTATTTGTGTCTCTTCTATTCCACTCTTTCTGTCCCTGTATTTTTCCTCGAGCCCACTCTCTTTCTCTCTCTCTTCATGCTCTCTATTTCTTTTCTTTCTCCTTCTCACACTCTCTCTGTCTTTCTTCTCTTTCTCTCTCTCTTTACCTAGTTTCTATTTCTATCTAGAAACACCCTTAAGAAAGAGGCTGTGATGTGAGCTCCATTTTTAATTTGTACGATATAAAGTGAAATAAGTTATTAGTTTAATACTCACTACTCTTGAGTAGTTTTAGAATTTACATTGAGTTGTATTTAGAACAGATACTTTTACTCTACTTTCTATACTTTTTTGGTAAGTAATGTTAAGTACTTTTACCTGAGTATGACCACTGCACACAGGACACAGAAGTTCATATCTGGTTCATACTGGATTTATTTCCTGTGAATCTGAGCATATTAGATTAGATATATTTCTCTTGGGTCTTGTCTAATCTGTGAAAGACTGATTTTGAAAGATTGAAAGATTTATTTGCTAATCTTCTGGCTGACCATTTCCAAAAAAAAAGTCAATTTTCAGGTCACCTGTCCATCACAGCGCAACACAAACTTTCACACCTAAGGGGAATTTAGATTATTCAATTGACCTAACTGCATTTTTTGGGGATTGTGGGGCGAACTCACGCAAGCACAGGGAGAACACTGACAAGCTTTGAACCAGCAACCTTCTAATTGGGAGACCACAGTGCTACCCACTCTGCAATGTGCTGCCAATTTGACACCAAGAAACAACAATTTCCTCCAACACTCCTGTCAATATAAGCAGACCAATGTAGGCTGCAAATCAGTTACATAAAAGTTTTTCCAGCTGTTGACCCTCCTCCCCTCAAAGTTTGTCATTTCAAGCATATCATTTGCATTTGAAGATGTAATGAAAAGCTGAAATGCTCATTTTATGTCTTGAACATTACTGACAGCATATATGGTGGGCCCTGGAAGCATTTTGATGACATTAGCAGGACTAAGTCTACCCTATTGTTCATATGAGGAGCAGGACCATAATAATCTTCATTTTTGGAAGCTGCTATGTCTGCTGGTGGTTTCGAGAGTCAACACTAGGAGTCACATCATCTGAGGAGGATGCCTCATAATCAGGGTCCTCCTCAAGATTATCTCAGACACATTCTCCTCCATATCACTGTCAAAATCCTGTGACAAAATCTCACTGATAGAAAACCTTTGCCATTTCTAGTGGAGAGAACAGAAATAATGAGGCACATAGCACAAAAAGGAATAGTTTAGAAAGCTCCTGTGCATCTCCCCTGTAAACCATGTGATTTGTTTTCCCCTCCCACAAAAATAAGTCCTCACAAGAATTAGGGTTCCCATGCCCCCCTCTCCCATGCCATGTCAACCGTCAGTGGTTCTCACAATAGTACATGTATAGTTGTGCTATTTTTTTTTTATTATACTTGACATATAACCGTATAAAGCATATAATAAATTTCATAATATATTACACCCAAAATATATACGTATAATTTGTTTTATATTTCTAATGTTTTATATAGTTAAAAGACACTGGTTACTAAATTGAGCCCAAGGAAAACCGATGTGACAAAATGGGGTCTGTGTGTTGGAACTCTTTTGAAGCCGCTTTAAATGTTTTATAATGTGAAAGTAATTCCACTTGATTTCTTTCTTAAGGTGAATACTGTGTGTTTGGAAGATGTAATGCATGAGGATGCTGTAGGAGCGCTGAAGAACACTGCAGAGGTTGTCTACCTCAGGGTGGCCAAGCCTAGCAACCTCTACCTTAGCAACAACTACAACCCACCGGACCTCACGAGCAGTGAGTGGAAAGCTCTGCAGTGCTGCTGTCTCTTTTGTGTGCGTGCATCTCAGTCACACTTGGTTTTTTGATGTGTGTTTCTCTCTCAGCATACTCTCCTCATCTGGACTCTGATCTAGGGCATCCTAACTTTCTAGCCTCAGATTACCCACAAGCCCTAACTCCCACCTCACCTAGCCGCTTCTCACCGGTGCTGCACGGTCTCATGGGGGACGATGACCTGCCTAGGTGAGGCAAAAATTGCCAAATGAATGTTTAATAGTAGTTATATCAATTAAATATTTAAGGTATTTAAATACACATCAGATCATTAAACCTTACATTTTCAGACAAACCTACGATGGATTTTTTTGTGGTAAATTTACTCGTAAACCAAACTCTAGGTTTTCAAGAGTATCTTATGCAGACATAATGATTTTTTTTTTTTTTTCAAAACAGTTGTTAGGAGTAGATAATTTGGTTGCTAGGGAGTGGTCATAGAAGTGTTTCTTTGACTATTTGAGTGTTAATAACCAAGCCCCATGTCAAGTATTTAATGCAGAGGTACACTCACTGGCCACTTTATTGAGTACACATCTGCTCTTTAATGCAAATTTCTAATCAGCCAATCACATCACGACAACTGAATGCATTTAGGTATGTAGACATGGTCAAATGATCTGCTGCAGTGTGATGATGCAGCCTCACTTCCTCTGTTTGCTTCAACATCCCCTGAGCCATCCAGCTTGAAATAAAGACCTGTGACACTTCAATCAAAAATTATGCAAAATTAGCTTTTTGTGGCACTATATGTTGCTAAAGCCTCATTTATACTTCTGCACCAGGCCTATGCCATTTCTCCTGCTGCACAAACATCTTTTCAAGACCCTGATGTGCACCTTGCATATCTTAGATGTGCATTGCTCTGTGATTGGTCGGTTTGATAGCAGAGATTTCTGGAGTGATGCTATACATATCTGAATATGAAACATACCCACCCCACCCCCAAACACATACAGCTCTAATCCATGTGGATCAATTGATTAAGAGTTTGTGAGTGAACAATTTCTTAAATATTTGTGTGGAATTCACTTTCAAAAGTAAAAATGGTATTGATTTCCAGCTGTTTGTCCTTGTTTCTGCTTGTGGATGTTTGACAGAGACCCGAGGCGTGTAGTGATCCACAGGGGCTCAACGGGACTGGGCTTCAATATTGTTGGGGGGGAGGATGGCGAGGGAATCTTCATCTCATTCATTCTGGCTGGGGGGCCAGCAGACCTGAGCGGAGAATTGCGCAAAGGAGATCAGATTCTTAGTGTAAGTGCAAACACTCTCTCTCTCTCTCTCTCTCTCTCTCTCTCGATGTTAAAGTGTGCTTTTAATGCTGTACCGCAGGTGAACGGCGTAGACTTGCGAGCAGCTACACATGAACAAGCTGCGGCCGCCTTAAAGAATGCTGGACAAACTGTTACCATCATCGCCCAGTACAGACCAGAAGGTGAAAGTACACACATACACTCTCACGCACATACACACACTCACACATCTGCCTGAAAGTCCAGGAAGTTAGAAAACTCAGAAGTTGAGCAAGTGATTTCCTGAGACATCTGTCCCTGCACCAGATGCTGCACTTGACCGAATAGTGCATTAGCGAAAGAATAGTGAGATGCTAATGCATGCTAGCTGAATGCTAATTATTTAAAGTAATATGCTAAACTTGTTTATAAGAATTTAAACATGTGGACTTACCCTTTTCAAATGATTTTTCTAACAGTTCTAAAGTTTGTGAGACATTTAAAAAAATAAAAAAACTATTTAATTGTTTTTCCTTCCTGATAATATTTTACACTGTTTCACACCTATTCAAAGGTTTCAAGCAATTATTTAAAAGTCTATAAACATTTTTAGTCATCTTATTTCATAATCATTTCAAATACATTTTTGTTCACACTTCTTTAGAATCTCACAACTTTTATGTTTATAATGTCTTCCTTTTCCAACATCTGTTTTACATCTTTACAGAATCCTTTTAAAAAATGTAATGGTTTTAAACACCAACAATTATTATACCTTTTTCAAACCTAAACCTTTTTCAAAAACATAAAACAGTTTTAAAATAACTTTTTTGTCTTTATTCACAATCTTTTTTTGAACATTGTATACATTTCTTTTACATCTTTTCAATTCCTTTTCTAAATTTTTAAGAAATTCACAGGCTGTTCCAAACTTTATTTGAAATGTTTTTAGTTTTTTTTTATTCTGAATGTTGCAGACTTTTCTAATTGTTGTTTCAGGCTTTATTCTGTGTTTTTAATACTTTTTAACCTTTTCCCTCTTTTTTCATACTTTCATTAACCTTTTAACCTCTTTCAAATAGTTTTAAATGCTTTAGCATTTATGCTTTTATACTAGTTGTATGCCCTCTGAAGCTTTTTGGACGTTTTTACTAAAAATATATTTGGAAGATGCTCATAACTTTGCTTTTTTTTTTTAATTAAAAATCTTTTGGGGAAAAAAAGGTTTTGTTCATTTTTAAAACTGTACTTTCTTTTTTAAATATCAGCTACCATCCAATTTTGCATTACATTTAATATCTCATAAATGTTTAATGTTTGCTTGTTTTTGCAGAGTACAGTAGATTTGAAGCCAAGATCCATGACCTTAGAGAGCAGCTGATGAACAGCAGCATGGGCTCTGGGACCACCACCTTACGCAGTAACCCAAAACGAGGATTTTATATCAGGTGAATACATCAGGGTCAGATCCAGCCCATGAGGGTTTCTCTGAAGACCTGCTTACATGTGCAACAGATTTTATTCTCTTTAAAGCTTCAAAGAGGGAGAGGACTCCAGTGTCAGCCTGTGTGTTTTCGATCTCTGGGATCTGCACTGATTCCTTCTCTACCCCTGAATGAGCACGTGTTCAGTGAGACACTGGTACAGTGGTTTCAGCTTTAGAGAAAGTGAGTCACTGTAACTGGTTGTTAACTGAAAGGAAACATGACTAATGATTAATGCTAGAATAAAAGCCAATACACACTGACCTGAACAGAAAATCATATATGTACTATGAATAGTTTATATTTATATTCGCTAAAATGTTTGCTAAAGCGATTACAAGAAATCAATCACTCATCTGTCACTGCTCTCCTGGCGAAAGGTCTGTTTCTCTTTGCTGATTGTCGCCGGTGACAGCTTCAGTGTTAAACGGTTCACTTCTATTGCCGACCCGGAAAAAATGTTCTTTGGACTGTTGTTTTGACGCGTTGAAAGATTTACTAAAATTTTCTTAACACAGAAAATTATAATCTAGTAATGGTGTTCCCGCTCCTGCCCACTCTTGTTGAATTTTATTCCCGTCCCAACCCAATCAGGGTATTAATAACAAAGGTTTATCCCATCCCATAGGAATCACGAGACCCACAGAAAATCCAGACAAATGTCAACCTCTAGATAGAATGCAGCAACAGATACTTTTTAGGTATTAATTGATTCACACATTAAGCAGAAATGTCATGCATTTTAAACGTCTGACAGGACCACCCACTAACATTGTCGTCCATTCTCGTCTCGTCAACGAAAACACAAGTCTTGTCATGTTTTAGTCATCAAAGAGCAGTGTTTATCTCGTCACCGTCTCGTTATCGTTATGAAAAAAAGTGGCGTCAACAAAGGATTTCGTCATCGTTGACGAAAACAACACTGGTCAAAACATTAGTTAACTCTTCCTCTGTCATATCATTAGTGGTCGTTCTGATTTAATCCTGGTTCACATCTTTCACCAGTGAGAATCTCTACGATGACAACAGGCCAATCATTTTGAAAGCTTGCTGTCATTAGGATTAGCATTGCAAACAGTACTGCATTAGTGATACCTACGGTTCTACGGTTGATATATTTAGTGTATTTCTTCAATGCAAAAATACATTTTTCTCTCTCACTCCCATCTCTCTACCCCTAAAGTAATTGGTACTGAAGTAATAGACTAAATCTAACAAATGCAAGGGGACAAGGGCCAGAGAGATGGACCGAAAGAGATTCAATCAGGCAGCAGCACCCCTTGATCAGTTTCACATGCTGTTATGAAAAAGGAACAGACGACAGGTGGAAATTAGCAAGACTTCTGCTGGTGGTGACCACAGACTACCAGTTCCTTTGCTTTCTGGCTGATGTTTTGGTCATTTTTGAATGTGGTTGCATTAGATAAAGTCTACAACCCACACTCAGGTGGTGTAGTAGATACAGTATCCATCACATCAATGCAAGCTGTGGAAACTACGTATTAACCTCGTGTCCAGAGCATTGAGGCGCTACCAGGAGACAGCCCAGTACATCAGGAGACATACAGGATGCTGTAGGATGGCAATTGTAGAATAGGAGGAATGGGTGAGCATTGCAAAGTGTCCTCCAGTATGTCACAAATATGAGTCTGCTTGAATGGGGCCCGACATCCACAGGAGGGGGTTGAGCTTACAGCCCAACACCGTGCAGGATGTTTGACACTTAACAGAGAGCACAATGATTGTCAAAGACACCATTGGCGCCATGTGCTCTTCACAGATAAAAACAGGTTCCCACTGAGCACATATGACTGACGGGACAGAGTCTGACGATGACGTGAAGAACATTCTGATACAATCCTCCAGTATGACTACTTTGGTAATGGGTCAGTGATGGTGTGGGGTGACATTTCTTTCCAGAGGTAGCCTAACTGCCCATATCCTCAGACTCTTTGTGAGACAGCTGGTGTGGTTGGCCCTGAGTTCCTCTTAATGCAAGCCAATGCTATACCTCAAATGGCTGTAGTGTGTCAGTAGTTCCTGCTATACAAAGGCATTGATGCTATGGACTGGACGCTCGTTTCCCAGATCTGAACCCACCTGAGCTCATCTGGGACATCATATCTCGCTCCATCCAGCAGTGCCACATTGCACCTCAAATTGTCCAGGAGTTGGCAGATGCTTTAGTTGAGGAAATCCCTCAGGAGATCATTCACCACCTCATCAGGAGCATGCCCAGATATTGTAGGGAGGTCATACTGGTACGTGAGGCCACATTTGGACTTGTTTAAAAGACATAAAATTAATTTTTGGTTTTAGGTTTATGTTTGCACTAATGGGCCACCGTAGATCTCTCCATCACAGCTGTGAGTCAAGATATTGGGAATATATAAATGCACTGCCTCACTTAGCGTCAGCTGTTGCTTTGACGTCCCCATTGCCCTCACCTGACCTATTATATCCCTTATTACCACCTCTCTCCCTCTCTCTTTCTCTCTTTCCCTCTCGAACAGGGCTCTTTTTGACTATGATAAGACGGCGGACTGTGGGTTTTTGAGTCAAGCAGTGGGCTTCAGGTTCGGAGATGTTCTTCATGTTCTTGATTGTGGAGATGAGGAGTGGTGGCAGGCCTGTCGAGTCAGCCCACAGGGAGATGAGGAAGAGCTCGGCTTTATCCCCAGCAAGAGGAGGTACACACACTTCTGTTTGGCTGTGATTGTGTGCTGTAGTTTGCCTCGCATCACAAAAAGCCACTATTCCCATTTAATAAGCAGCAGTCAGACTTCCTTACTAAAATCTAGAGGCTCTATGCAATACCTGAAACAGACATTTAAAAGTCTAGTATTCAAATAAGAGCTCAAACAAATATACATTAATATTAAAGTCCAAACAGATGCACATTAGTTATAATGAGTGTCACTCATACAAACTGTTCTTTTTACAGGGTGGAACGAAAAGAATGGACACGATTGAAGTCAAAGGAGAGGGTACGTTTCTATTAGTAGCTCTATGATGTATTTTAGGAATATTTTTTTTAGGAAAAAAATTTATTCCATAGGAGATGATGGAGCTAAATTTGCTACTTTATGTAATATATTTCATTTTCAAGTAGTTTGCTATGCTAATTAAAAGTTGAGTGGACCACTTTACAATAATTATAAGGTAAAAGAAAGTAGAATAATTATTTATCCATCTAGCTCACCTCATTTTTTTTCCTAAATAATGTCCCAGTAGAAGAGCCAGTTTATCTTTGGCCCAGTTTTGGAGCTTGGATCAGACACTGGCCCAGGACTGAGGATTGTGTACTTTCTCAGTAAGGAATTTGAAAGTGGCACTGGCTCAGGACCGGAATTTGGATGGGGGACTGGCTCAGGACTGTAGCTCTGATAAGTCTCTAACTCAGCACTGGAGAATAGATGAGACACTGGAGCTCAGATGATGCTCTACCTCAGGACTGAGGCTTTGGTGAAGATCTGGTCAAACCAAGCACCTACTCCAGGGGCCTATAGCACCTACCTGACACTGACAAAGCTATTTTATAAAATCGAATTATAAATATGTGCTGTCTCTCAGCAACTCGGCAGCGTTGCAATATCACATAGTTACTTGGCTGAGGGCTGATTCTCAGATGGAGCACTGATTAAGGACTAAAGCTCTGATGAGGTATTGACCGAGGACTGATGCTCTGTTGAGGCACTGCCTCAAGACTGGAGCTGGGATGAAGCACTGGCTGTGGACTGAAGCTCTGAGGTACTGACATGAGGACTGATGCTCTGATGAGGCACCTTCTCAGCACTGAAGCTGGGTTTAGGCAGTGGTTCAAGACTGGATCTCAGATGAGGTACTGGTCGAGGACTGAAGCTCTGATGAGGTACTGACTGAGGACGACTGATGCTCTGATGAGGCACCTTCTCAGCACTGGAGCTGGGATGAGGCACTGGTTCAGGACTGGATCTCAGATGAGGTACTGGTTGAGGACTGAAGCTCTGATGAGGTACTGACTGAGGACGACTGATGCTCTGATGAGGCACCTTCTCAGCACTGAAGCTGGGTTTAGGCAGTGGTTCAGGACTGGATCTCAGATGAGGTACTGGTTGAGGACTGAAGCTCTGATGAGGTACTGACTGAAGACGACTGATGCTCTGATGAGGCACCTTCTCAGCACTGAAGCTGGGTTTAGGCAGTGGTTCAGGACTGGATCTCAGATGAGGTACAGGTTGAGGACTGAAGCTCTGATGAGGTACTGACTGAGGACGACTGATGCTCTGATGAGGCACCTTCTCAGCACTGAAGCTGGGTTTAGGCAGTGGTTCAAGACTGGATCTCAGATGAGGTACTGGTTGAGGACTGAAGCTCTGATGAGGTACTGACTGAGGACGACTGATGCTCTGATGAGGCACCTTCTCAGCACTGAAGCTGGGTTTAGGCAGTGGTTCAAGACTGGATCTCAGATGAGGTACAGGTTGAGGACTGAAGCTCTGATGAGTGTAATTATCCTTGTTGATCTTGATTGACATTTTGATCTGATCCAAATCCAAATTTCAAAGCAGAAATCTAACATTCACGGTCTCTGGAGAGCTGGTATAGTTGCACATGATTTATGTCATTGTACGATTTAGGCCTTAAAAACACAAAAATTGGACATAATCCTCTTTGTTCATTTTGTTTTTAGTGATAAGCTAGTCGTTTTTAAAATATTAAATATCTTTGAATGAGTAATAAATGAGAGAACTATCACAATTTTCTGTATTAGATCAGAGTGACACAATGAAACTATAGCCCAGTTTAATGTGCAATTATTTTCACCGGCTCTTCATTCAATTACTGAGGCATTAGCTTTTTCCCACAAGCTTTGTTTTGCTCCTTTGTAATTACTTGTGAGATGTTAGGACTGGTGCTGTTGTGTGCTTGGAGCTCATGGGAGTTCATCAAGGAGCTGTTCAATGAGACATTGATTCTCCTGGGTATCACAGGAGCCTTTACTTACGGGCTAAAGTACTTGTGCTGAACACACACAAACACACTCTTTTTATTCATGCAGATACACTGAAAACTAAACATCCAGTGCTTTTCTTCTTTCATTTCAAATGCAGTTGTCATTAAAGATACAGCTTTATGTGTTAAAATATGTGATTTATAAAAAGCTTTTTAAATTAGAGTAATTGTGGAACGAACTAATTACATTTTTAAAAAATTCCATTTTGACAGGAAGGTTAATTGTAATTGAAATTTTGTTGCTTTCATTCTGGTTATATGTTAATCGTTTTTGTAACAAATGTACAAAATCACAACAGCTGTTTGAAAACATTAGCTAGAGAAAGCGACACGCTAAAACACAGTCAGATGAAAAAAAAACTATTTGTATTTACATTGATAATCTCTGTGTTTTTGCTTTATTCAGGACCGCAGCCGAGACAGCACAGGTTCACAAGGCAAGTAACAATCACCTTTCTGACGATTCCCGGATAGACAATTCCCAGTTTTTTAATCTGTTCTGACTGTTTCCTCACAGGAAGAGAAGAACCTGTTCGAAGTTATGAGATGGTTGCACAAGTGGAAGGTTTGAGCATTTCATATAATTCATTCATATTCAGACACTGGACCAAACCTCAGTAAAATATTAAAAGTGTGTTAACCAGAAAAGCCAGAAGGTAATTTGTGAAAACTTTATGCATTTGGGAGAATATCTTGTTCAAATGTATTCACAGGACCTTTTATATAACAACTTTATCCAGTTGTTAGAGAATCAAGACCAACCAATCTCTAACAACTGAACCAGAGTCAATAAAAGTAGCTTCAAATCAGCGTCCGTGAATGAGGACGCTAATATCTAATTGTTTCATTTTGTGTTTGGTTATGAAATAATATAACCGAATTAATTTGGTTTATATGCCCTGCGATGGACTGGCGACCTGTCTCGGGTGTACCCCCACCTCTCACCCAATGTGCGCTGGCAGACCCCCATGACCCCCAAAAGGGAATAAGCGGGTTGGAAAATTAATGAATTTGGTTTATCGAAATGTAATGAATGTATTTACAGACAAAGATTTTGTTTTAGCAGTTTCCGAGTCGTAAAATTATTTATGCTTGGTCTTGTGGTTTGAAAATGTAGTGCAGTTTTTTGGTTTGCCTTTTCTTGAATGTTTAACTTTTCTCTTGTCCTTCTCTCTGTTTAGTGCACTACGCGAGGCCGATCATTATTCTGGGCCCAGTGAAGGACAGAGTAAACGACGACCTGTTATCTGAGTTCCCAGACAAGTTTGGTTCATGTGTCCCTCGTGAGTTTCTGTTGCAAGTCACTAGATCAAGCATTACAAGAAGGCCCAACAGAAGGATTTTTCTCTGAGATACATGATCCCTCACAGATGTGTGTTTTTATTGGCACTTAAACACGTGTTTCATCTGTGGTTTGAAACTTTGAGATTCACGTTTATGGTTTTTTATAAATGTGCAAACATTTTTCTGAGGGAAAAATCTAATAATACAAAGAAGAAAAGTCCAATGTGACTAAAATCAAACAAAACTCAAAATTCTCGGGTGAGGATGGGGGCGGAGCTGTCAACTGATCACCAATTGGTGGTGAGCTGGATTCAATGGCTGGGGAGTAAGCTGGTCAAACTTGGCAGACACTAGTATACTATATGCGGTATGTTGGGAACGTTACTAGAACGAGAACAATCTTCAACTCCCGCTTCCGTCAGAGCTTCAACTAGATCTTGAGGGAGACTGAAGACTAAGTTCTTGTTCATGAGTGTAGAATGAGAGATTGACAGATGATTTGTGCAGCATCTGCAGTAATGCACTCCATGTACCAATCTGTCTTGGTATAGAAGATTAATTTACAAGTAAATCTACGTTCTTACCGTTACCTATGGCATTTAGCTTGGGGTCCTAACCAAAAAGATGAGATCCCAGATACAGGGGGATGAAGTAGTTTGCTCCACAGGGTGATTAGGCACTCCCTTAAAGATCGGGTGAGGAGCTCAGTCACTTGCAAGGAACTCGGGGTAGAGCTAGTCCTCCACATCAAGAGAAGCCAGCTGAGATGGCTCAGGCATCGCTTTCGGATGCCTCCTGGTCAACTTTCTAGGGTGGGGCGCTCCGGGCATGTCCATCTGATAAGAGGTCCTGGGGAAGACCACAGGGACATTGTTGACTACAGGGACATCTAACAGTGTGGGCTATATGCTCCTTCCTTGTCGCTCAGCAGTCTCTCTTATGGAGTCATGGGACACTGTTCATCCCTAGGGCGATGGTGGAGTCCTGTGTGAGAGAATGGGAACTCAATCCTCTAGTAATCTGGCAGATTTGAAAAAACTGCATGGCTCAGACAGAACTGTAGGTGGTCCGTGGGAGCATCTAGTGCCAGTTTCCATTCTCTTGCTCCTCTTAGGGTCCAATCCAATCAAATCCACTTTATTTCTATAGTACATTTTATAAACAGGAGTTTATGGTTGTAGATGTAACTCGATGTGCTAGCTTCCTGCTGGCCCAGGAAAATACCAATCAGACGTTTTCTCCCAAGTGGGATTTCTAGCACAACCGTTGTTGAAATCAAACAAGGCAGAAGCAAGAAATGACTTTCTGTTCCTGGGGTGGGACAAACTGTTGCCAGCACTTAACCCCATAGAGAAGTATTCATCCCTGGTTGAAGGAAACCATGCATCTTGGAAAAAGCTGTCTATTCCCTCTAATTCCTCATTTTTCCTCTGGTCTGAGGACCAGTCGTAAGGTGTATGACTGGTGCACCTGGCTTTACGTAGGTGTGCTTGCTTATTTCAGAGCACAGCGAAAGTGCTTTCAAAGTGCAAACAAAAATTATCGACTCATGAATACTAAACCATTTCCAATTGGAACATTTTTATGTATTTTTCCAGAAATGTATATCCACTGCTGTACATGTAACACATTTGCATGGATTCTGAAAAGACAAGATAACAAATGAAATTTATGTGGATAGAAAACATGTAATGCATGTCATTTCATTATGGGGGAAATGTGATCTTGTAGTTTACTCATTTTCAAAACACTTTGAATATTATTGGCAGATTTCTTCAATAACATGATTTTGCTTAAAAGCGTTCGATTCACCTTAGCTGTCCATTTGGAAATTTTGTTGAAGCTTTGTTAAATGTTTATTTTACCATCAACTCTCTCTCTCTCAGATACGACACGACCCAAGCGGGAGTATGAGGTGGATGGGCGGGACTACCATTTTGTATCATCAAGGGAACAGATGGAGAAAGACATTCAGAACCACCGCTTCATTGAAGCTGGCCAGTACAACAGCCATCTATACGGGACCAGTGTTCAGAGCGTCCGGGAGGTGGCTGAACAGGTGACCGCTGATTCTGGAGCAATACATAATGTCTGAAATAGCATGCAGCTGTTAGCGAACCTTTTCAATCCATTATTCTGTTATTTCAAATAGCATTCAGAGCTTTATGGAGCTTGACATGTAGGTCTCTAACTCTCTGTAAAGTATGAATGAATGCTGCAAGCAGTGATCAAAGGGATCAAGCACCTCTTAGTGACCAGTTTGTTGCAATATGCACCACGATCAATCGCTTTTTAGGTTATTTATACAATCAAAAGTTGGCCAATTATTGAACAATATAGGCAAATTAAATCATCTCAAACTGCCATGACCTCCAGGTGGTGCTGTTGAGTCAAATATTTATCACACAAAATATTTTCTGGTATAATTTTGGCCAAGATTCTTGGTCACAAATGTTAAAATTGTTAAAAAAATAAATAAATACCTTGTCAATGTTTAGTGTTGTTCCTCCTATGACCACCTTGTGGATATATAACTCAGATTCTGGGAATATAGCCAGCTTCCTGTCAATTTTGGAAAACCCAATCAATAGTTTAAGTTTTAGAATAAGAATTAGAACAGGTGTTTGTACACAATAAGCTGAAATGCATTAGGTGGCGCTTTAGAGCTGTTTTGCCACACTGCCTTTTCAAACCCCAATCTGACAAATATTTTCACAAGTTCTGATGTGTGTTTTCAAGCATGTTTATTCCCTCAAAAATGCACAGAAAAGCGTAAAACAATAATTCTTTGAGCAGTTTCAATATGGTTCTACACACATTCGAAATGTGGTGTAAAAATGAACCTGCCTTACCTTGCATGTGAATAATGCTGTGTCTGTTTATTTTCATCTGTGAGCAGCAAGGAAAGCACTGTATTCTGGATGTGTCTGCGAATGCCGTTCGTAGGCTACAAGCTGCTCAACTTCATCCAATCGCCATCTTTGTGCGACCCAAATCATTGGAGAATGTCCTGTACGTAACAGACAAGAGCTATCACTTCACGCAGTTCCCCAGTGGCTTATTTAATTTGAACATCTGTGTTTTATTCAGAGAAATCAACACCCGTCTAACTGAGGAACAAGCCAGAAAAGGAATGGACCGTGCTATAAAACTAGAGCAGGATTTCCTGGAGTGCTTCTCTGGTAGGACATTTCCAAACTGTGCCATCTAGCATCTTGGAGGGAAACATATCATTTCATGAATCATATTTAGGTCATTATTTTTAGGCGATCATCCTACTACAGATATAGAAGTATTTCACCTTTTGAAGTCTCTGCACGCAGTGGTGCCTGTGCACAGTGGAATTAAATAGGGATGACACAACGCAGTTATTGTTTTATTTTGATTTAAAATATAACGTGTTTCAAAATTAGTTTTGATATTTTGGGGATTTAAATGAACATTAAAAGAGCTATGACATAATTTGCAAGGTAATTCAAATAGGAGAAAATACACGATCATCTTTCATTTTACAGTCGGTGTCACCAGTGCTATCTAGTGGTGAAAAGAAGGGATAACCCTCTGTGATGGAAGGACTCTGTTCCTTTCTGTCTCGAGACGAAGTTTTCCGGGGCCCCAGAGGTGACATGGAAAGAAACACGACACGGAGATCATGCATCAACCAGTCACGAATTTATTGGCAGTTTGTTCGGGGTTTTTATACAGTTCAGATCAATGGGTGTTAACAAAGTTTTTACAAGAAAAGGGACGTAGGACATCATGTGCTTTCTGCAAGAAGATGCTGACTTCAGCATTCAGGAGCGGTGGGGGCGAGTAAGTTTCGTGAACTCAGGTCAGCCTGACCTTGGGCCCGTGTGCGCCTGCGTATTCCTGAATGCAATGAGAAATGCTGCAGATGGGGAAGCTAGATGGGTTTCCTGTATCTGAATGTCTGTATTTCTATCACATATCCCTTCTCTTCATCTGTAAAGATGAACAACCATGGTATAATAGTATCATCTTCATCAAACCTCAAAAGGCATCACATAAAATCAATCATGTGTGTCAATAGAATCAATTTTCAGGATCAATGAATCAAACTCAAGAGTTAAAAACATTACATCAATCTCAGGGATCAGTACATAATAAAATCAATCTTCGGGATCATAAAATCAATCTCAGGGATATCTCTTTTATCAATTTTTGACTTGTAACTGAAACCATGAAAAAAACTTTTAATGGTGCTCATAAAGGTATGTGAAAGTTAAAATATGATACTTCCACATATAAATGTGAAGGATATATGATGATCTAGTATAAGTTCAAAACTTATTGTAAACCACACTGATTATACTGAACAAAACACACAGATTATACTGAATAATATATTAAAACCCATTGGCTATATCAGAGTGATGTAGAAAAAAAATATTGCGTGTAGAGGAATAATAATGATCAAAGCAAGATGAAAGAGAAAGAATAATAATAATGTAAAAAAAATCTTATACCCAGAAAGGACATCCAGTACCATGTCTTGTTAAGTTTCCATAGAACCTTCATAAATTTGGGCATGATTAAAATAATGCTGTTTTTGTGGAGGAAAGACTCCTTGTTTAGGCAAAAATAAATCTAAACTGATAATATTTAACTGTAAATGCTTTTACTATATAATGTTGGTCTATCAGGGTTATATGGTTAAATAATGACCATCAAAAGAGTATACTTTTCCCACCTTACATACAATAGATGGTTATTTCAACTTCAGTTGGGGCAAACACAGAAAGTAGAACTGGTTTCACCCTGGACCAACGTATGCCCTCGTGCTCAAAGCAGAGACGTGGCATGCAAAGCTGGCTGACTCTTAGTTGTACACATTTGTCTCTCAGATCAATGATGCATTTGCGTATGTCAGCATAGGTAGGTTGTTCATGAAGAGTGTGTGCCCCTCGCAGTGGTAGATGAAGAACAGTTCGATGTTGTCTCTGCTGAAGTCATGTCTCTCGATGTAGACAACATACTGATGTCCTACTGCTCGAGCACTCTCTCTGAGAACGGTAGTTATGTGTGATGAAAGGTGGGGAGTGGGTATAGCTGGCTGTATGTACACAAGGTTGATCACGTGAGGTGATATGCTGTCAATAGCTGCGCAGAAGTCCTCTCTTGCCAGGAAGCTGCCAGCGGAGGGTCGGTTGAGGTTGACAACGCGGGTGATTGAACCACACTCAGGCATCTAGGAGGAGGTGTTGGTGGGAGGGGGAGCTGTTTTTTTTTCCTTTTTAGGTGTCGGCTGACGTTGTGGCACCAGGGTTCTCTTGATCCGGTTGGGATGGTGTTATAAGGCCTTGTGGGTCGGGGCAGATGGTTTGAAGTTGTTCAGAGGCCAGTTCCGTCGTCTCAGGCGTTGGAATCTTTCTGCAGTGCGAGGCGTGTATCCAGGTGGCTCTCTCAGCGACTTTCACAGCTGTGCGGGTCGTCAGAAGCACCTGGAATGGCCCTTGCCACCGTCTGGATCTCCAGTTCTTTCTCCGAAAGTCCTTCACCACGATCCAATCTCCAGGTTTCAGCGAGTGCAGTATCCCTTCAGCTGGGGTGGGCAGCGCGTCCCTCACTTGCCTGTGTACATCATGAAGAACAGAAGATAGATGAGTACAGTAATTGAGCATTTCATCTTCAAATTCACTCGTTCTCATTGCTTTCATCTCCCTGTGTTCAACCCCCGTGTTGGGAGGCCTGCCAAAGACGATTTCAAACGGGCTCATTTTTACCCTCCCCCGCATTCTAGTCCGCATGTAGAAGAGAACCAACGGAAGAGCTTTGACCCAAGAAAGGCCTGTTTCTTCACAACATTTAACCAGTTTATTCTTAAGAGTACCATTTTCTCTTTCTACAGCACCAGCGCTCGCAGGGTGGTAAGCACAATGTTGTTTCAAGTCGAACCCCAAGAACGCACTCAAATCTTTTAAGGCCTTATTTACAAACCCTGTCCCATTGTCGCTTCCAATCCTCTGAGGGATCCCCCATCGGGGAATGATTTCAGTCAGAAGAGCTTTCACTACCGCCCCGGAGTCTTGTTTAGAAGTTGGGAAAGCTTCAACATATTTAGAAAACATGTCAACGACTACCAAACAGTATTTCTTATTCTGGCAGGGAGTCAATTCAATAAAGTCCATCTGCAGATGTTCAAAGGGTTTCGTGGGGGGAGGATGAGCACTCTGTTTAACTTGCAGGCCTCTGCCAACGTTATTCGTAGCACAAATCATGCATTTCTCACAATATCTCTGTGAAAAAGTGCTGAACCCTTTAGTAAACCAATGTTTCCACACAGCCTCGTTCATTCTGCTTTTAGAAGCATGGTCTTGACCATGAGTGAGTTTAGCGAAATAATGGAACATAGCCTTAGGCAAACAGGGCTTTTCATCAGGCCCAAACCACACGCCATCCTTGACAGAGCATCTGGCAGTCCTCCACTGTTTCTTGTCTTCCTCAGTGGCTAATGACTGAAGGTCTGTTAACCGTGCGGGGACAGAATCGGCTGGTGCTTGTGTAAAATGCATGTCAGAATGTACCTGTTTCGCAGCATGTTTTGCGGCTTGGTCTGCTCTGGCATTTCCCCTGGAGATCAAGTCCATCCCTTTGGTGTGGGCCTCACATTTACACACTGCAATAGCTTTGGGCAACAGCACAGCATCCAACAAAGCAGCTACCAGGGTATGGTGATGGATAAGCTTACCAGTCGATGTCAGGAAACCCCGGTGTCTCCACAGGGCCCCATAATCATGCACCACTCCGAAGGTGTACCTGCTGTCCGTGTAGATATTGACAGTTTTGTCTTCAGCAAGCTTACATGCTTCAGTCAAAGCAATTAGCTCAGCAGCTTGAGCAGAGAGGTGAGGTGGTAAGCGCCCCGCCTTCAAGGTGGTGTGGTGGGTGACAACAGCAAACCCCACGCAGTTCTGACCGGATTCCATGTCCCGGGAAGCAGAGCCATCCACATAAAGTTCGAGGTCAGCATTCGGGATGGGTGTTTCCTTCAAGTCTAATCTGGGGGAGCAAGTTTCGTTAACAACATCAACACAGCAATGAGGCTCCCCATCATCTTCAGTGGGAAGCAAAGTGGCAGGGTTAAGAATATTGCAACGTTCAATGGTCACGTTTGGCATTTCAAGAAGGATTGTGTTATACCGGAGCCACCTGGAGGCGGACATGTGAGCAGTTTTTTGCTCAAGGAGGAGTTGTGACACAGCATGTGGAACCAGAAGTTTCAGAGGACTGTACCCGACGATGTCTCGTGATGCATTCACAGCTTTCTCAGCAGCTGCCACCGCCCTTAGACAAAGAGGTAATCCAGCGGCGACTGGATCAAGTTTTTGAGAAAAATAGGCTACAGGCCTCAAACGCCCTCCATGCTCCTGTAAAAGAACTGAGGACATACAGCGTTGTTTTTCATCCACAGTTTGAACAAAAGGTCGCTGAGGGTCAGGAATGCCCAAAGTAGGAGTGTTTTGCAGCGAGCGTTTAAGATCAAGAAAAGCGTTTTCGGCTTCAACAGTCCACACAAGAGGGCTGCTAGCCTGCAGTCCTTTGCCATGAGCGATGGCACTTAGAGGAGCCTCCTTTGAGGCAAAGTCAAGAATGAAAGTCCTGCAGTATGAGCACATTCCCAGGAAAGACATCAACTGTTTTTTAGTTCTGGGTTTTGGAATGTTCTGGATAGCAGTCACTCTGCTTGGCTCAATCCTTTTGCCATTTCCTGAAATTAAATGGCCTAAAAACCTGACTTCCTTCTGTACAAACTGTAATTTAGACAAACTGGCCTTGTGCCCTTCTCTGGCCAGATGTTTCAAGAGAGCAAGAGTGTCTGCTTCACACTGCTGACGGGATGGGCTAGCCACGAGACAGTCATCAACATAAACAAGTAGCACAGAGCCTTTCGTAAGCTTCAAACTCTCCAAGCTAGATTTTATGGCTGCGCTATAAATAGTCGGTGAATCACAGAAGCCTTGGCACAGACGAGTGAAAGTGTAGCTGCTCCCTTCAAATTCAAAAGCAAACCAGAATTGGCTATCTTTGTCCACTGGAATGCTGAAGAAAGCATTCGAAAGATCAACAACAGAAAACCACGCACAGTCAGGTGTCAGCTGGGACAAAAGAGTGTGTGGGTTTGGTACACTCGGAGCTCGTGACACGATTGCTTCGTTCACAGCCTTCAAATCCTGCACAAACCTCCAGACCTCAGGTTCTCCTTCCTGCCTAGCCTTTCTCACAGGAAATATTGGAGTACGCACGGGTGAATCTGGACAAGGAACAATCACACCAGCCTTCAGTAGATCTTCAAACACAGGCCTAATGCCCTCTATTGCTTCCTTTTTGAGTGGGTATTGTGCTTTTTTGGGCCGAAAATCAGATTTTGCTGTTATAACAACAGGGGGAAAATTCTTTACTAGGCCCACGTCATGTTTACTTTTTGCCCAAAGTGTGGGTGGGACTGTAGTCAACCTCGGGTCATCCGCGGTCAACTTAGAAAGCGTCAAAGTCATGTCAGTACGAATTAATTGTATGCCCCTAAGGGCTTTTACAGTCTTAGTCAGGGGGGCCTTAAAGGCTTTTGCTGTTTTACTGAATTCAGTTTTTGATTTTTCATCGATGATTTCCCAGTCGTGCACATTTTTTTAAGATGGCAAGCCATTTCCCCAAATCTGCCCATGTTTTATGTGTATTTTTTGATAGAGATACATGTGGTACGGAGGCCCGAACCTCATACAAACTTCTCTGATCTTCAGACAAATCAACACTCAACACACAATCACAATTATTCCAATAAATGCCGTCTAAAACCACCACCTCATCATCACTTATCCCATTCAACCACAATCCTAGAAAGTCACTGTCATCAAGCTCGCATAATCGTGCGGTACAGTGCAAACTCTCAGCACGCATAAAATCCGCATCATGACCCACTCTGATTCTAGCCATGTCAAGGAATGATTCATTGGCCTTTTCAGAGCTCTGATCTGCAATCCTCCACTCACAGGCTGCTTGACGTGCTCCTAATGTCAGCTTGCTCAGCTCCATGGGCTCCACTGCCACCGTCAGGCCTTCAGGCCCGCTTAGGATTGAAATTCCTAATTTACACATCAAATCTCTAGCTAATAAATTTATCGGGCAGTGTTTCGAGACCAGGAAGCGGAACAAAAAATCTGGGCCTCCTGGAAGATTGCAGATAAGCGGGACAGAGAACTCTTCAACAAAAGTGACACCAGAGGCCCCCACTGAATGAGTAATTTGACCACTCATTTTGGGTTTTAGGTCAGCTGACCTAATAGTAGACCTAGTTGCCCCTGAATCGACCACAAAAGACAAAGCTTTCCCTTCAACTACAAGTGTTATTATGGGTAATTTTTTAAATGGTTCCCAGTCATATTCACTATACTGGGTTCTGTCAATGTTCTCATTAAATAAAGTGACTACTGTTTTATTTTTAGAATTAGTGTAAAAAGACATATCACCACAGCATAAGGAAGGAGAAGGTTCGATCTCACCCCACTCGTCAGGAGCCGTCCCGTCCCCAGCCACCACTCCTCAATCTCTGCTTGGTGTCGATCTCCATTTCGGACAGTCTCGGGCCCAATGATCTTCCTCTCCACATCTGAAGCATCCGGTTCTTTCTGTGTTCTCTTGTCTCCCCTCATTTCTCTCGTTCCGCCAGCGGCTGACTCTGTTTCCAGGCTTCTTGTAGTGT
Organism: Danionella cerebrum; assembly: GCA_007224835.1. Taxonomy (NCBI): domain Eukaryota; kingdom Metazoa; phylum Chordata; class Actinopteri; order Cypriniformes; family Danionidae; genus Danionella; species Danionella cerebrum. The sequence goes on along the minus strand of SRMA01026840.1, from coordinate 58,622 downwards.
TCCTGGGGTCTGTACAGTGTGTTTGGAGGGCGTCCAGCTCTCTCTCTTCTTCTGAAATGCTGTCCGGGATAGCGACCAGCTGGCTGCTCCATAGCTGCGAGCTGGGCGGTTGTTAATCGGCGGGTTTTTATCTCCTGCTCCTGCTGTTTTCTCTCCCGTTCTGCTTTCAGAGTCTCTTCTGCATGCAAAGCATAACGTTCAACTCGGCTGAGAGTGCTGATTCCCCATGACACACAGTTCTTTTTTACAATGTCCGCAATCTCATTCCGCAACCCGAATAGAAAAGAGTTTCTGAGGTGTGACTCATAGACGGAGATGCTTCGTCCGTCAAAAACAGTGGGTCTCTCCAGTCCGCTGTGTGCATCATGGACTTGAGTCAGGCGGTTTAGATATTCGGAAACCGTCTCTCCCTCCTTCTGCTTACATCTGGCGATCTCTGAGGTGTCTGTTCGTAGCGGGAACACTATCTTGGCCGCGTCCCCGATTTCCTTGACGACGTTCACATAATGGGTGTTATTTTCATTCAGCCATGTCGGGTGTGACAGAGCGACCATGTTGTCAGGCCAAATGATGCCGAGTTTTGACATGTCTGTGCCCAGCAAAAGTCTTAGCATCCTCCGTATTTCGGGCACCGTTGGTCTGAACTCTTTGCATTGAATGGTGAATTCCGTGGCAAAACGATTGCCTCCCACCTTTCTGGGGTCGGGCAGATGTTTGACAAGCTCCGTTAGTTCTGCCTCAGTCCAGGGTCTTTGAACCAGCACCACACCTTCTACTCCCGCAACCTCGACCATGGGCATTTTGAGTTCAGACAATCCACCCTGGCTTCTTGTAACAGGCGGATAAATTCTCTGTCCTTGTCCTTTTCCCGAGGCCGTGCTGGGTTGGCAGGGGTTGCTTGTGGATTTGTCAGGGGGGGAAAGCCGGTCTTGTTTGTCGGGGCTCGTCGCAGAAGATGAGAGCGTCTCCGTTGTTAGGTCAGGATAGAGCGGTTGTCTCTCTGGGCTGAGGAGGTCGTCCCCTTCGAAGGCTGGAGCGGATGCCTTATGGTGCGCCGTCCTTTGAGATCTCTGTGCAGCGGCTGTTTCATCGTCTGGCGATCGAGGGAATGGTGGATAGGGAGGGGGAGCCCCGTCGAGGTCCAGATCTCCTCTCCTTCTGCTCTGGATGGGCTCAGAAAAAAGACAGGGGTTGGTATCAACTCTTTTAGTTCTGCGGACAAGTGCTTCATTCTCCCACATTCTTAATGCCTCCCAGTTCGGGCTCACTCCTGGCTCAGACAAGTTCTCAAGTTTGCGTCTCAACTTTAACAACTGATTTTCACTAAAACTCCCTCGATCGGGAAAACCACATACATCTACCCAAAGTTTGAATTGGTTCAAGCTCTCCGCACCATAGTTTATCTGCATAAATCTTATGTTTGGGTGTGTTAAAAATCTCTCAATATTACCATCCCATGGTGTTTTCTCTTTACTGTTGCTTTTGCCCATTTTGATAATATCCCCGGCCGACTCTTTTCACACAACAGAAAGAATTTGACTCTCCCTCCCTTCTCTTCACACACTCACTCTCGCACTCAGAAGGAAACGGAGAGATAAAGGGGAAAGATGAGAGACAGACACAAAACACACTTTGGTTAAAGGATAAAGATTTGCAGGCTCTTTTACTTTTTTTTTTTTATTTTAATTTTTTAGAACGTTCCCTATTTTCTCTCGGTTAACCTTTTATTTTGCTGTCTGATGTTAAAAAGCAGTCCCAGACTGCTGAGCGAACGCTTCGGGCCCCTTCAAGTCGAATGCAGTCCCGGACTTTTCAACTTGGTACCGACAGTCCCTGACTGTCTCGGACCCCGTCGGCTTGGCAAAAAGCAGTCCCAGACTGCAAAGACGGTCCCTGACCGTCTTGGCCCCTTCAAGTCGACGAAAGCAGTCCCAGACTGCTAGAGGATCTTCTCGGGCCTCGCCAATTTGGCAAAAAACAGTCCCTGACTGTCTTGTTAAATTTAATTTATTTTTATCTTTTTGTCTGCCCTCTTCAAGTTGACGAAAGCAGTCCCGGACTGCTAAAAGTTGTTATCGGGCCCTGTCAACTTGGCAAAAGACAGTCCCTGACTGCTTTTATTAATTATTATTTTTTCTTTTTTTTTATTCAATTTTTAAATTTTTATTTGGCCCCTTCAAATTGACGAGAGCAGTCCCTGACTGCTAGAAGATCCTATCGGGCCTCGTCAATCTTGGCAAAGCAGTCCCAGACTGCAAGAAAAACAGTCCCTGACTGTTTCGGTCCCTTCAAGTTGACGAAAGCAGTCCCAGACTGCTAAATGGTCCCCTGGACCAGAGCTCATAAGTTATATGCAATTGCTTTTAGAGTTTCCTAATTTGTTGAATTTAGTTTCTCTAATTTAAATTTGGTCTAAGTTAGTTAAAAGAACAGAATCATCCCACTTGCCTTGTTCGATAAACCGCGTCACTGAACCGAGAAGAGTTGCTCGGGCTCCAAGGTCTTTCTATCTCTTGACCCCAGACGGGAAATTCCTAGCCGGGATGTGCGCGCGCTGGATCATCCGCCTCTGCTCCTGGTTCTCGGCTCAGCCTGAGCGGCCCCACGGATTTGGGCGCCAAGTGTGATGGAAGGACTCTGTTCCTTTCTGTCTCGAGACGAAGTTTTCCGGGGCCCCAGAGGTGACATGGAAAGAAACACGACACGGAGATCATGCATCAACCAGTCACGAATTTATTGGCAGTTTGTTCGGGGTTTTTATACAGTTCAGATCAGTGGGTGTTAACAAAGTTTTTACAAGAAAAGGGACGTGGGACATCATGTGCTTTCTGCAAGAAGATGCTGACTTCAGCATTCAGGAGCGGTGGGGGCGAGTAAGTTTCGTGAACTCAGGTCAGCCTGACCTTGGGCCCGTGTGCGCCTGCGTATTCCTGAATGCAATGAGAAATGCTGCAGATGGGGAAGCTAGATGGGTTTCCTGTATCTGAATGTCTGTATTTCTATCACACCTCGGAAATGCAATACCTGTGATATGGCTTTTGTTTTTTAAAGTTGTGGCACAAAAAAACACAATGGATCAAAAAATTCATGGAAGAGTGTATAAGGTTTAGGCACCTGGATTTTTAATAATATTTTGACCTTGTCTTTGCTTTTTTGGGGGGATTTTTTTTCAACACTGTTTTTTTTTTTTAGATTTGAGATTTAAGAAAGAGATTTTTGCAGTGGAAATATGATAGAATTTTATACTCAGAAATGTTGTGGAATCAAAGCCTTTACACACCTATGCATTTTTTTAATGCAGGGGCTGCAGGCAGTAAATCTTTAGCCTTAATTACATAAGTATACACACCAGCTGGAAAATATGCTGCGTCATTTTTCAAGATATGCACTGAGCCATGTTTTGTTTCAAGCAGTGCGTCAATTGCTGTGATTGGTTTGTTTAGTCACATGTCTACAATAGACAGTATCATAGAGAACTTCTTAAACTGCATCTTACTACCAAGCACTCGCGAGAAAGAAACTCTCTTTTCAACCAAAAAGAAACTCCCTTTTCAACCAAAACGACTGTTTATATTGGCATCTAAGCCCCAAGTCTGTCAAGGAAATATTTTTTTCTAGACAGCGCTTGTGTAAAGAACAGCGCGAAAAGATTGCACTTTCCCTGTGTTCAGCAGACAACCACGCTTCAACCACGGATTTGTGGTCAAGTAGAATCCTGTTAAAGCCTGACCGTGCACTACATCGATGCTGAGTGGAAGCTTCGAAATGCCTGTCTTGAGACAAGTTCATTTCCAGAAGACCGCTCTGGAGAAAATATTGCCAATTGTATCTCCAGCCGTAGAATTTGAATGAAAAGCAACAAGTCTGCATGACTACAGATAGTAGGGCCATTTAAATTCAGATTTTTTTTTGGTTAGTTTTAGACAAACTTGGCATGTTTGTTGCTTTTTTTGGTTTTTACTTAATGAGCAATTCTTGTATATATCTGTTCAAATAAAATTGTAACCTTTATATTTGTGTACAATTCTATGCTTTTTTGATATCATATCGCCGTCGATATACTATGATATTATTTTTAAGCCATATCGCCCACCCCTAGTCACACGCATACACAAACCCTGATTTGCATGCGATTCTGGGCATCATCTCAACATCGAGCAAAAAACGTTAGTCGGAAACTGGCTTTAAAAAGAAGTTGTTTGTTTTCTATAAAATAAATAGTTTGGCTGTATTTGACAGATATACCTCTTCTCTTTCTCCATAAATGCGCCTCACACAATGTGAATTATTACTGCGCCACCGTGTGGCATGGAGTGAATTACAGTTCACCGCAGTGTTCAGGAGAGGGTCTGTGCCTTCATTTTTAAACGCAAGAGACACACGCAGGGAGGTAATGATGCATAGATTTGTAAAGGCCTTTACTACCTACTTTTTTAAAAAAGAAGCCGAGGTTATAGTAAAAACTGTTTTAAAGGCAATTTATAAAGTAGTTAAAAAGCCCCAGACTTCTAAGGGTTAAGCTCAAACATTTAGTTACATTTTAGGTTTTAAACTGATATAAAAATGAAAGTTTGTATTCAACGTGCCCAAACAGTGATGGATGGAACTGCCCTTACAACGACTGCTTATTGCATGTGTTTTCTGTTTTCCTGGCAGCGATGGTGGAAGGCGACAGCTTCGAGGAGGTCTATCACAAGGTTAAAACTGTGATTGAGGAGCAGTCAGGGCCTTATATCTGGATCCCCACCCGGGAGCGTCTGTGAGATCCTGCTCCAGTTAAAGCACCTCTGGGCCAGTCAAAAATCTGCCTTCTGCCCCCTCGAACGTAGAGCTCTAACTCGCCCTGGGCCAATCACAAAAACTGAATGTGATAGAGAGGGAAGAAGAAAAAAGAGCGGGATATCAGCCTACCCTCCTATTACAGATTCTTTCTCTCCATCTCCCTTTCTTTCTGGCTGTCTCTCTCAAAAATGGCGCTGTTTTTACTCCGTCACCACCTAGGATGCTCCGCAGAGTCTGATTCCTTCTAGTCATCTCTCAAAGAGCAGAAGGTGACGAGACCTTCAAGAGCTCTTTTCTTTATCAAGAAGATCGTTTTACACAAGGAAACTGAGCTGAACTCAACTGAGCTGAAAGTATATTTATCAGTATCAATAATAGCGCTGAAATCTTCAATATCAAAGATATTCTACTCAGAGACCTATGCTCATACACTTGTTGACATCAAGGGCATTTTATTTTCTTTCAGACATTTTGAAGAGCTTGGAATTCCTCACTTCCTTGAGATGAAGTCACTTCCTGGAAACACAGGAAGTACTGAGAGTGGAAAAATATTAGTCTTTCCTCAAAATTAAAGAACCCACCACTGAAAACTCCAGGCCAGTGTGTTTCAACCTTCCACTGATCACAAAGAGACGTTCAAGAACACGTAATGCTTGTGAAAGAAAAGGGTTTTTCTTTCAAGCAATGAATTCTTTAAGAGCAGGAAAAATGATCACTTTTGAGTTCCAACATGGAAAAACCTGGTGGTGCACGCAGACAGTTGGTGAAATCATGTTTGGGGGACATGAATAGGTCTGTATGAAATAAAATATATAGAGACGATAGCTGTGTCTGACTTCAGAGCTTGTGTCCTTTGAAGTATGCCGACTTTAAAAAGTGCCACTGGAAGTTAATGAAGATGAACCAAATGCTGTGATTTACAGACATTATCCTTTAAAAATAAGGTGGATTTTGTTGCTTAGCAGCATTCACAAAGTCACTGAATATATTCAGCTCGATCTGTTATATTTATTCACAAATGATCAAAGTACCTTTTAAATCATTCTGACACAAGTGGTTGTATTAACAAAGCGATCAGCAGGGCAGGGCAGTAGGCAGTCCTTTTTCCAGAGGAAGTAAAGCCCTACTTTTGCTGTAAAGGAACACCAAATGATTAGAGTGTAGATATGAATTGTAGGAACATTCAGGAACACAATTTCCTTTAATCATGACTAAAATGCTCAACTGTGATTGGCTGATCTCTGAAGACATGCAAAGCAACAGGTTTCTTGTTTTATGAAGTGTGCCAATCGCTCACAAAGGAATTCCAACTTGTTTATGATTTTACTTTATCAGCTCGACAAGAGCAACAATAGCCATCCATATTACTATTTGACCAGGTCAAATGTGCGTGTAAAAGGGGTGAGGGATGGATGGTAGAAGCTTCTCCAATCTCCAATTCTCATTGTTATTATACATTTTATAAGCAAATTTGGGGCAGATACACAGAAACACATGCACATATATATATATTGGTGCTGACAACCTATTAACAATCAACTAATTGCACATTTTGTAATGATTAATCGCAATTAAAAGACTAAAACTTTTTGGATATGTAAATGTGAATTAATGTAAACTCGACAAAGAAAATATTTAAATTCAAAATCTGATAGTCTATTGAAATTTGTTCAACTTGTAACAGATTTTGTCATGTAAACAACACACGTGCAATAAACCATTAATATCCTACAAATTAACTGTTGGCTTAAAAGCCATATTTATTATAGTTTATTGATCAAAAATACGGCAGCACAGTGGCGCAGTGGGTAGCACTGTGGCCTTCCAGGTAGAAGGTTGTCGGTTCGAGGCTCGCCGGTGACCTTCCTGGAAGGAGTTTGCATGTTCTCCCTGTGCTCCTGTGGGTTTCCCCCACAATCCCCAAAAACATGCGGAACAAACTAAACTAAATGAACAAATGACAATGTTCAGAAACTCACTATAGTCACAGTGAAGGCTTGTGTTGCGTGGAAACAGTTTGGGTTTCCTCCGGTTTTACCCACAATCTCAAAAACATGCGGTTAGGTAAATTGAATAATCTAAATTCTCCTTAGGTGTGAATGTTGCCCTGCGATGGACTGGCGACATGTCCAGGGTGTACCCCCACCTCTTGCCCAATGTGCTCTGGCAGACCCCCATGACCCCAAAAAGGAATAACCGAGTTGGAAAATGAATGAATGAATATTCCAAAAAATATATTACAAAATATGTTGTTATTATATATTTATATTTTACACATCTCTGGGGGTTTTAAAGACTACTTAAAAAATAGGAGGGTATAAACTCTTTGAACCTTACAAACTGTACCTTTATCTCACAGTGAGGGAAGTTCAAAGCATGAATTTTGAAGAATCCTACATTTTGTGAGATGCAATTAGTTTTTCCACAAACTCTTGAAAGGAAGCAGACTCTGAACTAAGACACAGCATGTGATGTTTATCCTTTAGTCTGCTTTACATCATCCTTGTCTTGAAGCCAGAAGCTCTTTATTTGGTCAGACATGAAGATAATAACTGTGATGAGGTTTGCTCCAGCTGTAGAAAATAAACTTAATGAAAGGCAAACAAAGACATTTACGGTTCTTTCACACTGGGATGGATTTGATTGCACAGTTGCTCTCCCGCCGCTGTTTTGTATTCACACTGCAGGAAGAGGAAGAAGCACCCTCTCCTCTTACGTTATTTCAAGTTAACAATTTAGAATCAAGTTTTTGTTACATTTGAAACAAAAGCAACAGAGTATGAAACTTGCTGGCACTTATTGTCTATGTCAGACAACTCAAAGTTTAATTACATTGTAACTTCCTCCTTTGAGCCACATGTTTCACCCTTTCATGCTGGGGTCAGATGGCATGCTTCATAGACCACTTCTGCAAGTATTTCAGGGATGGGTTCTGGGAAAAATCAATCATTCCCGTGATCTCCTAGGGACTGAAACGCGGCTCCCAGTGAGAGAGCACCCTTATAAGCTTTCAGGTCCATGCCAGTGTGTTAACCTTTTGTCTAGATTTTCTCGCCGTTTGCGTTTTGATGTTTTCCATGGAGGTGGTTTTGGTTCTGTTGGTGGTTTTGCTTCCCTTAAAGCACCTCCGCAGTTCTGTAACACAGATGCTTACATCATTCAGAAGCTACATTTGATCAATTTTAATTGTGACCCTTAACAAGAAACCTAACCCTACTGCCATTGCCATCAGGCACATGAATTGAGCTTTTGCTACAGAGCTAGACAGAGGTCCTGATGCTATGAGTTTATGTGTAGACGTTTCCAAAATCTACTTTAGTTAGAGGAACAGGTGGAGACAGTTGTGCACAGTTTGATTCGAACACAAAATAAGATATTTTGAAGAGTTGAACTTACCTAAAACTATTTTCCTGTTGGAAGAAAAGGTTAACAAAGCTTCTCTGTGTCTGGAGCATAACATTTTAACATTCCTCACCTACACTCCCAAATTAACCCAATAAACCTCCGCTCAGGAGGCTTTCCAGTCATGAACCTTTGCTTCCTGCAAGCAGTCCACAGCTCAGGTTTCCTTCAGGCTGTTCTAAAGATAAGGAAAGGTATTTATTTTATCACAAGAGACCCTGCTTTAAGGAATTCAGGGTTTGAAGACGACTCAAAGACTTGCCCCTCCCAGAAATGTTTACTGTGAGAATAAAGAGCTTCAAGAGCTTTTCATTGATAGATTTCTTGCTCTCGTTCTTTTTATAATGCTTTCTACTGAAGTCAGGGATAAACACACAGTAAAAGAGTGTGACTGGAAATGCGGATTACTTAACTGGGCCTCTGGAGCTTAGTGACCAACACTGACTGCTTGCTCTTCCCAACCTCCTGCCTATCGGAACTAGAAACCTAGAACCAATAAATCTCCGTCAAGAGCATTCCAGCTCCACATTACGATAATATCCATTATGATAATGTTATATTGGCCAATCAGAAGCCTCAGAAGAGGTTCTGCTGTTCACTGAATAAGTGTAGTTCCAGTATTAGTTGATGTTCCCTAAAGGTGGTTAATCTGGGGCAAAAAGATTCTATTTCTTTTATTTACCCTTTGTTCAAATTCACTACCCTTTTGTGCTGTTCGTTGTTAACAGCCACTAAATTAAACTGCTGTAAAAATCATCAAAATGATGATCAACAGTAAAAATCTCACGTTTTATGTCTTCCCAAGAGAAAAAGAATAAATGAAGGGAAAAAATAAAATCTTTTGCTACACAAAAACTAAAAATCCACCAATGCCAATGTTGTCACTAATGTGTGATAAAAGGTTTAAAAAATCCTTTTTGATCATTTTTTATATTGAAATAAGATACAAATCCTGGACTTAAAAAAACAACTTTGCAGCTTTTTTTTTAAATGTCAAAGCATTTTCATAAAATTTGTGTAAAATTTTGATTTTCTCACCAAAAATCTTTCAATTTGATTCAACAGAGAAAAGACTGTGGCCAAATTTAGTCAAAATCACCCAGAAGAAAACACCCCCAATAACACAAACGGGTTAAAGTAGTATAGCTAAAGGTTCAATGGGATTTTTCCTACAGGTTTTATGGCCATGTAATAATCTCATAGTTAATTTGGTTTCATGAAAACAACGTTCCATGAATTCCAGGCCATCTTGGAACTGAACGCCAACGTGATCATCACCATCAGGATGTATTCTGGGAACATTCTGGAAATGTAAAATTTCCCGCTATATTTAACTACATGGTCTAAACCTCAGCAATAAAAACAAATCTAACATTTTAAAACGTTAGACAAATTTTCCCAAAATAGGTGCATTTCCTCCGAACCTAATGTTTCTTTCTTCTGTTGAATACATTAATGTGCTTTAAAAGAAAAGAAAAGTTCCAAAGTTCTTCTGCAAGTTTCCTCTTGTACTTGCAACAGCTGAAGGAAACCTTGAGTTAAGAGGAGCAGTGTGTTTGAGGAGGCGCCTGATCCTTGGAGTGGCCCTTATTACCAGCAATCACTTCAATATTGACTCAGATGTCTGGAAACAACCGAAGGGCAATCTGGAAGCTAATTGGAGCATTTTTTTCTTGCTTTTTTCATAGGTTAGCGTGTTGGAGTGCAGTGACTGTTTTTCTTGCCTTTATTTTCATTTATTTGTTTTATATGTTTATTAAACACTTTATTGCATTGTTCACAGTGGAGTTTTGTGAGAAGGCTCAAAAAAAGGTTGTGAAAAGACATAATATATATGAAAAGATTTCAAATTCACACCTTGCACGAATCACACGCGGACACACATCACTTACTGCTCATTTTATATAAATCCAAAATATATTACTGGCCCCATATCTAATGAAGTGGAAACCAGATGCACTTCACGAACAATTCACTACCAAGAGAAATATGTGATGTATGAAATGATTCATGATTTGAATTAAGTCATTTATTTATTTATTTATTTATTTGAACATATCAGATGTAATTTATCGATTTGTATTTGCCATAAATATTATTCTCAACAGATTGAAATGTTGATTTTATTTTACAAAAGAAGTAATATGAAGATGATATCTAAATGCTTTATCTGGAAGAGAGATTTATTGGAGTCAGAAAATGATGATTTCAGTCAGATGCTTGATGTAAATTAGCTACAAATGAATAAAAAGATTATGTTATAAAACATTTCTAGAAGTTGTTTTTTTTTCATTGTGTGGATAGATGATGACTGTAATTGTTCATTCTCTTTAATGGAACATTTAACTGCATTTATCCAATGGTCAAGTCAAATTTCTATGAGGCTTTTGTCCTGGTGCTGCGTTCATCTTTGATCTAGTTCTTGTAAGTGGTGTAAAGATTACTGAAATATCATACTCAAGTATAAGTACCATTACTTGCCAAAAACAGTGAATCAAGTAGAATACAAGTATCTGTTCTAAATACGACTCAAACTACGAGTAAAAATAGCTCTTGTGAAACTACTCAAGAGTATTACACTGATAAACACTTTCACCTTATATCCTACAAATTAAAATTGGAGCTCATATCAGAGCCACTTAAGCAAGAAAGAAGAGAGGGGGAGAGAAAGAGAAGAAAGAAACAGATAGAATGAGCAAGATGGAGAGTGAATGGAAGGATGAATGGGAGCATGAAAGAAAAGGGACAGATAGATAGCTTGAAGAGACAGAGAGCGGGATGGAGGAAAAAGAGATGAGAGAAAAATGAAAAGAGAGAGTGCAATATAAAATAGAGACAGTTAGATTGAAAAGAGAAGTGAGAGAGAAAAAGACAGTGAGAGAACTAAAGAGATAGAAATTCAAGAGAATGATATGGAAGGAAAAAATAGAGTGCAGAGACAGAGATACAGGGAAAGAGAGAGAGAGAGAAAAAAAAGGAGCAAGAGGGAAATAGAATGGGAGAGCGAAAGAGTGATATAGAGAGCACAAAACAGCAGAGAGAGCGCATGAGAGAGAATAACCTGCTGCAGATACTCAGGCCGCCATTTGTTGGAGCAGGTATCGTTTGACATATTAGATTGTTTTGAAAATAGTGTGATTAAATCCGAAATGGGTCCATCCAACGAGTCCAAAAGAATAAAATCGTCACTTTCTGATTAACTGGTTGCCAAATTTAAAAAGAAAAATTGAAGTTTCTACATTAAGAAAAGACCTTTTTCATAAATAATAACTTACTTGCATCATAGAATACGAGGCAAAACAATATGCAGAGTCATGTCACCTTTGGATGGGGGGGACTGCTCCGGGAAGGTAGGCGGTCAAGACAGTTCTGGGAGGTGAGAATCCCAAACCACTTTAATAACAGACTTTAAGAATTTTAGAACAACTAAACAATGAAATCACATCATTGGACAGTCCAAACATTTTCGCCCATCTCGTAGTCTGGCTCTGTAGTGGATGCACTCGTCAAATGACTCTCAATGTTATATAGATCTAAACATTTCAGGCACAACAGGTCAAGATTCAATCAATGTACTTTAGCAGGTAAACCAGAACAGTTACCTTCATGTTATCTGGACCACCACACAACTTCCAAAGCAGACATTTAGTGCAGTCTTCTTTTTGTTTTAGAAAAGGAATGAAATAACTCCATTGCTAAGCATATAGTTGGCTAAGAACCCTGCGTAAACTCAAACTGTGTAAACTTAAACTTTTGATTTTTGTAATGGTAAATGTATAAATTCAACACTTTTATAATTTCTAAAACAGTTGAATAGTGAAACGTTTGCATATTGGGAAGTATCCACTGCTCAAAAAACATGGCCACAGTGAAAGTTTATTTATAGGGTGACCGGTTGGAAAAAAGCTCCAAACACACAACATTGCAAACTTATTCCAAAGGAAATACGTTTTACTTTGTTTAACTTCAACATTACCATGATAAAATAGATATTAAAAATTACAGGTTTTGTCTAAACATATGGCATTTTAGTTGACAATAAATATTCTATACGAAATCGCCGCACAGAAACCTGTTCTGGTTGTTTCCTTAAACTAAAATTGAGATTGTGACAGTAAATGTATCCACAAGTTCTTATTTGAAAGGTTATTTGGAATACAGTCAATCAGATAAACACAAGATGACACAGAGACGCCATTTTGTGAGGTCATGTTGTCCCCCGCCAGCAGATGGCGCCATGGAACCGCGTTCAGCCTTCACGGCGTTTGTACTGAAGATACTTTAAACATTGAAACTTTGAAAAGCTGACGTTGAAACGGTCAATAATATTTACCATGAGTGTTAACAAAATAATGTTAGAATAAAAAAAATTGTCGTGGAAAATGCACATTCTACAATTTAAATTCTTTTGAAGTTAAGAAAGAAAGTCGATATGTTAGCTATTCAAAAAACAAAAACAAACAAACTAGCATGCATGTTCCAAACAATGCTTCAGCGGGTTGTGCTGGGGTTCCACCCTGAAGGAGACAAACACGTAAAAATGTTGCCTCAAATTTATTACATTTTGCCTAAAATTACCTAAATGTTTTTTAGGTTTAATAATGAGTTTTAGTGCCACTTCTATCACATAAAGAACACACTTGAAATTGCAATTTTACTTTCAAACCCTAACATTTAATGTTGAATACAAAAAATATAGGTGAATGATGGCGAAAACACTTTTTAAAATTGTGTTTTTAAAACTACATGTCAGTAAAGTACAAAATAAAACTTAAAAGTGCATCGATGATTTCTACGTTACATCCTTATCTTAAAACAGATGGAATTCTCACTTTTCCCGAAACCTTCCTATACAACACCACATTTTGAGATAATTTCATGACAACAAAAAAGAAATAATATAATTATTCACACCCCATGCTCAGTACTTTGTAGATGAATACTTTACAGCAATAACTGCATCAAGTATTTTTAACATGATTCCACAAGTTTGACACTTATTTTGGGGAAAATTTTAAGTCTGGAACCCAAAAACATTCACAGCTTCGATTTCTTGTTCATTTCTTGTTCATGTGCTTAGATTTAGAGTCATCATCCTGCTGAAAGATGACCAGTCTCCCCAGTCTTTCAAGAGCACAATTGAGCACTTTTTCATTCAGGATGTCACTGCAGTTAGATTTTCTGCATTTATATGCCATTAATCCTTATCGCTGTCCCAGTTACTGTTGCTGAAAAACATCTCCACAGTTGGGAGCAGTGACTGGTTTTCTACAAACATGTTGCCTGGTATTCGATCTTTGTCTCATCAGGTACCGTACCTTTTGAGGGCTGTGGAGGGCGATTTTTTTGCATAATTCAGAAGCCTGATTGCTGGTTATTACATGCTGCAGAGATGGTTGTCCTTGAAGTAACCCTTGTTGGAAAGACATGGACAATCAGCTGTACCCTACCTAGACCTTTCCAAATTATGTTTAATCCTTTTTAAGCTGCAATATATATATAAGTGGTACCCAGAGATATAAATGCTTCTAGTTATGAAATGTTCGAGATACGAAATGTCTCGCGGGATTTTTTTTGCTTCGAGATGCAAATAAAAATTCAAGATACAAAGAAACACCAACAGTCCTGCTCTAGTATCCGCTTGTTAAGTCTGATGTGCTGCGCTTGCTGTTCCTGGCACTCCATCCCCCCATTGCAGAAAGTGTGCTTTAAGGGGCTGATATGCCTTAAAATATTTAAATCAGTTTTAAATCAAGCGAAACATTATGTATTGTTTACCAATAATGTACTATAACAAATGTTAGAGTCAGTGTGTCATTAAAGAAATAATGTTTATAACGCACAACTGTTTTGTTGCACTTTATTGTATGTTTGTGGTTTGTATTGTACTTTGTTGTTTGCATTGACGGCTCCTTTGTACCAAAAGGAATTCCTTGTGTGTGCAGACTCCCACACACATGGCAATAAAGCTGCATCTGATTCTGATTCTTTGATTCTGAAAGTGCCGTTCTGTAGCTCAACTTAGAGAAACACAGTGATGCGTTCTCAGAAGCGTCTCTCCATCTGTCTGCGCTTGTGCTTGAAACCGTGTTGGTGTCAGTAATTCATGAAATATCTCTTTCATACGTGGTGTCGTAATGTTTTTTTCCATCCGTTCCACCTCCTCCGACACATCGCTTCACTCAAGGTAAGGTTTCACATTTGTGTACGTATTACGTATTCTCCTTGTGTTTTATTCTGTTTTATTATCATTTATTACTTGAACAATGTGTAGATTTAAGGATTGAAGAAACATTACTTGATTTTTCCCTTGTTTTCCATTTTTTTCATCTACTTCTACTGTTGTTTCTGAGAGCCATTGCACAGATTAGGCGTTTTACATGTAAAACTTGCTTCCAGATACAAAATGTTCGAGATACCAAAGTCACCCGGATTCATTTTTGTATCTTGGGGTACCACTGCATTTACTTCACAGACTTTGGCTTCATCATCATCACTAAACGACTCACTATTTCATACTGTTTCCATTACCCTTCCATGTTCATCATCAGCACGAAGACGAGAGTAAACAATATGCTATACGCAGAGTGTACATGCGCTCGAACACACGTTTATTACCCCGTGTATTACATTTTGTTTAAAATAGTTAGTCTTTTAGTGATGATGATGGAGCCAAAGTGAAATACTTTCTAGATGCACTGTATGTGCGTTTACAAAAAATGAAAATAGTAATTAACTGCATGCTTTGGCAATACTTTGCTTTTTGTCATGGCAATTATGCACTTAGCGAGATATGTTGGAAATAATTTAATGCTATGGTGAACTCTGGTGAGTAATAACTGATAATAATAATAATTAGCAATAACTTTCTGTATTTTGCGTTTCATTAGAACAGAGTCTGTGATCGGCTATGTGAGTATTGCATATTCCATGAAGTCAGGGAGCTGCACCCACTTCCTGCAAGGAAGTCACTTAACAAAGATGCTTCCTGACACACACTAACCTGTGCTTCTGTGTGCGAGCCTCTTCATGGCTGCTGTTTACCTTCAGACAAATGATCTCTCAGTACATGGCTTTCGGTCAAGCTGCAACACCCCCATGTTAAAACACAGCTTGTATTGTGTGAGCAATGCATAAAATTCAGCGCACAACTCGATTCAGGCACAGTACAACATGATACTGTGTATGTGTGAGAGTTGCTGCTGTGGATAAGTGAAATAAAGCAGATTATAGACAAAGTGTGAATGATGGATTGTGTGCGGGGGTGCGTGTGTGTGCGTGTGCATGTGTGTGTGTCATGTCTCACCTGAGGGACTGTCAGATGGTTTATTTGTCAGCTACGGTTGTCAGAAGAAATTCAGTCAGAGGTAGAGAGCGAGGGAGAGAGGTGGTGGGAAAATAGAGGGAGAAGGACTGGAAAGGAGGTCAAGGAGAAACAGTGAAGCAAGGAATGTTTTTTGTAAACTGTGAGGCATGGAGGATAATCGAGCATTGTGATCTTTCATTTCAACACTATTTTTATTTTCTATACTTTATAGATTTAGCTTCTGAGACAGTTAGCTGATGAATAACAAATAATGCAGAAGAATTGATTCCTGCTACCAATGCAAAAATATACAGTCATACCTCGAGATACGAAATTAATCTGTTCCAGGGTGGCCTCTGTATCCTGAATTTTTCATACGTCGAAGCACGTTTTACCTGTAAACTGTGAAATGGCTCTCAGAAACAACAGTATTAATTGAGGAAAAAAAGGAAAACAAGATAAAAATCAAGTACCTTTCCTTCAATCCTTAACTCTAAACATTGTTAATGTATTGAATGATAATAAAACAATGAAAAGCGAATAAAATAAATGCCAAATAACATGTACAAAAATGTAAAACCCTACCTTGCTATGTATGTTCGAATTACGAACACCAACGCGAAACCAAGCGCATGCGTAGACAGCACCAGAAGGGCATGCGAGGGGATGGAGAGAGCGCTTCTGAGAAGGCGTCATGGGTATCATCTGACCAATAGGAGAGCAGAACTGTTGATGGGAGTTTACTGCAGTCAGCCGTGTGAATTTCAAACGTCAATAATGTAGAATGTGTACATATTTCTCGATGTCTTGGATTGTGTTTTTCGTATCTTGGAATTTTTCATGAGGTGAAGCATTCGTATCTTGAGGTACCACTGTATCTGCAAAGCAGCAATACCATAGACTGTAAAATATATATATAGACGGCATTTCACTCATTTCTGCCATTGTTCATTACAGACATTACAGTACAAGAGTGGTCAGTTTTAAATACTGCGAAAAATTAATTGTGTACTCATCTATTGCATCTATTGATGATTAAAAACTGTGCAATGTCTAACAATATGAAGGGCTATTCCAATGACCCGTGAAATGTACTGTTCTTTAATAAAAAAAATAATAAAGTACAAACAAAAATCTTGTTTTACGGATCAGTCTGTATAAGATTATCAAACAGCAATATCTGATGAAAATGAAATCATCATCAAAGAGAAAGTTGATTTCTCACTTATTTTTTTGTGGTGTTTCCTTCTAAAGTGGGACAAACGTTTTTTTTTGTTTTTAAGTGGCCAAGGAATCTTGAAAGGGTTGGTGATTTTTTTCCATTTCCAAACTGAGCTAAATATCTGCTAAACTAATGCACTAGAGATCAACAGAACATCTTGAAAAATTCTGAGGTAAATAATCTTTGTACCCAATGTGTCACAAAAACATGAATTAGTGTGTTGGCATCCCAAACTAAAGTCTCAATGTAAAACAATAATTACATTTCATGCTGTGCTTCATCATCCTGGATGTTGGCTGGTAAACCCAAATCACGTAACACATCTAATCCTTAGTCATTGACCAAACTTGCTCCCTTTGTTTCCGAAATGTGTAAAAACATCTTTGTGAAAGTCTCATGCGTCACCTTCAGCCACTAAACACACTCACAGCACTCACCACATGAAAGAGTTGGTAACATTTGGTATCATTGGCTTGTTTGTATTTAATTTTCAATCCACAAATGTAGCATTTCATTTCCCCTTCTATGCCCATGTTAAAATAGTGTTTCCTTTTTAGCATTCAAACGTTACTTTGTTCAGTTTTTGGAAGACATAACAATGGTCAGATTTATTTAACTAAACCTAATCTTTTAGGACGACTCTTCCTTTGAGACAGACAGAACAAAGTAACAGAGTTCTTACATTACGTCAACAATCGAGAATCACTTTTGGGAAAGATGGCTGTGTAGTGAGCGGAGGCTGCACACACTTTTTTTCAGAGTTTCCAGAGGCTCCTGATTGGGTCATCTGCCCATTGTCTGAAACAGGAAATAGGGCATGCAGTGAGAACAGGCGGGGGTGGACGGTGGTAAACCTGTGTGTGTTTGTGAAGGAACTGCTCCCAAAACTCTTTCTTTCAGTGCACTTTCTTGTAAAAATAAACACTATTCTTCCCAAGATCTTCAACAAGAACCTTTAAACATTGTTCAGGAAGAAAAGAGGTGAACACTGTGTTTAATTGAAAGTTGGTTTAGTTTTTGGTTTGTTGAGGGGGGGGGGGTATTTGCTCTAAAAAAAAAACAAAAAAGCTTACTTGTAAATATATATACTCTCTGGCCACTTCATTAGGTACACCTTGATAGTACCCTTTTGCCTTCAGAGAGTATGATCCATATCACGCAGTTGATGCAGATTTGTCAGCTGAACATCCATGATGCAAATCTCCCGTTCCACCACATCCCAACGGTGATCTACTCGATTGAGATGGTGACTGCGGAGAGCATTTGAGTACAGTGAACTCATTTTCGTCTTGAAGAAACCAGTCTGAAAAGATTTGCTTCTTTTGACATGGAGTGTTATCCTGCTGGAAGTAGAAAATGGGTACACTGTGGTCATAAAGGGGTGGTCATACTCAGGTAGGCTGTGGTGTCAACATGATGCTAAACTTATACAAATGGGCTCAAAGTGTGCCAAGAAAATATCCCCCAGGCGATTACACCACCACCACCAGCCTGAACCATTGATACATGGCAGGATGTTTCCATGCTTTGTTGATGTCAAATTCTGACCCTACCATCAGAAAGTCGCGACAGAAATCGAGACTCATCAGACCGGACAATGTTTTTCCAATCTTCTTTTTGTCCGATATTGGTGAACCAGTGCGAACTATAGCCTCGGTTTCCGGGTTCTTAGCTGACAGGAGTGGGAAACGTGTGGTCCTAAAAGTTCGATGTGTTGTGCGTTCAGAGATGATCTTCTGCATACTTTTTCGAACCATTCTTTGTAAACCCCAGAGATGGTTATGTGTGAAAACTGAAGAAGATCAGCAGTTTCTGAAATACTCAGACCAGCCCGTCTGACCATGCCATGGTCAAAGTCACTTAGATCACCTTTCCTCCCCTTCTGATGCTCGGTTTGAACTGCAGCAGATCGTGTCTACATGCCTAAATATCTCCTAGCAGAGTACATTCAAAAGTCTTGTTTTCCACCATTTCTAGCCATTCTGTTTCAAAGTAGTGAACAATGGAAACTGATGACTGGCTCAAGTGTTTGTTAAGGAACGGACATAACAGTGAAAATGTACACACTGACATTAGGCCCCTCAACTTGTGTGAAAACACTTTTTAAAGAGCCTTTTACATTTCCCATACGCATGTGAAACTAGGCTGTAAGCGAACTGATAGAATATAACAAAAGATTCTCCTCCGATGTAAACATGCCATTCAATGCCCGGTACCATTTGTTATCAACACCTTTCTCATGGTCCAGTGGATCTGTTTTGATCACTTGACTCAAAATAAAAATTATTTTTGACTGTTAACTAAAAAAAACTGACTTTGCCACTGTGTTCTGTTGCCATGAAATGATGAACTCATTTTAAATCAATAAACCAACTGGTAATCCATTGTTTTCTTAAACATGCTACTCGTGAAAAATGGCCCATTGCTAGACACCAATTATAGCATCTCTGCCTGTGGGCGCGTTTTCTACCAAGGAGAGGACATCTGCACCACATCATCGGAAGGGGTCAATGTAAATTCAAAGAGAGGGGGAGAACCTCCTTAATTCAGTAAGAGTATTTGAAAAAAAAATTTCAACAAGACAATGGCTCAAAACTCAAGGAACTCAAGAAAAAGCAGATTTAGGAGAAAGAGTGGCCTTGATAGTTAAACTTAAAGATGCCACATCATCCGCAAGATATCTGCAAAGAGACAAAACACAGTGTCCAGCATAGATGAGTACACGCCCTTTAAAAATAACACATTTCAATGAACAAAGGCTGAGTTTTATGCAACACTTATTTAACATGAAACTAATGTTAATAATTTAACTTGGATCACAAAACCTTCCTTCCGTTTTACTCAAATAGCTTGAAGCATGAAGTTAGTTGGTGCACGAGTAGAGGATACTGAGGACAGAGTTAGGTGGAAACAGATGATTTGCTGTGGTGACCCCGTAACTGGGAACAGCCGAAAGGAAAAGAAGAAGAAAAAGATTTTCACACCAGATTCTTCTGGGCATGGAATGCACCATCAGTTACAAAAACAGTGATCTTTGTCTTATCACTCAAGAGTCCCAGTATTCTTCATCTTGGGCTTGGGCTTTAGGAGAGACTTCCTTTGTGGATAATATGCCTGCTCCTGACGAGGTGTTAACTTCCATCTTTCTTAAAATTTTGGATCACTTTTTCTACAGCATTTTGACTTCTATGTAAAGTGTTGCTGATCTTTTTGTAGCCCTCACAATTTTAGTGTATAGAACCTATTTCTTTTCTCAGGTTCCGTGACATTTTTTGTCCATGGGGAGCCATTGCTGACTGCATGAAATGGGACGGGCTTTTCTATGTTAAGTTATGGCCTTTTATAGTCCCCTGTCTGCTGGACTCCTCTTAAATCGGCTTCACCAACATGGCGTTGAGTTAAAATGATATCACTTTTTTGTGTGTGAAAATGATCAAATCTTTGGAATTAATTTGTTGATCTTTCACTTTACTGCTCTTGTTATGACTTGAACCACTCCATCTTCTCTGCAGCATTCACCTCTACTCAGGTTTCATCTGGTTCCCTCTGCTCTGAAGCTGCCTGCCGTCAGAATGGGGTCAGGCTAACAGAGCAGCAGTGTGCTCTGGGAAATTCTGCAGGGACACACACCCAGTATGCCATCAAACAGGTATGATACTGATACCCGTCATGAGATCGCCCTGAAATCTGAGCTTTGAGAATGCACGTGTATGTGTATGCGCCTGTCTTTTTTTCCCATGCACACAAACACGTATAGAATATTCCCCTTGCTACACCTCTCCATCCTGTCTGGTCACCATGGCAACAGAGCATTATCATGTGTCGTCTGCTTGCTAACGTCTCTAATTAAAATGGCTCTGCTGGGGTATACGTCTGTCTGTAGGTTTTGGCCAAACGTGAGAGCAGATGTGTGAGTCCACCGAGGAGACTGTCTTAATAAATATCAAGATTAAAAAAAGCACAGTTTCTATATGTATTTTAAATTCAACCCACTAAACCCTCCCCCCTCAAGCAACACCAAATACCCCGAGATAGCTGTATAAATGACATACAGTAAATGTAACACTTCTGTCTGTTTTGAAATTTATTCACAGACAATGGCCAGAAGGGTCTGCACTGTGCAGCATCACTCCCAATAGATAAGATGAGATAAAACATCATGATCTCAAAAAGAAACTGTGGTGTTTTGTGTTTTAATTTTTTATTCCTTGGCCATTTTTCAGGAAATATGAATGATAACACAAAACTGTTTTTCACTTACAGTCAGTGGTTGGCTGAAGCAACAGAAACTTTCTAAATGACCATGATCAAAGATTATCCATATAGCTCTTAATGTGTTGTAAACCCTCGTTTAACATCAATGACCGCCTGAAGTCTCTTGAGGTAGCTGTCGATGAGGTTCTTTATCTT
>SRMA01026840.1:0-32500 GCA_007224835.1 Danionella cerebrum | reverse complement strand
TTTTAGGTTATGTTAAAATACCTCAAAGTTTAGAACTACAATTCATTCTTCCTCGGCATAAAATGGCGGCCATTTTCCAGTAGCTCTCACACTTTCTCCCTCCAGCTCTCACACTTCTCCTTCAAGGCTCTTCCTGCATCAGCTAATGGTTTACAGCCAGAAACAAGAGCTAGCATTAGCATAACAAGAACCCTAGTGAATGTCCAAACCCTGAGCCAAATAACATGCCAATCCACATAGGTGCGATGAAGAGGGCTCCGGAGAGACATTAGCATTGGAATTAAACAGGGAAGACAGCTCCTCATGAGGGTTTCATCTCCCGATTTAAAGCTGTTTGAAGTCTCTGAAGGCAACTCTTGCAGAGACTGAGATTAGCATTCAATTGAAAGAGCTAATACCTAAAAAAATGCTGAGTGCTCAAAAACATTGACATATTAAATATTCTATATTCTTGTCTATGGATTTTGTAAGCGGTTGAACATAAGTTGACAACACACAACAGTACTTTGGGGGGACTGAACCCAGATACAGTTTAGAACTAACTGGGTGTTTGTTGTATTAACCTAAGGCTTTCTTTTAAATACTTGTCATTAAATATGATCAAAACATGTAAATCAGAGGAGGATTTTGAGAATCTCAGTTAAAAATGTGCAGCTGAGCAGAACATTTACGACAAAAAACAGTCAACTTTTTCTCACATGTAGTATTCCACTAATACTTTGTGTTTATTTTCTCCCTGTTTTAGCTGAACCAGATTTCCTTTCTGACCAATAACGGATGCAAATATGCTGTACTAATACATCTGACACTTTACTGGCTGGATTTTAAAGAGAGGGTAGTTCAAGCATGAATTAAAATGGGCATTGGTTCCTGAGATCATTGTCCCACTGCAAGGATTTTGTCAATCTATTTCCTTGTTTTTCTTGTTAATGGACGACGTATAAACTAAAATCAGGAAACAAGTCACCACACTTTTAACTTTTTTCTATTTAAAAATTCCATGGAGGAAAACATCTCAAGCATTTAGTTTTGAAAGGATGGAACATTTGACTTTTGAGCTGATTTATATCCAAATCCTTCAGGATTACAGTTGAACTTTAAATCCAATGATTACGTTTGTTCATTCTTTTGTGGGAATTTATAATATTTGAAATTAAATATTTGGTTTGTTTGGTTTAAATGGAGCATTTTAATGCTCTACTTAAAGATATTAATTTGTTCACTAGTTTGTTATATTTCAGAAAGTTATCAATCTGTCAAATTTTAATATTTATCTTAACAATTGGGTTTTTGTGTTTTTATCAGACCAACGTTGAAGAACTTTCGATATGAGACTCATGAACCCATAACAGCATAATTACAGTTTATATTTGTATTTATTTTATAAGGGATGAAATAAAACAAATTCTTAACCGAAGTAGCGTCTGCTATATACATAAATGTAAATGTTCGGTATAACTGGGTAGGAGCAAAATGGTGTATTGTATAATCTCAGAGAAGAGGAGAAGTTGTGATGGCCATGTTAATGCTAATAAGGGAGGCTTGAACTGAGACCATCTAACATCATTTTGATTTTTTTGTAGTTTCAATTTTTTGACGAATGAAGCCTTTGTTGTGATTAATAGAAAACTTGGAATTTTGGATCACGTAAGGGGAATTTACTCACTTATTAATTTCTGTACACATCACATTTCTGTTCAAACACTTGGAAAACTGAAGGTTCAAAACATCTGAGGTTTCCTTTGAGGTCTTAGCTTAAAGATTTATTTGTCCTCAGAGATTACAGAATCCGGATTGATTCAAAACAGTCATAAAATAAAGGTGCATTCATGTAAAGTACGTGCAACACAGTTCCTGTTGAGTCTCAAAAAGCTTACTCCACCTCAAAAACCCTACACTGATTTTTATCTTCTTGTCCCACACACTGTTCATAGCAGTAACCAGAACTGGTATAAAGCATCAAGATCCATTTTAAAAACTCACAGCCAGAGTGTTTTTTTGTGTCTTGAAAAAGTGTTTCAACAGCGTAGAACCATAGACTGTAAAACTATTAGTGTAGAGTAATCACCCATAGGTTTTTGATGTGTTGGTGGAAGAAAATTGTTTGTAGCCAGGCATGGTTGTGCATCAAGGGCTTTGTAATTGGGCAAAGAGTGCACAGAGGCGTGTGGGCATAGCAGAAATGCCAGAGTGGCTAGAAGGTTAAGTTTAATACAACTTTATTTGAAATAAAAAAAGAAAACAGGCTTTAAATGATTTTTTCTTGCTGTGAATTTGATCAGTTCTGACAGGGGTGTCAATGGGAATTGAAATATAAAAATGCAGCAATATCTATAAATGGGACCAAAAATGTTTAAAGATTAGCCCGTTGGCTCCGAGTACAAGAGACATCTTCCTTTTTATTGTTACATGCTTAGGGTCCGCAAACATTATTGCTGCCTCCCAAAGGCTGGGTGATATTACACAATCTAATACATAGCAAACTTGGTCTTAAACATCACGCCCACAGATTTATCACAAAACTCATTTGGTCTGAAAATGAGCGACTACAATGAACAAAAATGAACATTGGATTCGCAAAAGTATGCAAAGTTCACAGTATACAGTTTTTTTAAATAGTTTTGCAGAAGGCAGTTTAAGAGATGTTTTGACCAGTTTGGTGACTGGTTTGAATGAACAGAGTCTGAAAACATTTTCAATTCCCACTAATTGCCACCAGGTACTCCGGTTTCCCACACAAAAAAACATGCGTTAGGTTAATTGAGAAATCTAAATCCCCCCTTAGCTGTGAATGTGTGAGTGAATGTTGCCTTGCAATGGACTGGTGACCTGTCCAGGGTGTACCCTTGTTGGAGATAGGCCTCGGCAGACCCCAGTGACCCCAAAAGGGAATAAGCGGGTTGGAAAATGAATAAATGATCTGCTGTTGTAGGTCTGCTCGTGTAACATCGTGACCTCTGGTCTTCTGGTTTTCTATGACTAACTTGTTGCACGTTGGTAAGTTTTTGTGGTGACATCTGCCATAAACCCCAGGTCTTTCCTGTGAGACTATATCACACCAGACCTGAAATTCCTCCCTTTAAGGCCTTAAAATGATGTACATTTTATTTAATTATCCAGTGACTGCTTAAAATGGTTCCAGTAAAGGAGTTAAACAATATTTTCAGTTCTGTTTTATTAGATTTTTTGGTTGATATCAAAATACATCATATGGTGGACATAATACAGTGATGTGGATTGTTACACCCCTGGTAAAGAAGGTATGCACACAACTCAAACGTGTAAATAAAACTCTAAACATGTTTTATTGTCTTTTTTTTTACAAATCTCTAACATATATTGTCCCTTTAAAAGAAACGCGACCCACCCAGAAAAGAGAGAAGTCACCAAACATGGCTGTAATCTGTTTACTGTCCAAGAGGAGCATTTGCTCGGGGAGTAGAGCTGGCCACTTCTGTTGGAGAAGGGTGTGCAGTTTGGGCTGAAGGAGGTGCTTTGAGAGGAGGAGACTGATCTTCAGAGAGGCGCTTTGACCACTTCACTGCAAGCCGCTGAGGACCCGACACCTCGCTCAAACTCCGAGGCTTTTCAGGAGCTTTTTGCCACACCACGGACTGCAGGCACTGTCGATATTTGACAAACTACACACCTGCTCCGGCTACTGGGCCATTAACGGGGTGTTTGCCGTCTTATCGCAGGATAGTAACGTCTAAGGATAGTAACCGGTTAAGGACTCGGTGGATGTTATTCACCGGAGGAGATTGGGTTCTGGATCTGGAGGACTTCGTCTGAATAATCACGAGCATCCCCCTTTTCGCACTGCGGTTCAGTGAGGCAGGCTGTTTACTGCGTTTCATTCCCGGGTTTTCAGAAAACTATCCGAATTTAGAGTGGAAATTAGGACAAGCCGACCTCCAACCCTCACAAAGGGGTTCCAGGCAGCCGAGCGCGCGGCATGCTGAGCCGTATGCTGAGGACGGCTCACCGCTAAAAGCAGCCGGAGAAGAAAAGAGAGAGAGAAAGAAACGGGCATTTGGGATATTTTAGTACATTTAAAGCACCGTCAGTCGCTTTTATTTTTTTATTTTCTTCGAACATATTTGTTTCAACGGGGTTTTCACACGGCATCACCGACAGTAATTTATTTCTTTATAATTTGGTTCACATTAAAGTTAGTTTCTTCTCGCGGTGCTATCCCCAGCTTTGAGATCCCTCACGCCGCAGGATTGTTCTTTCCTGATGGGTACAAGACCCAGCTGACGACTCTTGAACCCTGACACTGTTTGCTCATCTTTGTAAACATTCTCCAGAGTAAACACTCGTGATTAAAGCATGGAGCTGTTCTGCAGGAATGTGGCCTGGCTCTGGATTATGATGCTGTTGGACTCCCTGCTCACATCTGTGGCGGAGGAAGGTAAAACTCACTTGTTCTTTACTGTTTGCAACCTGTTGAGCTACTCTTGCAGAAGTGTGCCAGGCAACTCTCAAAAAATGCATTCAGACAGCTCTGCGTCCATTATCAAAGATGCGGAGTGTTTACCCAACAAAGTCCAATAATTAGTCGGAAATGAATTCAACGGGTTAAACATTTCTCTCACAGTGGACGATGTACCAAAATAACAAAGAAAAAAATCCATACACATATATTTATATATTTTAACGGGGTTATATATATATATATATATATATATATATATATATATATATATATATATATATATATATATATATATATATATATATATATATATATATATATATATAATAAAATCATGCTATTTAATTGTGTTGGCTGTATAGGTTTATATAAGAAAATGATGTACCCACAGATGCTTGGTCAGCTTATTTAACAACTATTTACACCTAAACAGGTTCAGTGCTGTGCTATTGTTTTGGGGTTATTTTTACTTTCTCTGTTTTTACTGAGTTGGGATGCAGTTTTTTTCCGGTTCCGGTATTTTAATGATTTTCTTGAAATTTTCCTGCTCTAACTAGACAACATGAGTTCACTTTTCCTCCAGCTAATAAAGCATATAGTAATACATGGTCTATACAATTTAAATAACTACTTTTTACTTAGTTTTGGTCTATTATATGAAACATAATTTTAAATACATTGTATAAAACACTTAGGACTTATATATAAACATGATTCCAACAAGAAATGGTTAAGTGTAAATAAAAAAGGTTGGGGCGGCTGGGCATGCGCAAGTTGCAGAATTCGCAATAGATCTGCGATCTTGTTATTATGTCTGTAAAAAATATATAGGGCCACAAATTATGTTTAATCGCTTTGATACAAGAGACCGATTCGTTCATACTTAGCTCGTGTTTTGATTATGTGTGGCGTCATTATTCGGTTTTATTTACTATTCAAGGATGGCATTTTCGGCTTTTAAAATGATTTGTTGTCGAAACCATTATTTGTATAACGCGTCCCTGCCAACTAGAGAGGCAGCATGAGTGGACAATGTTACTTAGGAACCAATCATTATCTCCAAGAAAGTCGGAATCAAAAGAGGTCATTTAAAAAGTGCACTTACAATGCGGGCTGCGCCCCTTCTGTCACATCTTTTCGTTTAAAGTGCTCTTTAATAATCAATATAATTAGCATGCTCGTGTAATCACTGTGGACTGTGCACTTAATAACATTGATTTTGTTCTTAAGCCATTCCTTTGTCTTCTTTTCCTCTGTTGGGTGGATCAAACACGCACAATGAGTCCAGCTCAAGTAACACGCAAAAGTTGAATTACAAAGAGCACAGGACGTGTTCACTAGATGGAAATCTGACTCTGAAGTGTATCGTCAGGGGACACTCTGTCCAGTAAGCTCAATACGCAGTCATTTTAATCAATAGTGTGATGAATGACTCTTTAAGAAGGTTAGTTCTTAATGTAAGAGAGACAGAATAAGAAATGTTTGTAGCTGCTCTGGGGAGAGACATATACCTGTCGTAAGCCTATCAGTGTGCAGCAGGCTGCTTAATCGAAGCCAGACGGAGGAGCCGGATTAGTTCCGCATTACATGGCGTGGTGCTTACACACCTGCGCTCTGCGTGCCGAAATCAATTAACCGACCTGTGTGACAGACACAACTTTTCAGATCTGCTTCCTGCAGTACACGAGTTATTGACGCCTTTCTGGCGCCGCAAGGAGATGATTAGTGCCACATATCCAATGCCTAGGTCTAACAAGGGAGATTTTTAAACCCGGAACGGGCACATTGCCGCGTGTTATTGATGAGATTTGTTCATAATAAACTGAAAAACCCACTGCACATGGTAATATCTGTGTGTGTTGAATACTTTGTATACATAAAATCTATTCTTTAAATCAGTCACACCTGTGTGAGTCCACCCTGGATCTATAAAGAGACTTCACACGGCCGGGGGAGTAAAGCCAAAACATGTCTAGCGCCCCCATAGTGTTGGCTGCAGAATGATTTTGGCCAATACAATCCTATGGGGAAAGAAGTCAAACTTTATTGTATATAACAGACTGCATGTAAGAGGGGCGACTAGACAGTTTTGAATCCATGAGGGTAATATCTTTTCTTTTAATTTCCATGTGCACCCCTCAATGGCAGCCTTCTCTCCAGCTCAAAAAAGCCTCATATTAGCCAAATGGCAGTTGTCCTTGTTTTTTTAAAGTCTATGGCTTCACCACGTCCAGTTACCCCAATATTGTAATCGTATTAGTTATTTTTTCTGTCTTTTCAAAACGGCTTTCTTTTGGACTCAGTGTGACTCGGCAGCTACAGTAAACTCACAAGTGGAATATGTCTGCGCCCCATTCTCTCAATCAGTCTTGTACTGAAATGCTTTCACTGCGCATGAGCGAGGGTAGAACAGCTAGTCTATGAGTTTATTCGGACGTCACTCTTGAGTTTGTGTAAACAACTACATTGATGTACCGCTGACCAAAAAGAAATATTAACTTAATAATTAAGCTATTAGCTGAATTTCATAACCTCACATAATGCAATGGCAGTAACATATGCTACAGCTCCAAGTCTTCAGTTCCCAGGTGTTTATCTGCATTATTCTGCTCATTGGCTGCGTTACAGCCTCATCTGGAGCGCTGGAGCCATTTTGGTGTAGAGGCAGGATTGTTTTGGTCAAATTCAATGTAAATTGCCATGAGTTGAAAATTGTTTATCAATTGCCTTGATTCACTTAGTCCAGAGTGAATAAGAAAAGGATGCATTTCTGTTCACATTGGTAGTTTTTTCTAGATATTTGTCAGGTTTTCTTGCTAACGCTATGGCTCTGTGTGGGAATACAGTTTCTTTGGTATATGTACCCACCCCCTTAAAAAACAATTAGTGTAGGTCTCTTAAAAATAAATGCATCTGCTGACCAGCCAATAAAGAGCAAGCTTCAAAGTATTGAATCTAAAGGAAAAGTAAAACCTGATTGGTTGGTTTTTGCATGCACATGTGCTTATCGTTACCACCTAAGAGCTCACAAGGAGCTCCCAAAGCAGCACCAGGATTTCCTCAGCCGTGTACTAAAACAAAGAGCTGTTCAAGGAGACAGCATTTCCAATGTGAAAACACCCTAAAATGAAATGTTTCAGATTCACTTCTTCAGTTAACAGTTTTGGATGATATTTTATCTCAGAAAAACCCCATTAAATTCATATTTGGGATTTGGGACTTGTACAATCATTTGAAGATTAAAATACTTTGTTATTAATGTGCATTGACGACAATACATCTAGAGTCACTTCTGAGAGTACTTTGAAAGTTTGGTTGGCAGTGCTATGAGTTCTTAAAGCCTAGCATTGTGAAGTCAGTCCCTGAATCAGTAGGGGGGAGATTGGATTTGATTCCTTAGTAACTCAAACCCCCTGCACGAGATTAAACTAATGCCAGATCTGGCAACTGATCTCTAATTCCCTTTGTGAAGATATATCATCTAAGGAGAAAGTGATCGAGAGTAAGAAAGAGGTAACAATGGCTTCCATGTGAGGTCAGGGCTCAGGAACTTCTTCTGTCTTCCGTCTTCTGTTTTGCCCGGAGCCAGAAATGAGCTTATCCTCTGCTCCTTCTGTCTTTAATTCTCTTCTTTCTTATTTCGGTTCTTTCTTCCTCCTCATGTCATGTGCATTTGCATTTAAAATGTTCTACAAAAAAAAACAGAAAATGTGGTTTTCTGGAGAAAACAAAAGAGGTCTTTTTTTTAGTTTTGATGTTGGTGGTATGTCTGGTTTTTGTTTACTTTCACGTTAGTTTGAACAATGTTCTGAACAAGTGGCATTTGCTTCACAACATCTCATCCTTTAGTTGAAATCATTTGCTGTATCTTTTTTGCAAAACATCTTTTTTTTGCATAATTATTGGATATTTCAGTCATGAATCTGAAAGACTTGCCCATGTTAAGTATGTTGGAGGTTTCATGATTTTTCACGTTGTTCATTCAGTGGTTAAGAGCACAGAACATATGTAAGCATTGAAACTATATTACAGCTGGTGTCTAATAGAAAACAGTGAAGCGTCACAAGTGGCTTTCACCATAACCCGGATATTGATGTTTAGGTTTAGCTCCGGCCGATGTTCTGCCAGGGCAAGACAAAGCCTCAAAATAACTGAAGATTTTAGCTTGTCTCCAAGGTCTGGTGGGTTGGTTGCTGACGGATGTTTCTACTTTGAGCGATATTCATCACATGAACAGGACTTCTTATCTTATTGGATTCTTGTCCCCAGAATACGATTTTGTCATTTTGTTGCTCTTTGTTGCAGAACGCACCTTCAGGACTAATTATCTCTGTTATCATTTCATGTTTTCATTTCATTATTCAAACCCTCTGCGAAGGACTGGCAACCTGTCCAGGGTGTACCCTTACCTCTCGGTCAATGTGCCCTACAGACCCCCGTGACTCTATAATTTCTATTTATCACACACTACTGATAAAAAGAAGGAATAGCCCTTAAAAGTACACAACCTTTGTTTTTCAAAGTTCTGGACACAAAAATAGCACAAAAGTGATTGGATCAGTGTATAGGGTTTACGAGATGTTCACCTATTTTTTTGTAAACTAAAAAGCTAAACATTGCACTAAAACATTACAACATTGAATACTTTTTGGTACAATTTCAAGATTGTTGTGGAATTATTGTGTAATGTAATGAAAACAATATCTTTAAAATAATAGAAGCAAAGGTTGTACTAAAAATGATATCAGGCATTGCCACAAAAACAGTTTTAAACATTATTTATTTGAGCAGATTGTGAAGTTGTAAAAAAACAGTCCAAAAGGCCCCGGAATTCTTAGGGTTAATAATTATTTTTGCACTGTTTTGAATGCGGAGCGAACAGCTAGTTTTTTAGTTACTATTCACTCTGTTCCCATCTTCTCTGTCACAGTTTATAACATGAACCGGCGTAAAATCTTTTCACGTGTAGTGAAGCAGAAAATCTTTATTGACTACATGTTGCTCCCTTTCTTTTGATGTTCTCTTTTGAACATTTACAGTGTTTTTCAAACTACATTCTTTTATCTGCTAATGCTAAAAACACATTTGAAACATCCAAAGCCGATGACCAAAATGTTTGCGAGCACCATGCCTTTAAGTTTCCTCTCCACCAACTCTTTCCGGCAGCAGAAAGGCACATCCCTCTCCAGCAATCCTATTAAATGGAACTGATTTTTATAAGAGAGGGATTTGCATTTAAAGCGGTGCTCTCCTCTCTTCAGCTCCTCTCTTCTTCTTCTTTTTCTTTTCCTTCTCTTTTTGATTTCTAATCCTGTGATTAGCTTCTTGAAGATTTAAACTGCTGCTCTGCTTCTCATCTCTAATCATCAGTCCCGCACCTTTGCTCTCTGTGGAGTTACTGCGATGTGTTTCTCTTCATGTACGGCCTTTCTAAGCAACACAAGCAGATATAACCAACGATTAAAGTAATGATCCACCAAAATCAAATAT
The DNA here is from genome assembly GCA_007224835.1 of Danionella cerebrum. Taxonomy (NCBI): domain Eukaryota; kingdom Metazoa; phylum Chordata; class Actinopteri; order Cypriniformes; family Danionidae; genus Danionella; species Danionella cerebrum. Next base: position 22,572 of record SRMA01026840.1, on the reverse strand, counting down.
ATTATTTATTTTTCCCCGCTAAATATAAATGGAGATTTGGAAGAAAAATTGTAACAGTGCTATCACAAAGGATTTATATTGAGGGTTTGAGAAATAATTTCACAACAAAAGTCAACAACCACGGGTAAAAGTGGCCATTTTAGAGGTTTTGTGAAAAAGCTGACTTAAGGCTTTTACACACCTATGCGTTTGTTGCATTACATACACTTTTGCGGCTGCGTTATCAGCTCCCTGCGTCTTTATCTTGTGTTTAAAAATTAGTGCACAGAGCCTCTCCTGAACACTAGATGGCGCTTCGATGAACTGTAATTCACTCCATGGCACACGGTGGTGGCGCAGATTCTTAAGCAATTCACATTGTGTGAGCCGCATTTATGGAGAAAGATAAGAGAATGAACGATAGCTTATCTGTCAATGTACAGCCAAACTATTTGTTTTCAGGAAAACAAACCACTTCTCTTTAAACTGGTTTCAGATGCACGATTTTAGGCCAGATTTTGAGTTTATGCCCAGAATCACATGCATGAACACATTAAACAAAACCGGCTTGGTGCGTATCTTTAAAAATGACCCAGCGTTTTTTTTCTGGCTGGTGTGTATAGTTACATTAGCGCCCATGTAATTAAGACAAAAGATTTACTGCATGCAGCCCATGCATTAAAAAACGCATAGGTGTGTGAAGACTTTGTAAACACAAGCAATATTACTTATATTTAAGTCTTGCTACCCTACACAGTTATACTGAACTTCATTTACCTAAGACTAACTATTTGAGCTGAAATACGTTAAGTGGCACTATAGAGCCATTTTGCCGCACCCATTTTTGAAACGCAAAATTAGATGTCAATTTTCACCAGTTCTGACATATATGCACTATTCTGTGACTTTTCAAGCATGATTAGGCCCCCAAAATCTGTCAAAACTGCAAAACATAAACACTCTGAGCCTTTACGATAGGGTTCTATGCTCCTTCTAGGCCCTAAATACTTGATACAGGAGCATCCAGTTCACAATATCATCTATTCTGTTCCTAATCCCTACCCATTTCATAGTGACATCCCCTTAGTAGCCACTGTTGAGTATGTTCAATCCATTGAATGGCCTGTTGAATGCTCGCTCTTGATTGGCTGGTCAGCAGATGCAGTTATTAACTACAGTAATTGTTTTTTAAGGGAGGCGGGTACATATGCCCAAGAAACTGGATTCCCACACACAGCCAGAGCGTTAGCAAGAAAACCTGACAAATATCTGGAAATGGAATCGTGTGAATAACGCATTCCAGTGTGAACCGTTATTTGAGCTGAATAACTGGCAACAAGCCTCTGAATGGCTGCTAACAGCACACATCAGCACCTCTGTGTGCATTATTGTCTGGGAATTCAACAGCTTGCTGTCAGCTAGCTCCGTACATAAACGCATGCATTGTGGCAGTCGCTGGAAAGAATCTCTTCTCTGTGTTTATTGGTTCGTACGTGTGTGTTTTTGTGCTCTCGGTTGCTGATCCAAACACTGCAGATTGATAGCATGAGAAGAGCGCTCAAGCAGCTCTTGTTGAAATTGAACGGTGTGTGTCTCGCTTTCATGTCTCTTCAACCAGTGCATCAGTGTCAGCACAACCCTGATGGATGAGGCTCTGACAGTCTGAGAGTCTCTTGTTTTATCTCTTTTCTCTCTGTCTCCATTTATCCCTCCCACACACCTCTAAAAGCAGTTTCGAATTAGCATTTAGCATGAGAGGTGACCTTTCACCTCGCAGAGGCATCAGCAATCAGTGCAGAAACAAGGTGATTGGAGGAACACTGATAATGTAGAGGGTCATTTTGGGCGTTGTGCTGAAAACAGAAGCTTAGTTCAGGGAGAGAAGATCGCTGGAGGTTATTTTAAACACTTGAAGACTTGTGTTTCTGTGGCTAAAGATTCTGTCTGCACAAAGAATCTCTAAAGCGAGCAATTCACAAATCTCAGCCCATCTCAGATCATTTCATATTGGTGGGTGGTAGACTTGACATAGCTTGACATTTGAACACACTGAGGAATAGCCTTGTTTTTTTGTTGTTGCATTTGTCATTGCAAAGGTAAACAATGTCAAATAATAAAAAAAAAGTGTTTTAGCGCCTGGTGTTTTGTCTGCATCCAATCAAGGATATCAATCTTTGATAACATTCACCAGTGCAGTTCAACAAATAGATGTTTACACGGCAAACTTTGGCAGAAAATACGAGCAGCATTTTGGATATGTGGTGAGAGAAAGTCCTTCTACTTTTCTTCAATTCCGTAGGTTTACCGGTACATTTCTGCATTTAGTGGATGCTTTTATTCAAAGCAGCTTAAAAAACAACAAGCTATCTGTAACAAGGATGCAGTTAGTAATAGTACACTGTAGCAGGGGGTAACGCACTGGTTATATCTAGTTTACGGTGGAACATGTTCAATTACTTCACTCAGAAAAGACCGAAACATGCTAAATTATGCTGAAACCGCTGATCTTTAGATATAGACTCACAATATCTCTGTTACCACTTACGACATGCATTTAAAATAAGATCAAATGAAGGAAAACACATTGCTGAGTAGAGAGGATGTTTCTGTGCTTCAGATGAACCTGCAGTCACTTTCGTATTGGCTTGCCACAGGCAACTGATGCCGCTTGATCACATGAGGGCCATCATCGAATATTACGTTTCCTTTGGAAAAGAACATTTTGATTTTCAATCAGTGTGCTAAAGAAAACACATTTTCACTCACAAGTGATAAAAATGGAGTTATGCTGTTTTGGGGAAAAAAAAATCTCAAAACTCATTTCTTCTAAACACTCAACTGCCTTTTCCAAAACGTCATTACTCCATTTTGATGAATTTGAGTGAAAATGTGTTTTCTTTAGCACACTGATTGAAAAAAAAACACCTCAAAATCATACAAACATTTTTCCACAAAACGCTATAAAGGCATCAAAATAAATGTTTTTTTTTTTTATTCAAATTATAATAACAACAAACATTGATATTGTATCAAGTGGCTGGTTCCAGAATAGATTGGTAAAGGAGTTTTGTAACCTAATGAAGATCCCGCACTCTTTCCTTTTTCCTGCCGGTGACTTTGGGGTGTCTCCGGTTAACTGTGATCAGCTGGAAATGACCCGATTCTGTTCCGTCTTTGTGGAAAGATTATAAAACAATTCAAAACTTTTACTGCAGATGACAGCTGCCCTCAATGCCTCTTCTTTGTTATCCCATGAATATGATTTTGGGACTTTTTTTTCTCTTTTTGCAGATCACAGAGGCATCAAAAGTAATAATAGATTTTATTTATAATGCACTTTACATTTGACTCCAAATCTCAAAGTGCTACAGAGTAAAAACAACAACACATTACAATTTACAATTTTAAAAGAAAATAAATATTAAAACAGATTTTTTTTCTTTGTGCGAGACCAGCGAAAGGCGATAACTTGTTTACACACCGTACAGTGAGTGGCGCTGTTGACTGCCCTGTGAGTGGTTTAATGGAGTTATGGCGCTGTGTGGAAAAAAACCTTGTGACGTTGTTTGGTAAGAAACGGATAAACCAGGGCTGAATTACATGGCAAGTATTGTGTTTAGAGGAAAATCGATTATAGGCGTTTCAATTGTGAAAAATACATTTCAGATCTGGCACTAACTTGTTTTAAAACAAAAACAAGGAAATTATTGTATTTTGCAACGCAACTCCTCAAATAGTACTGATTTTGTGTGTGATTGGGAGAAAGCTGTAGAGGTGTTTAACATTTACTGTTTAATAAAGAGTTAAACCAAATAGTCGTTCATAACCAAAACACTGGCTATCTGGTTAAACTAGTTAGATGAAACAATTATTGAATTTCACTACCTGTGAGATCAGGTGGCGTTTACTGAGCAGAAAAGTGGTCTAGTGGTTTTATTGGTGCCTTTCTAGCAAGAAGAGTTTTGTTTTGAGTCTTTTATGAGTCTCTTATGGGAAAGTAGTTTATATTTTCCCAGTTTAAACCAATCATTCCTGGTCGGTAAGGAGGTTTGGGCAGTGAGCTGACATCATTAATTAAGATTCATACGTGGGTACAGATGATGAATGCATCTCTTTCATCAATAAAGTCACTGTATTGAAGATATAAACAGAACCCAGTGTTTCCAAGGAAAGGTATGTAAACCTCTCCACTAATCTCGTCATCCATCACAATCTGTTTTTCAAACAGTGCACGGCCGTTCTGGTCTCTGAAGTGTGTGTTAGTTCTTCCATTAGAGCCCAGTGTGAGATCTCTGCAATCCCCAAAATGAGCCTCATTCCGTGCCTCTCGACAACCCCCCCCACCCCCCCATGAGCGAGTGCAAATTCAAAGCCATTCGTCTTCTGCGCAGCTCACAGCACGGTTCTCCACTTCCTCTGTGCTTTCTTATCCATGTACAACCCCCTTACATTTTTCTCTTCTGCTTTGCATTTGATAAGGATGAAGCAAGAGAGAGATCAGCCAAAAGAAAACATTTGAATGATGTTGCGCTCACCCTCTCATCATGGAAGGCAACTGGCTTCAACCTCGTTCTGTTGAGTTCTTCTGTTTGGAATCCATCAAGCAGAACAGATCCAGAAATACTTTAATGTTTTTATGGTAAAGGTGGAGAAATATCAACAAAATGTATACATAACCTATATACCTCTATGTCATGTCACTCGGGCAACTAGTGGAAGGGTGATGTGGCCAAAAATATTTATCGAAATAACATTTCTCAAAATGTACTTACATTAGGCGTGGTTGTGCAGGACGTGTCAGGTTTTAATCCCAAAGCCATCATAATTTCCTAAACCTCCCCTTCTCTCTATCTAGTTAATCTTCTATGATACTGCCCTATCCATTCAAATTACTCATATTTCGGGTATTTTGTTTTATTGACAATTTATTAGGGACCAAACAGTGAAGGTGTGAAAACATTCTTCTGTCATTGAAGTCAATGTGCGCCCTATTAACCCCTTGCGGGAAAGTTATGAAATTTCTGGACCGTCAGATCTAAAAAAAAATATTGTTTCCTCTTGATCCTTGGCTCAGGCCAATTGCAATGCTCTATATGATGTCATTGTACATTATGCTAATAAGCCACCATTTTAATTACCTTTGTAAACTTTTCTTAGACGGATTATTATTTTTTTTCCAGGCTGACTTTGTTGAATAAAAGCTTTCAAGTTGATGCAACAGACGTTTGGTGATGGTGCATGAACAATTCTGACAGAACACTCGCCATAAGGGTCATAAGACTCTTTATCTCAATATCTCATTAACACTTAGGTGTATCAAAACCAAACTTGGTGAATGTTAGAATAACCATGATCTGAGGTTTCCAGCCAAGTTTCAGAACATTGCCCCCTAGTGGTCAGGAGATAGCAAAATTGGCCTTTTGTCTTGTAATTCCATTTCAGTTTATCATATTTTCCAAGTCATCATGCCAAGCTGTGCCATTAAATTTTTCTTATGTCATCCATTTTGAATGACAAGTTTTGTGGTTGTGCTACCTTAAAGTCACATCATGATGAATTATGTGGCTTTGTGGCAAGTTTAATTTAATATGTATCTCTATAATCATTTGAAATATTGGCAGTACTTAAATTTGACCTCTCAAAAAGCTGGCAACAAAAGGTTAAGGTTTATAAAACACTTAAGGCTAAAACACTTTTATAAGTTTTAGTTTTCTTACCATCTGCATTCCGTAATTTAAATGAAAAGTTCCCCAATAAATTGGTTATAGAATTCAAGGAATGCAGTTATAGGTATTGATTTACTTTCTTTTGTACTTTGAGTTGTTTACATTTGAAATGAAAAAAGTCAATATGTGGATCTACAGTGGCAATGTAAGAACAATCTTTTATAAATACTCAATAGTAGATTCAAACCCAGGTATTTTGAACCAGAACTACAGCCAAAAGGGCCAAAATATAATCTTGAAAAAAACAAAAACCTTTGTTTGACTGTTCTTTACTAGGAACTAATTTTCTCAGTCACTTGATGCAGGGACAATAATAACGATCGCGCACAGCTCATGGCTGCTTGTTTTTAAAAGATTATTTATGCAGTTTGTCCTTTATTTTGACTTAACCTCATGATTCTGAGTGTATTCTGATAGGAAAGAGATTCAACTGAGATCTGGTGCTGTGTCTGATGCTCTCGCATGTCTGTCAAATTTTGTCTCGATCTCTAAATCTCTGATTGACTCACCCAGCAATCAAATACAACATTTTCTCTTCTCTTTTCTCCACTGCTTTTGTCTGACATTGCCCCCATTAACTGTGTGTGTGTGTGTGTTTTTTTTATTGGGAGTCTGTCGACATCTAAGGCATGAAATGACCATTTAACTGAAAATGAAAACATTTCATTTGCAGCTTGTTTTAACAAATTAGGACGTTCCCGAGAGGGCAGGTTTCGTCATACCTCCTCACTTAAGGGAACACAATGTCCCTGGCGTATAATTAAAGAAACACAAAACACAGACTCTTTGCAGATGTCTGACTGAGGAGGTCAGAGTATCAGAATTCATGTGGTGTAAGATTATAATGCATTGTTATAGGTGTGAGGTTATTGATTTGTTCCTTGTAAGAACACACTCTGTGATCTTCGGGGAAAGAAAGAAAGATCTGGTAAAAAAAAGAAGGAGGAAACAAAGGATTGAAAGAGGAGAGTCATGCAGAGAGTGTATTATGTGACAGATATCTGCCCGGGTTGTGCTGGGTGCGTGTGTGTGTGTGTGTGTGAGCGGGTAACAGACAGGAACAGCCTGCTTTGCCTATTGTCACCCGATCAGATCAGCAAGGTTTCTGGCTCCCGCTGACACTTGCTCAATGACTGTGTTCAGAGAGGCTTTGATTGGTGTGGGTTCCGTGTGAGCAGCCATATGGGATGCAATGATGATAAAAGTTGCATTGAAAGCCGGTGACCTGCACATCAACAAGAGTTCAACAGATTGAGCAGAGTTTCCAATAAAATATTAGATCTTGACATAATTAATTCTGAAAACTATAATTTTGGGATAAATCACAAGCAGCATGTACTCACATTGTTTGGAAATATTGAAACCACAGAACTTTCCATTTCAAATGAAGAAAGTGTTAGCTAGCTTAATTTGACGTAATTGTGTAACGTCTAAAGCTATGAGGACAAGCCAAAAACATAAGACTCTACATAAAAAAAGGCCAAAACAAGGGTCTTCTTCTTTTGCTTCCACTATTCCGAGGCCGGGTCCCTCAGGGAGCAGTCTAAACAGGGATTCTCAGACATACCGTGCCCTTGGCACCTTCTTCCAGTTCATCCTGGGGGACACTGAGGCATTCCCAGGCCAGCCAGGAGACAAAAAGTCTCTCCAGCTTGTCCTATGTCTTCCTCCAGGCCTCTTCCCAGGGAGGTGTCCAGGAGGCATCTGAAATGAATGCCCGAGTCAGTGGCTCTACTCAAAGCTCCTCTAGGGTTATTGACCCTATGGAGGAAACTTATTTCATCCGCCTGTATCTGGGATCTGATTCTTTCCGTCATGACCCTGAGCTCATGGCCATAGGTAAAGGTAGGAACCGGTTGATTGACCGATAATTCGAGAGCTTTGCCTTGCAGCTCAGCTCCTTCTTCACCACAAGAGATTGGTACATGGGCCTCATTACTGCAGTCAATCTCCCCAAGATAGTTGGGGCAAGATCACTTCATCAACTCCTAGGAAGTATTCCACCTTTTTTACAACTAAGAACTATGGCCTCAGATGATACTTAGATCACTCACTTCCACACATACCCTCAGCTCTGGAACCCAATCTCTTAAGAGGGGCTAGAATCCTCACTCTCCTTCAACTGCCACCCATTCCACAATGCACCAGCCCCTTACGACCCCTGCTGCAGGTGGAGGTTATCCCTATGTAGCTCCTTCCGGCTGAGCCCAGCAAGGACATAGGGTTCAAACATGGGGTAACCCCCGACCCCAGGCATGGCTCCAGGGTGATGCCCCGTTTGCCCCATAGTGGGGGACGTAACAGGCTTAGATTTTTCATTGTATTTACAGTAATTTATTTTCAATTCAATCCAAAAATGCTGGTACTTTTCAATTAACTCAATTGAAAGAACTTGAAATAGATTATGTATAATGAATGTAGCACAGTTCTATTAAATGGTGTCTGGATGGCCTGACAATTATAAATAACAGGATATAAAGCTATAAAAACCATATAGCAGAAACAAGAAATATGCTTTGTATATTTAAAAAATACATTTCCTGGCTTGTTTGCCTTCCACCTAGTAATTTGTCTGCTCTACGATTAGACAAACACAAAAATTCTACTAACTAATAAATGACAAATTTCAGCCTACTTGTTTGAATTTTGTAGCTTAAAAGATAATGTTCTTAGCATCAATGCAAAAAACGAAATGAATAAAAGTTACAGTACAGCACTCTTCACTGTCTAATATTAGAGCAAGCCCAAATATGCATCCGATATAAAAAAAACCCCCAAAGTTACTTATGATAAATAGACTTGGCAACCCTGCAAAATAGCTTTTTGAGTTTTTTAAGTGAAGAGGGAGCGTGATGCAGGGAAGAGCTTCAGGGGAGGAGCTTTAAAATAGAATTATGTCTACAAGTGAGTCACGCATTCTTCACCATTATTGTGGAATAATTAAACTAATTACTGCTGTGTTTTTGTTCAATTAATGGACATTCCACATCCGTGCTATTTGCCAAAATCAGCTCTGAACTAACTATTCACCCAGATCAACACTCTGGGCAACCAGTGGTGATCCCTGAGTTTCAGTTCACACTGCATTAACAACGTGAGGAAATAATAATGCGCTTCTTTTTGAGACGTTCATACATGAAATTCTGTGAGAATATGAAGTGAGTGTCATTACAATGAAGGTCAAGTGGAAAATTCAAATATTTGAGTCCCACCTTTTCTATCTGTAGTCATTGGTTGGCACCAGACACAGTCACGAATTTAGCTTGTAAGTCTGGTCACAAAATAATGCCTGCCGTTTCCTTCAAAGGGCGGATTTACACAATATTTCCTTTTTGCTATACTCTGAAGAACTTTTTTGGCAAAACACAAGCTCACAGGTCTAGTACCTCTTAGGGTTATCCTTTCTTTTGACAACCAGATGGCATGCATTTGAGGTCTGTAGTATGAAAAGATTGCGTAGTTTCTCACATTTTCATTTGAATTCCCTTGCAAATTATTTGATAAAAGTCTTGTAATGTTCACTTAAAACCAAAAATATCAAAACGAATAACCTTTTTGAAACCTATACATTATATGTGAAATCCAAAATAAACAATAGTTGGGTCATTCGTACTTAATTCAAATTTGATTGGCACACATACTGGTGCATTCAGAGACTTCTAAGAGTAAAAAACCTGTTGATTGGCTCATTTGATCTGTGCCAAAAACCTTTGCTTTTCCACCGGATTTCAGTAACAGCATGACTCTGACTGGTATGGCTTAGCTTTACTCACCACGGTTCTCCTTTGGGTTTCCATCGGCTTCCAATATCCACCCGTTAGGCATGCCAATACCTTATGGTCAATCTTTTGGAAACCCTTTTCATTTCTTGTTCACTGTTTGCGTTCAGATAAAGAAAGGTCTGCAGACTCTGCACCTCATTGTTTGTTCACAGTTGAGTCATTCTTACTTTAAAAAAGCCGTAGGAACTTATTGTAGAATTGTTTGGTGAAATAATGAAGCCCATGATTTTACATTTTTTTTAAAAAGTGACGTGTTTTTATGACACTGTAATGATGCGTACAGTGATGTTTCTTTCTGAACTGACCAGTTAGCAATCAGCCGGATGTTGTCTCATGCTTTTCTTTCCAAGTCACCTCGGCCTAGTTTAGCCTGGTTTTAGAACCTCATCCAAAACAGCTATAGGGTATAGATCGTGTTGGAAAAGCCCTGAAAAGCACACCGAGTCAAGCCAAGGTCGAAAGAAATGTGGTATAATACATTACTTTTCACAACACTTTTCCTACATTTCCATCCACTTTTTTGTGGATGTTGAATGGAAACCCCAAGATTTGCAAACTGAGTAAGATCCGACGAGGAAAAAATGCTCATAAACTATGACGAAAACGAAATTTACTGAATAGAGCCCAATGCATTTTTCTATCGTAATTGAATTCTGACGGGGCAGCATTAATGGACTTACTGAAATGTTCTTTTTGGTCATTCTAAAATTCCTAAAGTCTGTCATTAAAGTGGTTCAGGATGATCACCTAGCAGAACTGTCCTGACTAGCTGCTTCCCAAAAGAGCAGTCTCCGCTTCCAAAAGCAAGATGAGGTGACTGCACATATTGTGTTTCTAAAGTTTATCAGGAAGTGACAATTTTGTGTTTTTTGGACTCGTTCGTTGAAAACGGTGCTTTCCAGTTTTACCCATAAATTAGCATCTATGGATGGAAACAAGGTTACTGATTGTTTTCGGTCAGATCATATGCATCATATGTCCTGCACTGCTGTTCTATTGCTCAAATTAAATGTGTGAGAAAACACAGTGGAGAACCAAAAGCCAGAATTTAACACAGCAGTTTCAGTAAGAGAAAGAGAGAGAGAGAGAGAGAGAGAGAGAGAGACCTCTGCAGTGGCTGATTGTGTCCCTTGCTATTTACTATTAAAGACAAGCGATCGTTTCTTTAAAACTCCACAGCTCCGCGCAATGTTTTCCATGAAGCTAAAGCTCTGTGCACAAACACATGTGGCTGTTACAGGTGCCTTACGCAGACTTGTAATATACAAGGCAAATATTTGGGTTGGCTCTAAGAGAACATGCATTTGTTTTGTGTTCCTAACCCAAGGTGAACATCATGTGTTCAGACGTTTACTACGTGCTTTATTTTTACTGAAAATATCTGCTGTGTATGTTTCACTGTTTTGTACTAGTGTGTACTGTTTATAGGATCATACTATACTTCGCTCTACATGAATGAACGCAGTATTTGTATTTCTTGGCATTTATTTCCTGTAAATGTATGTCTAGCTCTCTCAGCAGTGGTACGAGTACAAACTTTGGCTAATGTGTGTTTGCTCATGCAACGACTGCTAGGAAACGAATCCGCTTGAAAGATTCAGCAGCTTAGATGAAGTATGCGTTCAAGTTGAGACGGGAAAGCTATTGTTGAGTTGTTTGAAATGGACTTAGGATCCAGTCCCACGTTTCTCTCACAAAGCCTTGTTTAAAACCATCATGGTGACAGATGCAAATATTTTATCCTGGTGGTCTGAGAAAAGGGACAGTTTTATGAGTTTCTTTGAGATGTTGGAAGGTGCGGATGTGTCGGAGCTTGTTGGTTGGTTTGGTTAAATGATTTTCCAAAAAACGCTGAGTGCTTTAAATGTTTGAGTGCTGCTTTTTTTTTTTTAATTGATTTAAAAAGTTCAAGTTCAAGTTCAAGTTCGTTTTATTTATATAGCGCTTTTCACAACAGACATTGTCTCAAAGCAGCTTTACAGTAAACCAACAAGTTTAAACTCAACAAAGTTAAAAGAAATTAATTACTAAGTCGTGTACATGTCCCTGATGAGCAAGCCTGGGGCGATTGTGGCAAGGAAAACTCCCTTTTGGAAGAAACCTTGAGAGGAACCGGACTCAAAATGGAAACCCATCCTCATTTGGGTAACAACAGCAGTGTGATAAACTATGGTATAAACATATGATATGGTAGTATGAACAGATAATGTAGTATAAACAGATGATATAATAATATAAACATAAACAGATAATATAGTATAACCAGAAGATGACTGTGTTCGGTGTAGGTCCAGGGGTGCCGGAACATCTCCAGGTGAATCTGTTTGTTAGGTTGAGAGCTGGTGGCGAGCCTCCCGGCGTCGGATCTTCTCCTGATGAGTCTGGTTGTTGGGGTGAGGAGCTGGTGGGCAGGGCCTCCGGGAGCCTCGGGATGAGTATTGGAAGAAGAGTGGAGTTGGTGGGCTGCGGTCCAGGGGGCGCCAGAACATCTCCAGGTGGATCTGGTTGTTAGGGAGAGGTGATGGTGAGCGAAGCCTCCGCGAATCTCCGGATGAGTATGGAAAAGAAGAAAGGAGCAGAATTAGCGTAGCTGATGTTCATAATATTAGTATAGTTTAATGTAATATTAATATAGTTTAATGTAATATTAATATAGTTTAATGTAAGATCGCAAAGTGCAATACGTTCATATAGTTTCTTATTTAATTGAAGACCCTATATCATCATTCATTAAACATTACCTTTCATGCAATGTATAAGATGGAGGAACATATGTTTATTGAGTTTAGTCATTAATCCTAAAGAGTCGACTCTGAGTTCTTTCTTCCAACCAAATCTTTAGCTCAAAAGTGTGATGTCACCCGATACTACACCCCTTCTACCACAGACGTGTTGACCATTCATGTTTAGTAAAAGATAATTGTTTTTTTGACCCTGGATGCGGTTAACCTGGTGTTGGATTCTTGGATTTCAAAATGATGATATGTGCTCTTTAAAGCTGCAAGAAGCAATCAAAAGGCTCTCGCACATCTGGCATTCCCACCTCTTTGTGGCCAGTTAGTTACACTACTGGAAAAATACAGGCAAGGTAAATAATGAAAACAACAAAATAAAGTGTCATCACCTGCAGGGGGTGCTATTAGTAATATTCTAATAACGTTCTGCTATTGTTTTTGGACAAAATTCTTGTCATAATTGATAAAAGAAGCAAAAATAAGAGTATATTTCATCGATGAGTTCAGACATAGACTAATGAAAAAGTTGGTAATTTTGGGACCAATCAGAACTTGAGCTGAGTTCCCGTTTATGGTGAAATTTCAAATTTCAAGGCCACCATCCACACATAGTAGAAATAATTCTAAAGAGCTTCCCAATTGAACATACCATATGCCTTAAGATAAGACTGAAAGAGTTTTGAGGTTGTTGCAAAAAAACTGTCGAATTTGGAAACACTATCCATATGGCTAATATTTAAGTGTTGGTACCCTACACATGTGTGCAAAATTACATTCGCCTACGATTATTTTTTAGCGAACCATAAGCCGAAATGTTTTAGGTGGCTCCACAGAGCCATTTTGCTACACCAAGTTTTCAAACCACAATTAGACATACATTTTCACCATGTGCTAAAAATGCACCAAAACCCTGAAAACAATAATCCAACAAGCAATAACAATAGGATTCTATGCACCTCTGTCGCCCTAATGAGTGATTGTAAAGATGTTGCTTTGTGTTCTGTGGGAATGTATTTACTATAAAAATCCACTGGGAACAGCCGAAAGTAGAAGAAGAAGGTTATAATTCTTTATAATTCACTGCTTGCTTCAACACTGGTTAATCTTCTTTGCCAATGTGTTGAGGGTCTACTTTCGTAATCCACATAAATTTGAACCATCTGTCATTAGCTGCACAAGCTCCCAGATCTTTGTTTTTTTTTTGTTTGTTTTGTTGGTCAATTTGAATCGAAAGAATCTGAGAGGAACGGGGATGTTCACATTTTTCCCCTTTTTCACCATCTCCCCCTCTCCATCCATCATCTTCTGGTCATGTTTTACCAGACACTCTTTTTCTCCTTGGCCTCTTTTTTTCCCTTCACTTGGCCTCTATTTTACACCCCACCCCCGGTGTGTGCCTTTGAAGCTCATGAAGATAATGATTAAAAATGGGACTTAAATCACCAGTTAAACGTGTGCTTGTTATGGGCATAATGTACACTTTATTTCTTTTAAAGATACATTAGTACAATTAGTTTTTAATTCAAACATTTTGAAAGATAATTTTCACACAAATTGGGTCTGTAATTTTCTAAAAGTCTTACTAAGGCCTGGTGATGTCTTCATTCTGATCATTTAGCAAGACCCTCCCCCCCCCTTCCACCTCCCTTCCTCTCTCTAATTGTCACTGTCTCTTTCCTTTAATTAAAGTGTGAGACTAATTGTAGCCCTGTGCAACTTTACCGCAGAGAGAAAGTGAGGATGTGTCTATAATTAAAGTGGTTTGGAGGGCACACAGGAAACACTTGTGACATCACATCCTCCTCAAGGTCATTCTCAGTGTGTTCGAAGCTCTTGAAACATCAGTCCAGACTCACAACATCAGTGTTTCATGAAGATTCTCCTCTCGGCTATATACAGCAATGACCAAGAATCTCTCGTAAACCTTCAACGTGTTTTGAGGCAGAGGCGGATGAAAGGATCGTGTAATTGTAGTTTTGGTTAACTCTCTCTAAGGTTGAATAGAGGTCTGCTGCGCTGCATCTCTCAGGTAGGTCACTGGAATAACTGGGTGAAAAGCCCCAGAAAGAACAAATGCACCCGGAGCTTAATCCATCAGAACCTGAACACGACGTGTTGATATCAGGTGTGTAATGATAGATTAACTGCAGGATTTAAGCCACTGTAATTGCACATCCTCGATCCACGACCCACCACGCACACAGGCTTCACGAATGAACTCCAGGTCATGTTTCACACTTGCTAGGAATCCATCTATCTTCTCCCCCTTAGTTGGGACAGTTGTTCTGCTCTGAACTCTACTCGGGTGACAGGATTAAAAAACAAACAATCCCCATTGGTTCAATACGATAAAGATGTTTGTGAGCAAATGGCTGTAGAGCTATGTAGAGTACAAACCCTTTACGTCCTGACTCTTTATGACCCTGTAGATCGTGGTCACGCTGGAAACCCCCAAGTTCACAGAACTCAAAGTTTTGTGGAGACTGATTCCCTCATCGATGGTGACGCAAGTTCCATTTCTGACACTCCATCCAATCATGTTTAAGAACAAGGAATGGTCTCTGGCGGAATCTTTAAACATGTTAGGCATAAAAACACAATTTTTTTAATATATCTACACATATATTTACATAAACATATAAATTCAACACACGTTTAAGCATTCATTCATCTTCTAACCCCCTTATTATTCCCTTTTGAAGTCACAGGGGTCTCCATCGTACATCGGGCAAGAGGTCGGGCGTACACCCTGGACAGGTCGCCTGTCCGTCCAATATATTGACTCTTTTGAAAAGAAAGTTTGTTTTCAAAATTAGTGAACATTTAAAACCTTGAAAAAAAAGGAATTCTGTTAAAGTTACATTAAAGTTAATTTATTTGATGAATTAATAAAGTAATATATATCACATAAATTTGAATAAAGTTATATTTGACCCATACATTTTTAACAAAGTGTTATTTATGATGTAAAGTTGAGTAAATGTATATTTGTGGTGTAAATGTTTAATAACGTTATATTTGTGACGTAAATTTTGCGGTCTGTGTCAAGAAAAGCCTGCATTAAACCAGTCCACGCTACGTAAAAGGTTGGGGAACACTGGTGTAGAGTCCCAAATTAGGGCAGTTGGGGGTTGCATGACAATGTGTGCAGTAGGATCTAGTGACTGCCGTCGTAGATGCTGCGTAATTACATCACATGACCACGATGCAGCTAGGGTACCAACAAGTAACATGGGAATATTTGTACTTCATGGAATATTTAAATTATTTATCCAGCATTCTGGGTTTTCTTGATGTTGAGCACTAGAACATGACCTGGGCTCCATCCAGACAGGTTTGCACATGAATTCAAAATTACCCTGTAGTTTATTTTTCCTCTGAATTCAAAGCACATCTCCCAGTGGGAAACCACCGTCAGATATCGTCCCTTGCTCTCCACCAAAAGCCCTCAGCCTGTGCCCTCACTCCTCTCCTGTCATCCCTTTTTTCATCCTCCCATCCTCTTTGATTCGTTTATCAGTCGTCCCCAGCCTCTGCACATCAGAAAAAGAGAGAGGGCTGAAAGATAAAGAGTGGGACGCATCTGGCAAGCTGTTTTAGCACCTAGCGCTAAACCCTACTGCAAAGCATGGCAAGTAAAAGTGTTGAACGAGCAGAAGTTGCTCAGAGTTCTACTTATTTCCTAGCCAGGGCTTAACTGGGAAGATGGATTATAAAGTCAGCAAAAATATGTTAAAGATGCACTACATTTAGAGAAGGGCCTGGAAGAACCGGACTGTGCATTAGTGATTAGACGCTAGTAATGACATCAAATCACATGACCCAGATGCTAGCTGTGACTTCATTAAACACGAATAATCAGGAGTAGCTATGAAAGATGGTTGCGGGACGATAGACTCCACCAGATTTTTATAGAAAATTGGTTTTCTAAATTTTTCAGTAGCATTTTGGAATATCTCATTAAAAACCCTGAATGGAAAAATTACACGCACAACTCAGTCGGATAAACTTTTTATCCGATGGGAAAAAGGAAACGGTGCTTTATTCATGAATATTTTAAGTTTTGTGCATATATTAATTTTTATCTTTGCATTAAAACATGGCTGGTGACTGGCAATTTGCTTTATTACTTTCTTCAGTTTTAAATTGTATACTTTAAACGTAATTCATACTTTTAAAGCTATTTTTGAGACTCAGTGATTTTTGCAGATTTTCTTGACCACATTTCGTGGGACACTTTAAAATAAACTGCCTCAACATTGTCACAAAATGCAAGTGAGTTCCAGATATTGGGTTAAAAAAATCTTACATTTGGTAGTTTTCAATGAAAGACTGCAGAGTGGAGTGATACACGTGATGTTACAATATACAGCTTTCAAAGTACTTTTGTGTTTGTTCACCTGGACGAATCTTAGGGCTGGAAGATTTACCCTAAAATCAAAATCTCGATTGTTTTAAGCATTATTTTTGGGCTTATAGTTCACTGAGATGTTTTGTACAGTAATAATATTCGAATATGACAAGTGAGAGATTTCAAAATGAAGGGTACATTACTTGATTATTAAAATAATTGAAGGAAAATTAAAAGCTGAAATTAAAGCACACATTGCCTAAAAAAACATTCACAGAACGGGATGTTTTTAAAGGGAATGTAATCAATTATATAGCTAATTAATATAATTAATTATAGCTTCTGAATGGCGATTGCGATTTTTTAAACTTCTATATAACTGTGAAAAATAAACATTCTAAGAATTCCTCACCTAGGATTTCCCAATCTGCTCTTTGCTGCAGGTGCCCTTTCCCTCTAGCTGAAAAATTCCCCTGTGGAGACGGTGTTTTTTGGTTATTTCCCATGCAAATCAGCTCATAACTGACCATTTCGTTGACTGTGGGAAATCATTAGTTGTTCAAAAACATCTTTTCCTCAGTCAAGCTAATAATATCGCTAACAATGTTTGTGTGTTTAGCAGTTTGCAGTTATCTAGCTCTGTACTCGTCGTGCTTGTCTGATTTCTTCCCAGTAACAATGAAGCTCACTCCACAGATTCTCTAAATCAATTCGGAATCTATTTTCCCAGAGGCTTTCTGGCCTTACACAACATGCATTGATGCTTTTCTTCGGTTTCAACAAGACATGGCTCGACCCAGATACATTCAAACAGAAACGCATTGACTCCAGATCTGCATGCTAAACCCAAGCACTCATGGGAAATGTGAAAAGAGTGAAGAAAGAAAGGTGTTTCTCCTTAGAGACAGGTGTTTGAAATAAAGAAAAGAGAAAGCGAGCAAGATAAAATATATTCAGCTGCGGTATTTTTAGATCAAAGCATCATTTGTGATTGGTTCGGGTTTGAAACATGGGGATTTAAGGTGATCACATGACCTCCGGTGTGGGCCCTGGGGCCAGAGCCTGGAGGGGGCGAGTGAATGAGTGCCTGATTAAAAACCAGCATCAATAAATAATGACCAACAGGCAGCAAAATGCAATCAAGAGCACTGGCTAATTTCAGTGGAAGGAAGACGTGTGATGATTGGGTCTCAGTGTTTGTACCAACAATTTAAATATTAAAATACAACCCAGTTTTGGAAAAACAAAGAAAGCTCTTAACAAACAACATCTGCAGTCGTGCTTGAAAATATGGGTTTGACGCAATCAAATTAGCCTTTTCCTGAGGAACGGTCCGTGAAAAGACTTCCTTTATTAAACCGGTACTTGGTGTGAAAAAGTTGGGGACCACTGCTTTAACCAATCAGAAATATTTCTTATATTATAAAACTTGTTAATGGAGTAAAACAATGCAGACTTTTGAGCAGTACTGACATCAAAGAAGCTCCCGGACCGAACCTTGCCAATGTGTTGTCTCAAGATGCATCACAAACCAGCTGATCTTTGGCCAAATCCCATTCAAGTCAATGTTTTTTTTTTATGGCTCGTACCACATCTTCGGCTACTAAACAAACTTTTAGCCAATCATCAGTTAGTTGAATCTGCACACTTGATCAGATAAATTAAAGTCCTCTTGCCCTGTTTGAAGTCAGATGGGGGCAGGCTTTCAAATAAAAGGTGACTTGCGAGCTCTAAATCTTTGGTTTCTGTCTTTGTCAACGCCTTTTGTTGACGTCACTCACAAGCCGTTTTGGAGGGATAGATGGTTTCCACCATACATTGTTTTGTACAGTACATTCCTGGAACGGTTTCCATTTTTAATTATTTGATTGAAAAAATGAGAAATCGGATGAGCACAAGAAAAATGAGTGTGTTTACTACTGTGAGAAGCTTTAAAAAGATGCAAGAGATGTTTTTCTTTCAGATCTCACGCTCCTGCCTCCAAAACATACCCGGACATTGCAAACTATCTTGTTTACAATTCGAAAATTACAAATTGCTTGACGCTCACTGGCATTTCGACCAAAGGACTGCAACAACACTGTAGTACATCAAATATAAGGAGTAAATAATTCTATAAAATATTGTAAACAAAGTATTATTGTGTTACTGGGTTACACTTTTTTTAGCATGTACTACATTAAATGAAGACATGTATGCATCCATTTTATAATTACAAGTCAGTTTAAAGTAACTATTGGTTGAAAACTATTTCAACTAAAAATTTACAGCACAATTTCTATATTATTTATAGCTGAACATGACTTATATATTACCTTTGGCCGTCCCCTTTCAATAACCAATTATTCAGTCCTCTTCTTTAGACTGTCACTGTTGTGCTTGGTGTGACACTATAGCTGTTCACTCTAGTAACAAACGTTGCTTTAACTAATTGTTGGTGCAGCAGATTTACCCAAAGTTGTTGGCTGGATTTTTGTGTTTAGGTTTGTGAATATTTTTATGAAATTTGAAGCATGTTCTGGCGACACTATACTGTATATAAATGTAGCGTATAATTTAATGTAGTCTATTATAATTCCAACAGAAGCTCTCTCTCTCTCTCTCTCTCTCTCTCTCTCTCTCTATACCTCAGCTTGTTTGTGCTAGGAGGAAAATGTTTCTCATGCTTTCCTGAACAAACACTTCTCCCTTTTGTTTTTCAGAGGTCTTGATGAATACAAAAACAGAGACATCGGATCTGAAGTGGACAACACACTCTCGCTCTAGACCTGAGGTGAGACTCGCTGCTCTGAAAACTCTTGCTTTTTTAATGCAACCCGAGAGAACGAACTAAACAAAAACTTTCATTTGGTACCTATCCTTTTCGTTATGTAACATGATTGACCTGTTGCTAAGCCCCAGAGGATGAGAGGAGCTCATTTATAATCAAATATTTGAAATGCAAAACTATTTCTGAATGTTTAGTTACTTTTTGAGTAACTAATCATCTGGGTTTGCAGTGGGAGGAGGTGAGTGGCCTGGATGAGGAGAACAACAGCGTGAGGACCTATCAGATCTGCCAAGCCGAGGGCTCGTCTAGTCATTGGCTCCGGAGTAAGATGATTGACCGCAGGGGGGCTTCACAGGTCTATGTGGAGCTTCTCTTCACAATGGTGGAATGCTCATCCCGAAACACACACCACCGCTCTTGCAAAGAGACCTTTAATTTATACTACTACCAGAGTGACGTCGATGATGCCACGCCCACATACCCTGCCTGGATGGAGAACCCCTACACCAAGGTGAACTTGTGGTTCATCCTCACTTGTTGCGTTTGGTTGGATTAAATCAAAACGAAAGCTGTTCTTGGGAGATAACGTGAACACTGTCAAACTCAGCCTTAATATGGCAGCAGTTGACTAGCCCCTGAATCACGAATGTTATCAGTTAAATGTTTTGATCACATGACCACAAACGTTACAAGGAAGCAGCTGAGTTGAATTGTCAAATAATCATTTTACTGCTAATTAATCTTTTTCATTTGAATTTCCGACAGGTCGATACAGTGGCCGCTGACTTCCTGCTTCGCAAAGGCGGTGAGAAGAAAGTCAACGTGAAAACTCTTCGCCTTGGGCCACTGAGCAAACGCGGCTTCTACTTGGCATTCCAGGCTCAGGGGGCATGTATGGCACTGTTGTCCGTCCGAGTTTTTTTCAAGAAGTGTCCGGCGCTCACTCGCTCGCTCTCAGTGTTCCCGGAAACTGTCCCTCGCTCACTCGTACAGGAGGCGGTGGGCCAATGTGTCACACACGCAGCACAACCTGCAACCAATGCAAGGCCGCCCAAGATGTTCTGTGGGGAAGATGGCCAGTGGGTGGACCAGCCCACTACTAGCTGCACATGTCTTCCAGGGTTCGAGGCCAGTCACGGAGAGCTGGAGTGCAAAGGTAACAGACGCTTCCTGCTATTAAGAAGGAGGTACCCTCGCTTCTGTTGGTAATTTCTATTTTAGAATCATTTGAGATCTTTCACTCGGCATCAGAGATGTGAAGAGCCAAAGGGAAGTCTCCAAGTTTAACAAGAAATAGTTTTGTATTTATTTGTACAAAGTACTTTAGGGTAGCACGGCGGAGGAGAAGGTTGTTAGTATGGAGTGCTTGCAGGGGTTTGAGTTTATTTCCAGACACTTCATAATCAATGCATCTGCTTTTACATGTATGCTTTTGGCAGACACTTTTGTGCAAAGCAACTTTCAGATCAGGAGAAAAACACAGCAAGCAAGTTGTAACAAAGGGTCAATTAGTCATGCACTGCTCTCTTGGAACAAAAAAACAAATCTTGTTAAACAAATCTGCCAATTGGGCTCTCAAATTTGACTTGGCAAGTTTTGTAAAAACTAGGAAAAATGTCTAGCTGACAAGAAATGCTAAAAAAAGTATTTTCAAGTTGTTTAGAAAGTAAACTCCATTGAAATGAGAATATTTCTAATCAAAGGTGCCCTTAAAACTAGGCAAATTGTCTCAAAACTTGAATGTTTTGTGAATTAAAACAAGTATCAAATTAAGTCAGTAACGATATAATTGGATATAAAATTAGAAATATTTTAGGGAAAACAGCATTCATTCAAGAATGATTGTGCTTAATTTGCACCCAAAATAGAGATTGCAGCATTAAACAAGAAATTCTGGCTAAAATGTATTTTTTTTTATCTTTTATTCTTTTTGGTTTGGGCATATTTTCATTTATCAGATGTGACAGTATAGAGAGATAGGAGGCAAGTAACTTTATTGGGTATTTACCATTCATTCAGGACTGGAACTGCATCAGTATCGAGCGTTCTATCCATCACATCACTGATCTCGGCTGAGAGTTTAGAGTTTATAAGAAATGTTAAATTGTAAGAAAAATTAAAGTATTAAAACGGCATATTATAGCTTAAAATTAAAAATATTTTTGCTTTTATACACACAAAATAATAAATCTTTTTTAATAATACATTTATCTATGAAAAAACGCTATTAAAACGATAACATTTGTGCTTAAAACTGGTCTTTAAATCAATAGTAAAACTAGAAAAACTGGCTTAAAGTTAGTCCGATTTCTCGATTTAAACGTTCTGAATAAACAAATTAAAGGAAAAACTGATTTGAAACAAGAACATTATACTTAAAGCATTCTATTCTTATATCAAGCCAATTTTTACACCCATTGAGATTTTTTCTTTTTTGAAATTCAAAAATTTTAACAATATTTAAGCATTTGATATTTTTAGTTTTAAGTTTAGTGGCAAAATTAAAAGCTTGTTTTATAAAGTTTCTTAATTCAATCAAATAAATGATAAGAATAAGAGTAATATAGAATAATTCCCAAGACATTTTAAGCCATTTTTTTCTCAAAAAAGCGAAATAATCTAAAAGTCTAAACGTTGCTTAGATTATTCGTTTAGCACTGTGCAGTGCTTTTTTTCTTGGTCAGAGATTTTTTTTTTATCAGAACTCAACCTTGATTTCTTAAAATAAGACGTTTGTAATATTCTGAAAGTAAGAATTTTTCGAGTCAAAGTTTCTAAGTAGAGTTTTAAGTTTAGTGGCAAAATTTTATTGACATGCTAAAAGTCTAAACTATGCAATTCTTCTAAAATCGGAAAATCCAGATTCAGAATGAAGTATGTGAGTGTCTTTAGGCTTTAACTGTTTTTTAAACGTTGAGAGAGTCTGTGCTTTTCGGACCAGTTGTGAACAGTGAAAGGGAAAGTTCTGGTGAGAGATTTTCTGCCTCTCTGAGATGGAATCTTTTGTTCATTTTCAGAACGAGGGCTTCTAGTGATTGATGTAGGAGAGTAGGAGTTTGTGAAGGTAGAGAGGAGCTGATCCTGTGACTGTTCTGTACATGAGCATTAGAGCTTTAAACTTAACACACACTGCAGTGGGGAGCCAGTGGAGGGAGTCGAAGAAAGGAGATTTCTAGGTTCTATGAAGATCAGTCGAGCTGCTGAGTTCTGGATCACCAAAGGTCTGATT
>SRMA01026839.1:300224-446361 GCA_007224835.1 Danionella cerebrum | reverse complement strand
GCAGAAGATCAATTTGTCCCCTGACTTTTTTTTTGAGAGAAGTGGCTTCTTTGCTGCACTTCTTGACATCAGTACATCTTCCAAAAGTCTTCACCTCACTGTGCGTGCAGATGCGCTCACACCTGGCTGCTGCCATTCCTGAGCAAGCTCTGCACTGGTGGCAATCTGATCCCGCAGCTGAATCCTCTTTAGGAGACAATCCTGGTGCATGCTGGACTTTCTTGGACACCCTAAATCTTTCTTAACAAGAATTGAACCTCTTTCCTTGAAGCTCTTGATGATCCGATGAATTGTTGATTTAGGAGCAAATTTTGTAGCTACAATATCCTTCCTGTGAAGCCATTTTTCTGCCGTGCAATGATGGCTGCATGCGTTTCTTTCAGGTCACCATGGGTAACAAAGGAAGAACAATAATTTCAAGCATCACCCTCCTTTTAACATGTCAAGTCTGCCATTCGAACCCAATCAGCCTGACATAATGATCCCCAACATTGTGCTCGGCAACATTCTCACCGGAGTTAACAAGACGATTACTGAAATGATCTCAGCAGCTCCTTTAATGACAGCAATGAAATGCAGTGGAAAGTTTTTTTCAGGGTTAAGTTCATTTTCATGGCAAAGAAGGACAATGCAATTCATCTGATCACTCTTTATAACATTCTGTAGTATTTGCAAAGTAATATTATAGAAACTTAAGCAGCAACTTTTCCAGTTCACAATATTTATGTAATTCTCAAAACTTTTGGCCACGACTGTATACAAATACAGTTTTGCTCTTTATTCTTTTACAAATATGCTTGCTGTACTTACTGTATGACCAAATTATGTATATAATGGCCATCGCTGATATAAAAAGTTAAACTTATATGCTTTGTAAAGTATTGCCAAGGTATTCAATATAGACAAATAGACATTGCAGCAAAACACCTTGAATTACGGCTTACAGAAAGTACAGCAAGGTTTTTTTCCACCAACGGTTTCTCTGGCATAAAGTTTCCTTTCTCATGGTGTTGAGGTGCTTCTTTGCACACACCCACATGCATTGTCCTGTGAAAATCCTCTAGCCTGTCAACGAAATATTTTCTCCCTTAAGAAACAAGACTGTTAAATAAGCTCCACTGCCTGGTCTTGTTCACTAGGAATGTCGTCGCAACCAGAGAAAATGGTATGCAGCACATTGAGGGCTGAGCTTCAGAAAAACTATGTTTAATAGCATGTACCGTACAGTAAGTGCAAATACCACAAAGCATTCAAAATCTGCCCTTTTTATTTTAATCTCTCTACATTAGAATATTCCAATAACCGCTCAATCTGATGCTGGACTGCGATTTCAGAAAGGTTAACTTATCTTTCAGACACACATATGCATGCAATGGAGGGTGGAAAAAAAATGTGTTAATGATAATTTTCTGACAACGAAAAGGAGAGACAAAAAAGATTGTATCATTAAATAAATAATATATAAACAGACAAGCTTTAGATTGGACAATGAGGGGGAGGGAGAAGTGTTTTGCTTATCAAAGGGAATCAAGAGATTGAAGGACACAATCACAACAGCCCCCCCCCCAGCATCACGATGCTTCCATCGTCACATTTGAAAGCAAAGGTGAAATGCTCAATGCAAAAAGAGAAAAGTTTAGGTCAAGAATTGAAGAGTTTTTCATATACGTACTTTGACATATTGCCTAAACTTATGTGGACTGTCAGCATTTAAAGAACTCAGCTGCACACATATTTATGGTATTTTTCATTATTATCTATACAGTTCTAAGTATATGGATTAAATTCAAATATCCCAATGCAATGATTATGATTTAATTCACAGTTTATTCTTAATTTCATTTTGACGCCCAAAAATAAAAGTTAATAGGGAAACAGTAAATATGGCAATATGCAGTTTTTCTTTCAATAAATAATGTGCCTTTCCATTCCTCCTGCTCCAAAAGAAGTTGAAGAAATAATCCATAAATGATTGAGATTAAGACTATATTATCTGGAAGGTTTATGGAGAATAGCTTTTGTTAGTTCTCACTCATAAAACCACAGTAATAGATAAAGGGAAAAGGTGTTGCTCTTTTTCTCTAAGATTTCAAACCAGTGGAGAGGCAGCATCTAAGGTTTCAATCATTCTTTGGCTTGAGGGCTATAGCAGTCAGCTATTGAGAAGCAAGTAAACCACAAGAACAGGTTAGGGCAGTTCAGACACGGAGATCCTTCTTAACCCCTAGCAGTCTGAGGCTCAGACTGTCCTAATGATCTTGAAAAATTAAGAATCATCTGAATGGTAGCTCACCTTTTAAACCTCTGTGTCAATGACTGGACAATGAAGGAAGGTGTGCAGCTGAAATGAAAGATCCTGTATGCGAGAAGCAATTACTGAACTGTACATTTTTATTTAAGAAATATTCAAAGGAGGAAATCGAACCTTGACTAGATTAGTGGGGCTAGTATGTTCACCAAGCTACAAGTTTATACTTGCCTTTTAGAGTGAATATGAGGAGTTTGGTTCCAAAACGTGATATACTGCATTGAAGAAAAAATGAGTTTTTCTTTTTTTTTTTTGATGAGATTCACCAAATCTGAAGTGTATTTTTTCACACTTGAAAAGCCCAAGTTTAAAAAAAATACAATATGTTTAATGGAGTCCTGTTTTGTCTGTTTTTTTTGTTTGTTTTTTGTTTCTTTGTTTGTTTGTTTTTTTTGGCCAAAATGTGATAAACGCCAGTCTAGTTTTTCACAAAATGCCATAACTCCACTAAACCAAACACAGTGCAAAGATGAAAAACAATTCAATGGGAAGAAATCCCACATGCGTAAAACCTTATTGGCCACAAGTGCTCACAAGCAGCTTTTTAATGTAGGCTCTGGCACACTGTTTAACAAGGTCTTGGTTTTACAGAGGTCTGTCATTTACCGAGGGTCAGCTCTCTGCACATGAGCCCTCATAAGCCTCAAACTATCTCTTCTGGTGGAAATTTCCTGTCTTTCACAACATACAGCTCACTTAGGAAGTCGGGATTTCATCTCAGACACATTACACTTGGAAAGCGCTTGCTAGCGAGGAAAAGGATTTCTGTGGTTTATACACTGTATGTGCAGGACCTCCTTTGTAACCAGATATTTCTATGGGCTCGTTGTTAAAAGCCGTCTGACCACTTTGAAGCAACGCTGAGTCAGTGGGAGACACGTTCTTGCTTTCCCTAGCTCATCATTCTTTCACATTTGGTCTGAACATTATTCTCCTAAAGCAATGGTGCATTGAAGTTAAATTATTAATGCAGTGATGATAAAAAATAAGAATGAACTACTTCAACGAAGAAAAAAAATGAAGTTGGCAGTTAATGCAATTGCAAAATCAAATTTTATTTGATCAGACACATAAAGGGGAAAATGCTTTTTTTTTCAGAATTTTAAACTTGAAACAATTCCATTCAAAGAAAAGGCCTTTAGTCGATCTCCATGGTGTTGTATTGTGGACCGCCAGCTGAAGAAAAAATATACAAAAGGCTCCTTGGTTCCATTTCTGCTTCCATGTTCTTTCCGGTCACTCAACTCGTTCCCTTTCATGCATTTAAATCTAAAGACAGACACTTCATCTATAGTTTTTTTGTTGTAATCTATAAGCTTTTTTACGTTTCGGTTCTAACTCTACGTGTTAAGTGTTTGTTGTGTAATGCGCTTGGATTTAAGGTAGAACATAACTGTTTTTTTTCAGTACTTCAAATGACTGCTGAAGACAGTGGACAGCATTTTCTGAAACCAATTATTTGTTGTTGTTTTTTTCCATTTTTATCGATTTGAAATAATTAATAATATTGGCAAAGACATCCAGCCATAAGTATGGCTGACTAAAATGATAAAAACTGTTCAAACGTCCTGCGGCATGGTGTAGTTTTTAGTGCGCAGGACGCATATGTGTGTTTGCACAGGGCTGACGCAAGTTTGAACCCCTAGCTTGTTGTCTTTCCATCCCACCCCAATCTCTCTTCTGCTAATTCCTGTCACTCTTCACTGTCCTTTCCACAGATATCCAGCGGCATTTGGTGATGTACATTTCTTTAATGAAACAATCAGCATGACATTTTTCAGCATGACGTGGTCGGTCATCGAGTACCTCAGTATTAGCTGTTGACAAGTAGCTAGCTTGTGTTTGCACACTGTACGGAATTGCAATTGTGATGGAAAGAATGTGTTCTGAAATTCATGTTTGATAACTTCGACAGCTTCTTGTTCTTTGGGTTACAGAGTAAGCATCTGAAGACATACTTTTTCTCTGTTGTCTCAGTTAAAAGCATGTATTTTTCAAGATACAGCAACAGTGACTCAACGTTGTGTTCACTCTCTGCTATCTGTACATCAAGCAATTCATTTGTTGCGTGTCTGTCCTATGACGCAGAAGGTGGTCCTAACACCAAAAAGGGCCAACCCCAGTAAGGAGTTTCTGTTTATTTACTGATCTAGGATTTAGCTTCAGAAATGCTTGGGAATATGAAGCGTTAGCTCTGCGCAGATGCTACAGCACTACTTGGTCAATAAAAAAGCTTGGCTAATGAAAATCTGTTTTAAAAAAAAAAGCTATGAAATCTAGTTAAACTGGTAGCCGTATTTTAGTATTCTTTCCTGTTGCTCGGTCAGAAGATCAAAAACTGATCAAATTTCCTTAAAATGTAAGTGCTTTGGATAAAAGTGAATTTATGTAGCATGCTAAATGGCATTCATTAATTTTTTTAAATGTATTTGTGTGTGAATCTGCATTAAAATTAGACCTGCTAAGAAAAACATCACTGTCTATGGCATTTTGTGTTATTTTCAGATTCTTCCAACCTTCAAAACGCGCTCTCTAACAGCATAAGAGAAGTTGACCTTATTTTAAAGCAAAAAAAAAAACACATCTGTCAATAGCTGCATGATATAAAAATATAGACAGGGGCTCGCAAGCAATAATAAATCTCACGTTGTGAGAGAGTGGTGTCGTCTACATCAGATGCACACACAGTTGCAGATGACTATTTCTACATTATCTTCTTTTTGAGGCTCGGCGTCTCTGTGTCACACACTTGTCATTCGCCGAGGACGGTGTGAATAGAAGTACATAACCTCTCCTCTATCACCATGAACTGCTGTGGAACAAAAATATTTCATGAGCGCGTTACGAGCTGAAAGGTGTTTTCTGAGCTACACTATGATATATTGCACAAGGAGACTGATTTAAGAACCACTCACCTCTTATAACCTCTAACCTGGAGGTATTTTTAAAGAAAGTAAACAAAACCTCTAATATCAGCTCATAATACACAGTTTATCAGCAGTGTGTGACATGTTTGAGGCTTCTGAAAGCAAGACAAGTAATTTTTCATTCATGGTTTTGACCTCACACTCATCATCTCAATTAGATTATCTTACAGTGTGCCACCCAACACATGCTCGGAGTTCAGACGAGATGATTCACATCCCTGAGAAGCAATAATGCTTTTTATTGACTTTTGTTCTGAATAGACTGCTGATGACTTCTAGACTGAAACCAAATATTGTTATGGATACTGTCTCAACACAATAAAAAAACCCTCACTGGGAACCTGCTTGTGGAGCAGCTGTGGTATAAGCAAACGTTTAGTGTCTTGTGGTTTGGGAAATTTTGCATTTACCATTATAATTCCATTTTACAACTTACACTTTAACACAAATTAAAACTCATTATATAGTTCCTTCAAGTTGGCCCCCAATCAAAATATATAAATTTTTTTCAATGCTTTTTAAGCTATTGTATATACAAACAACTTTGTATTTCATACTTGAGTATCTTCAACTCAAGATATTTTCAAATAGACTTTAAAATAGACTTTAAATAAAAGGAAAAGAGCAAGAAAAATATCAAAGAGATGGGGTCTCAAACCAAAATTGCCTGATATAAAAAAAGGTATTATGAGTGTTGAGCGCTCTACCACTAATCCATCTAAGCAAGTTTTTTTTTTTAATTCTACTTAATTATATATATATATATATATGTCATTTTGGTAAATTCACAATGATCTATTAGAGAAACTAAATCTGAAACTAAAACAAGAAATCCATATAAATTGTAGTACATTAGATGATTACACAAATAGATGAGGAATTTGTTTCCAAAATGCAATAAACAGCATTAAAAAAGTTTTAGTGCCAAATTTGAAGTGTATATTTTTCACATTTTATAAAATCATAGTCAATATAAAAAAAAAAAAAAAACATAATACTTGCCATGTAATGCAGTCCTGGTTTGATAGTTGTTTTCCAAACCACGATAAAGGCCAGTCGAGTTTTTTCACAAAGTGCCATAATTAATTAGTTATTAAACCAAGCACAGTAAGATGAGATGCTGAGGAGGTGGAAAAATGCTGTCATCTGCAGCAAAAGTTTTTAATAACTTCATAATAAGACCGAACAGAATCAGTCAGAAGGTGTAAACTTAATGTACATCAAATTAACAAGGTGCAATAGGTTCTTATTGCATTCTAAGGTCGGTAACATGTCCATCGAATAGAGGTTGTGATGGGGAGCAGGTAGAGCAGAAAAGCATTGCCAGGGAGCACTGTGGATCATAAGTTAAGCCAGGTTCAGTCTGCAAGATTGTCAGAGCAGTCTGGTCGCAGATGCTTTCACATTGAAGGACTGTCTGGAGAAACATTCAGTCGTGCTGAATTCACACATCACAATAGAGGAGCTACAACTTTTCACACAACGCGACTTTAGACAGAATCGCAGAGATCTTTTTTCTTAAATCATGTTTCACAATCAAACACCTGTGAGACCCGAATTATTATCAAAATGTAAGCGCGAAAATTTGTATTTAATCTTTGGGGTCCTAATAAACTAGAAAAAAAGGTCCTTTTGAACCGAAATTACTGTTATATTGCCAATCTATGCCTTTGTAACTCCTCCGCAACTTCGCTGGATGTGGCTCTCTCATTGGCTGCAGGTGGTCACAGACATTATATCATTCAGAACACATTTCAAACTCCATGACTGCAGACAGATCCTGAAATTTAGCTTGCTGAATATCTCACAACCAATCTGCGACTGTCCTGCAACTCACGCCGAGCGATTCTCTGGTACTTCACATATATGCACAAGCCTGTGATCCATTTGCGTTTCTGTCCAGTCACATGTAATTATTTGCGACTCCAAACGAAGCTAAAATCGTGCCGTCTGAAACCTCCTTTAAATACATCAAGTCAAGCAGGAGGTGACCATAAAAAGAAGAGCCACTCTCCAGAGTACATTCCTCCAATGAGAAATGGTTTAAGATGCATGAATATGGTTGCATCCCTGATTGGCCCACTAAGATACTAAGATTATACTCTAGGACCCAAACCCGCTTCTGGCTTTCCACTCATGAGATCCAACTGCATTATCTTTCCTTGATAAGTAATAATGCTTATTAAGCATCCCTTTATACCACAAATTTTAAAATAGGTGTCATACCTGAATTTCCGATGAACCTTTGGGCTCTTTCAGACAGCCTGGTATACTTACTCGGCAAGCGTTGCTAATGCTATTATCTAAAGTCATCGATTCTCACAAATCTTTGGATGGTATCTCAGCAGGGTGCTCTTCATCTGGGTAAAGGACAAATTTATGTAATGACACTCCCTGCCTGAAGATGGCGTTCACGGTACAACAGCTATTTCTTTCTTTTTTTTCTAAGCATTCATCATTTTGTTTCGTTCCAGTATATAGATTCATGTGACAGATATCAATTCCCCAAATAAAGGCCGTCACAAGAAACGCCCTCACTCACGACTCACGAGAGCACTTGTCTATCATTAGTAGTGACAGACTTTATTTTCGATTAGTATGAGATCGACCCCTGCTCTCTATGAGTCAGAATTGAGGGAAGTGGAAACCTCTCGTATGGATGTCAAAAGTGATGTTTCCCTCTTCAGTAGGGCCGAAATGGAGCCAAAGGCTAAATATCCATAGAGCAGTCAGAAAATTAATAGGCATCGACATGTTCTATGCATGTTCCACAAGATGGATTCAACTCATCAGGGCCATCTGTTCTTAATAGAACATCAATTGATGTGAACAGGAAGAGAGAGCAATTTGTTTTCTCACTGGGGGATTTCAGTCTGGTTAGTAAATCTTGTGCCTACTCTACACACGTGTTAAACCTCATTCTTACCATTGCATTTTACGGTATTCAAGCCAGAGGCTGATTCTTTTTTGTTTGTGTGTGATTTTTAAGTGGACACAAGCTTCTGTAAGACAATCTCGGGGCTATTCTGAAAGGTTGTGTGTTTGTGTGTAGACGCATGTGTATGCATTCAGGCGTCTGTTGAGGGTTTTGCCATTGTGAGAGGGGTTGAGGGAAGGCATGAATACCCTCAGTCAGCCAGCTGGCAGTCTCGGCTCTTTGTACAGCCCAGCTTTTCATATTGTCTGCTCAGTTTACAAATAAACATGGCTAGGGATGAGGCCTACAACAAACAGATAGCCCCATCCATTGTGCCTGACGAGCTGCAGGAAACCCAGGCCTCAGTTTAAAAAAAAAACATTGTCTTTTAATGCACGCATTCAGCCAATACAACCTATTGCTTCCTTTGCTCTAGTAAAGACCTAAAGTGAGGCACCTCTTGTGTACCTGTGTTTACTTCCAGATTCTGTGCATCTGTTTTCTACTGCCCTGTTTGGTTCACCCGTCACTCCCTCTTTGTCCATCACTACCCACATCTACTTTTTCTGAAACATCTACTCCTTCTTTAGGCTCATTATCCGCAACTCCCCTTCTTCTTCTTGTTTGGTATTATACTTTGTAAAGGATTGTGAATAATATCAAATACATTGTAAACAAACAATGAGGTGAAGCAGTACAGCTTCATATCAACCGTCCATCAACATTTTTATGATTTGCTTGCAATATCACTACCCATGAGAAATCTGGCAAACCGTAATTCTCATGTAAAAGCTGTTCCAACAAAGCTGGTTTGCTAGAGTGCACTATTTATTTATACACTACTAAAAACTATTTATTGCACCAGCAAAAAAGTCCATAAAAAAAATCTGCCTGTCTGTCCAGCTAATTTTACTCAATGCAAAAAATAATGTTTATTGAAGTTTAAAGCAGGTGCCTGCAGACAAGTTTTTATTAGTAATACATTAAGAACAAAATCCTAGAGTGACAGTAATATTGTAGCAATTTAATTTAGAAGCTTTAATTTTTTATTTTTGTTTTACTTTCAGTTATTGAGTAATATATTTAAAAATCTAGTTCGAATTAAGACATTTAAGTGTTAAAAAAGAAGATATTTTTAATAAAAATGATGCACATTAAAGTTTTTGGATGAAATGTGAAAAAATATGTTTTTATTTTATTAAGATATACAGTATTGTTTAGACGCATAGGTGCATAAAACATGATTTTTTTTCTTCTTCAAATGTCTCTAAATACTTAAGCCTTTAAAAGCTCATTTATCACAGTCTCAAACTTGATTTTAATTAAAGAGCATCTTCAGAACAAGCAAGAACATCTGACTGTCTGCATGAGAGAGTCATGATCAGTTTCTAGAATCTAGAATAAATCTATTTCAAAGCTCCAGCCACATTATTAACTGCTGCTGACTCAGAAAACGTCTTTGATTTTCATGAAGGTAAATGCATATTTTGGGTTTCGAACTCAAAAGAAGCCGATTTCATCGATTTTGGGGACAGGGCTCAAATATGAGTGTTTGATAGGGTTTAACTCCCTGTAAAAGAACACATCTCAACCATCTTTCATTAATTATGTTGGCAAAAAATTTAAACGCATCTCTTTTTTAAACGCAAGACCAATCTTGCTACAGCCTCCAAATATCCAAACTGGCCTGACTCGATTGCTATACCTTTTTAGATTGTTACAACTAAAGGAATTTTGAGGAACCCGGGAAGAGTACTGGGAATTTTTCATTTACTTTACAAATTTTGAAGAACTGTAACTCATCTCAGAACTCACCAAACTTGTGGATCTCACCAGTCTGTGCAAGAGCATAGCAATCACTCCGTATTAGTAACCCTAGGCTCTATAAAGGGTTAAAGTTTAACATTGACTTATAATAGCCATTGAAAACAAATGGGAAATGCAACAACGATATCTTCAAAAAAATATAGTTTTTTTTATAATATCACTGACAACTCCCTGACAAAAAAATTTAGTCATGGCCAAAAGTTTTGAGAATTACATAAATATTGTGAACTGGAAAAGTTGCTGCTTAAGTTTTTATAATATTACTTTGCAAATACTACAGAATGTTATAAAGAGTGATCAGATGAATTGCATTGTCCTTCTTTGCCATGAAAATGAACTTAACCCTGAAAAAAACTTTCAGCTGCATTTCAT
This sequence comes from Danionella cerebrum, assembly GCA_007224835.1. Classification (NCBI taxonomy): domain Eukaryota; kingdom Metazoa; phylum Chordata; class Actinopteri; order Cypriniformes; family Danionidae; genus Danionella; species Danionella cerebrum. Next base: position 436,010 of record SRMA01026839.1, on the reverse strand, counting down.
TGCTGTCATTAAAGGAGCTGCTGAGATCATTTCAGTAATCGTAGAATGTTTCCGAGCACAATGTTGGGGATCATTATGTCAGGCTTCGAATGGCAGACTTGACATGTTAAAAGGAGGGTGATGCTTGAAATTATTGTTCTTCCTTTGTTACCCATGGTGACCTGAAAGAAACACATGCAGCCATCATTGCACGGCAGAAATATGGCTTCACAGGAAGGATATTGTAGCTACAAAATTTGCTCCTAAATCAACAATTCATCGGATCATCAAGAGCTTCAAGGAAAGAGGTTCAATTCTTGTTAAGAAAAATTTAGGGCTTCCAAGAAAGTCCAGCATGCTCCAGGATTGTCTCCTAAAGAGGATTCAGCTGCGGGATCAGATTGCCACCAGTGCAGAGCTTGCTCAGGAATGGCAGCAGTCAGGTGTGAGCGCATCTGCATGCACAGTGAGGTGAAGACTTTTGGAAGATGTACTGATGTCAAGAAGTGCAGCAAAGAAGCCACTTCTCTCAAAAAAAAAAAAGTCAGGGGACAAATTGATCTTCTGCAAAAAGAATAGCAAATGGACTGCTGAGGATTGGGCCAAAGTCGTATTCTCAGATAAAGTCACATCTAAAGGCGCAACTGGAAAAAGGCCTGTACGGAGAAAAAAGGTAAGCGCTATGATCAGTGCTGTGTCAAAATCCTGAGACCATCCATCTGTTGGGTTGCTTTTCATTCATGGGACTGTGCTTGTTCACAACTTTACCCCTAAACACAGCCATGAATAAAGAATGCTACCAAAACACCCTCCAACAGCATCTTCTTCCAACAATCCAACTACAGTTTGGTGAAGAACGATGCATTTTCCAGCATGATGGAGCACCGGGCCATGAGGTAAAAGTGGTAACTAAGTGGCTTGGGGTTAAAATCTTGTGTCCATGGCCTGGAAACTTCCTAGATCTTAATCCCAGTGAGAACTTGTGGTCAATCCTCCAGAGGCGGGTGGTCAAACAAAACCCACTAATTAAAACTCCAAGAAGTGATTATGAAAGAATGGCTTGCTATCAGTCGGGGTTTGGCCCAGAAGTTGATTGAGAGCATGCCCAGTCGGACTGCAGACGTCCTGAAAAAGGACCTCTCAGAGGCCACCTCATAACTCATGTAATTGTCGATATAAGCCTTTGAAATGTATGAAGTACTCATAATTATATTTCTGTACATCTCATAAACAACTGAAACAAAGATTTAAAAGCTGTTTCGCAACAAACCTCGTGAAAACTAATATTTGTGTCAACTTTTGCCCATGACTGTATACTCTAGCAACCATAATGATAGAGTAATGATAGTCACTGAACCCTCTATATCAACCAGACTGTTAACCATAACAACCTATTTAGCATATTTCTCAGCTTAAGAAAATAATACAGGTATGGGTGTTGGCTAATGCTACTCACATTGACTTTGGCAACATTTAAAAAAATAGTTTCAACAGCATTTTTACCAGCCATCATCAAAACTTGTGTGCAAATGCTAGCCATTAAGTTGAATTTTTTATAATTTAACAAAGGAAAAAAAATTCAAATCAATTAGCTTTGGCTGCTAAAGCAGACTCCTAGGCTAAGACATACTAACGTAAGCTTGTTTTACAAATAGATACGTGATCATTTTTAAATAATTACCTTGAAAAATGAGGATCACTTGAATGTTAATTAATAAGGCTTGAGGACAGCTTTCAAAGCATATTTAAAAAGATGTTAGCTCTTTGTATTAAAATACTCTCTGCAAAAACAATCAATGCATCTACGTGTATTTTGTCCAAATGACATAAAACATATCTTGCTGGAGCTAAGCAATCGAACCATATTCAGTTTTACATTCATTATTTATATGATCACTTCTGCATGCAGAAACACATATAAAAAGTCATTTTTTTGTTTCAAACACTTTAACTTTCAGTCCATTGATATTTAAATGTGCTACATTATAAATTCCAGTCTGGTCTTGGAGTTTTCGAGGCAGCTGTGGAGTTGAGCTGGCGTTTTGTATTGCATTAGCCTCACTGACAGAATACACCTGACTAGATGTTTAAAACACAGATAAAACATGACAAAAGACCTTTTGAATCAAATGTTCTCTTTCCACAGACTCTCTACAGGAACTCTCTCACTCTCTTGCAAGCGCATACTCTGTCTCTCTCTAGCTCTCATAGTTTTTTTTAAGGGAAATAATAGCAGGTTGTATGGATCCGCCTCTTGGCCAAGGGAGCTACTTTGTCTTAATTACCTCAGGCCGAGCGAGTGGCCCCTGAAGCAATCATCTTTGTTTGTTAAAACAGCCGTTATCTGCCTAGCTAAGGTCCATAAATAAAACATAGCCTAGATTACAATGTCATGTTCCTTAGGACCCTAGAAACCTGGGAACCGATCACAACAAGAACAAAAATCCCTGAGCACTACACACACGCACACACACAAAGAGAGAGAGAGAGAGAGAGAGAGAGACGTGCTGTTATCTGATGTCAGCTTGTCGAGCCTGTCAACGGTGACTGATCTCAAGCGAGCTGATTGTGAGTATCCATAGATGTAAATAACCTTTTTCACTAGTTCAAGGTGGGCCATCTGTCCACTGTCATTTATTTCGTTTATTACTCTGAACTGAGGGACGGCACCAGTGTCTGCTGCAGGCAGCAAAAGCAATAAATAATGACCTTTCTGTCTGAATTATAATCACCAAAGTGTTGCCACGGCACAGATCTGTGCATGGCACTTGCTCTTAGCAGCAGGGAAGCATCCAATCATATGTGGGGCATATGGATCCTGCCCTGACTTGGTGCTGAAAATGACTCCACAAGGAAATCCCATCCAAAATTGTTCTTCTTGGTCTGGTTTAAAGAGTGTCTTTCAGGGGGACTTTACTGAAAAATAAGTCTTTGACCAACCCAGCCACCCTTGCTGATGTTGCCAGCCCACAGACAAAGAAATGACCAGTCCACATGTTTAACATGAATAATTAATGTGCACTGATAGGAGGGAAGGTCACAGGTTCGACATTCTTTTCGTTGGCCATCCCAGGAGGAATCAAGGTTATGTGGCTGGAATTCAGCAGCTCACTGCAGGACCTTGGTGTGTTTCTTCTCAAGCCACTACTTTGTTGCACTGGCCACCTTTTTTGGGACATTGTCATTCTGGATGACCTACATTAATGCCCTGCTGTGGGAAGGAGGTCATCCTTAAGGCATGTTTGCTAGTTTGGATGGTATCTGCATGCTGGCAAGCTGCAAGACTTTCACAAGGCAAACATTTCTTACAGTAAAATTCTAAGATTCATTCATTCATTTTCCTGCCCACTTACCGTATTCCCTTTCACAGGGGTCTGCCGGTGCACCTCCAGCGTACATTGGACGAGAGGCGGAGAGTACACCCTGGACAGGTCACCAGTCCATCGCAGGCCAACATTCACTCACACATTCACACCTAAGGGGAATTTAGATTATTCAATTAACCTAACCGCACCTTTTGGGGATTGTGGGGTAAACCGGAGTACCCGGAGGAAACCCACACAAGCAAAGGAAGGTCACCGGAGAACCTCGAGCCGACAACCTTCTAACTAGAAGGCCAAAGTGCTACCCACTGCGCCACTGTGCCTAAAATTCTAAGATATTACAGAAAAAAAAACAATGTTTAGCGATGTATAATGTAAAGTAGAGTATCTCCATCAGAATTATGGGAAACATCTTTTGATACATTGTTGATTTTCAGTTTCATTGAGTCTAAAAAAAATGTGATTGATTTGACTCCGCCCCTTTCTTCTTGAGCCACAACTTGACCCCTTCCCCAGCTTCTGCCCACTGTATAATTTGGTTCCTTCCCCACATTCTGTTTATTTGTCTTGACTCTATGTATGTTTATTTTGCATCTTGCACCCAGTGACATGCAGTGAGGATTATGGCTGATGATGTACTGACGTCATCTTTATTTATAAGCACATGAACCATACAGAGCAGCCATCAAAGTCTCCTCCCTTGGGTAATATATATTGAAAGGACAATATATGTATTCTTCTTATGAAGTCTCTGAAATGTATAAAAATGTAAAAGCTACTTCCATTGTTAGTCAATTTAAATGTGTTTTTGTGTTTTTTAAATGTATAATTGACTTTGTATTTTTTTTTCTTTCTTTACTGTTCACTTTTCCTGAAACTTTGATTGCAATTACCCGGAGTTTGTATTGTTTCTTGAGTTAGTATATTGGAATTAAAACAAGTAAATTAAAAGTAAAAGTCTACAGAAGTCTATCAGTCACAAACTGATAAGCAACAATTTATATTTTTTGTTTCACATTTAAACACTGTAGCAAACAAAAAGAAAAACAACAAAAAAATCTTCTTGCCTTTACTTATAAATGAAGTCCATGCGCTGCATCTTCTGAAGAAAATTATTGATAACTTGTTTGTAGAAGTGTCCATTTTCTTTCCTCAGTTTTGAAAGTCTCTAACTCCAGCGTTTTCCTTTTATAACTATCTCCTGCTTTGATTGAAAGTCCGATTTGAGTTTTGAAGCATAATCCTCCATTATGAAATTGAGGCTAAACATTATGAAAGAATAACTGGATGGGTGCCCTTGACAAATTCTTTTATCCTTTTTACATAATGCACAGTGATTTCGCAATGCAAGGTGAGGCAATCTAAGGTGCTGCCTCACCATATATGCTGCCTCAATACACTCTATTCTTAGAATCTTGCATTAATGGGAAATTCAGCCTGATTGAGAAAAAAAACATCCAAAATAGGGCATTTAAATGAAAAAGAATTATTATAAAGTATACATTGCTGAATAAAAATAAATAAATAAAATATTTTATTTAGCATCACCTATCTCCACTGACAGCACGTCACTTCCACCAAATGTGTGCCATTTCTGTCCCTGGGACTTGTATAAATGAGCAATAAAATTGCTTCATAAATACATATTATTAATAAGTGTACTACATATTGTTCTTATTGCAAATTTAAGATGAAAAATTTTAAAATATTTATCCAGAAAAACACTGAAAAATTACATTTATTGCTTGTCCACACGTCTCTGATGCCACACGTCACCATAAAATATAATGATTAAGATCTTTTAAAAAGAACCTTTCTCTTGCATTGATATGTAAATCCATCTATAATGTTTCTTTCAATACATTTATTTAAACAAATATCTATACTTTCTCTTGAAAAATTGAGAAATTTCCATGTCAGTTTTTCAACAGGAAGTTGCATCACTTGGATCTTTAAAAGGCCATAGGAAGAGCAAAGGTAAGTTTTTCTCAATTTCTTATTTACCTATTTGGTCATTTTGTGATATCTTGGATCGTTGTTTAAAAAAAAATACTATCCTGTTACTTTAATTATTTCAGAGATTTAATTAGTTTAGTGAAAAATTGACACAATATTTGGTAAATAACTGAATTTGATGAATTCCCTGGTTCTATAATCATGTGCACCATGTGACTATTTAACATTTATTTGTTATTTTTTTATAAAAACAGTTGCTTTCAGTGCTGTTACTAATATAAAGAATAACAAGAGGGTTAGTAACAAGAAAAACGGCAGCGATTTTTTTAATTATAAACCTAATAAAACATTTAAATAAGTTACTTAAAATGAAACAATACCCATTAGGAAAACTTAAGTATTTTTGTTTGCTTTTGTTGAAAAGTTACAACAAGCAAACACCAGGTGAAATGGCTCATATACATTTGTCTTTATGAACAGTAATGAAGACTAATAGGAACTAGAAACTCTTGCAAGTTGAGCATCCAATATAAATGCTGTTTAGGGGAAAGCAGGACGGATATTTAAAAAAAAGGTAAGTCTGATAAGGCAGTTTGTAAGCTAATATGTACATTTTATATAACATATTTACTAGGGGTGTAACGGTTCACGGTATGTATTGAACCGTTTCGGTACGGCCTGTTCGGTTCGGTACACTTGCGTACCGTTTCGGTATTCGGTATTTTTATTAAAGGATATAAATCTATTATTAGCGCGATATTAAGCGCAGCGGAACAATGTTCCTAGGCGAGTTTCCGCACGGACGCTATTGAGTGACGAGCGCGAGTAGGAAAATGGCATGGCAAAAGCGAGAGGGAAGCCAGAGCTTGGAGACCCTCTCACCTCACTACGGTCTCGTGTTTGAGAACACTTTGGCTTCTCTGTTAAAAGACATAACGGGGATAGACGAGTGGATAAATTTAAAGTTGTATGCCGACATTGTTCCACGGAGAACGGGCAGGCAACACATCTAACATTTTCTACTGCTGGAGATATTGTCACTGCAACCAGATCTGTGCTCTCTTCAGAAAATGTGGATAGGTTAACCTATTCTAACTAGTTGCAGTATTTCATTTTTTATTTTAAAATATGTGTTTTTCTTTATAAAGAGTGCAATTTATTTAAAATATCACCCAAATGTGTCACTTTTATTTATTTTATGCAAGAATTCTATTGTGTATTGGCAGCTTTTCAAAATAAAGATTGTGTAAGTTCTTATTGTTTTGTACCGAACCGAATAAACCGAACCGAGCTCTCCAAGACACTGTACTGAACCGAATACGATTTTAGCGTACCGTTACACCCCCAATATTTACAAATCTATACATTTGTATTGTACATAAACAAACGAAGATTAATTTAAAATGTTATTATTAAAAATGATAACAATATTAAATAATTTCACTCAACCCCTACTAAATAGATTTTAATACATAAACGCTTTGTTTTGCATTCATTACGCCCTCATTTTCCTGAATAATTGTTCAACTTTCATTTCAAACTGGGAGTCATAAACCCCTTTGATTTGAAATGGAAGGTTGGAATAATGAGAATTATCTCTGGCTTATCAAATTTTGTTTCATAAAAAGGGAAAAGGGACCATGTATGTGCAGGAAATAACTTTTAGCAAGAAAAATGAGATTCAATCCTCACTTGAAAATCTGCCTTTGACGGTGTAACCTTAAAAAAAGTGGTCTGATTTCAATCTCTTGCCTGAGATGTAAACGAATCACAATCACAGGAAATGAATCCAATCATAGAGAGCTTGAGCAACAATCTGGGTCAGTCGTGGAAATGACTGCTACAGGCAATAAGATTAAAGAACGCACAGATTCACGAATCAGTAAATCAGCTCGCAATGAGCAACACTTTGCTTCTCTTTTCCTCTGTGGAGCTCATGTTTATTTCTCTGCTCATTTCTTATGATGAGAACATAAGAAAGAGGTATTATGCATCTTTGTATCAACAGTACAGTAGATGAATTAGAAAAGTACATATTCTCTCCATCTCATAACTGCCCCCTCCCGTCCTCCACACACACGCAGATAAACACACACACCTTCCCATTTCTCCAGCTTAACTTCATTGTCTCAAACCCTTTCTTTCATCTTAAGACAAAGATTTATGTAAATCTTTGGGCCCAGCGCTAATGCGAGCCGCAGTGTGAGAAATAGCATCCCTAAATCGCAGTATTGTTGTTGAAAATGACAAGGCAGCCCCCTAATCCCACAATGCGATCATCCAAATGTGTCATAATGCTCTGTGTAGGCAGGCAAATCTGAATATCAAAAAGACACCACGCACCTCGCCGGAGCCTTCGGTGCCTTAGAAGCAGAGTTTTAAAGAACTCACCCTGTTGTCACTTCTGGAAAGGCAGAAAGTATGTGAAAAAACTGAATTGTGACATTTTGAGTGACTGGTTTGTTGAGCAGTTAAAGGATTCGTCACTCTTTGTCTCAGTGTCACCATCTTTTTTTTTTTTTTTTTTGAATGTGACCTTCTCAATCCACATCTGTTTTTTCTTTGACTTTAATAAGAAAAGTTTGATAACTCATCGTAAAGCATTCAATCTTAAAGCATAGTAAAATAATCTTATATTAATGACTAGTTTAGCATCGAAAAAGAGCAGATTTTAAGATGAGTAATTCAGCAGCCCATCATCAGGAGGGCTTTAACATTATTCCTGGGGTCAATTCGACCCCATTCAGTGTTTTAATGTATGTACATGTATGTTTTTTTTTTTGTTTTTCAAATTGAACGACTCTTCCTAATTAAATGAGAACTTGAAAAACATAAAAATAGCATGATGTTATTTTTTCAATAGCCTGTACACATCTTGTAACATCGGTTGACCCCAGGGTCTTTGAATTGTATAAAACATAAGAAACAATAAAAAAATCACACATATTTGTTTTGGGTGTATTGAGGTCACTATAATATGCAATGATTTTTTTAAATGCACTTTTAGTTTTATATGTTAAATATAACAATAAAAAATTTGCGCAAGAACTTTGCTTTTTCTCATGGGTTTTTTCGTGGTAGGGGACACTAAAAATGAAAGATTGCACAGAAGCTTTGTACATTTTGTCTGTCTGGTCTGTGGCTCTCTCTTTATGCTCTCTCAATTAAAAAAGGCCTCTAAGCAAAGGTTTTCTGCAAGTGAGATTTTGTCACAGGTTTTTGACATAGAGCAGAATGTGTCTGAGACAGAATAATCTGTACGAGTATTATGAAGCATACTCCTCAGATGAGAATGAGACTCCTAATATTGACCCTCCAGTTGTCTCTTAATCACCAGCAGACCTGTTACCTTCCAAAAAAGGAAGATTATTATGGCCCTGCTCCCCACTTGAATGACAGGGTTGATTTAGTGCTGCTAAAATGTTTCCAGGGGCCACCAGATATGCTGTCAGTCATGTTCAAGACATAAAATCAGAATTTCAGGTTTTCATTACGCCATAAATGTAAATATATATACATAATGACAAACTTAGAGGGGAGGAGGGTCTATAGGGACAGCTGGATAAACTTTGGTGTGACTGAATTGCAGCCTCATTGGTTTGCTCATTTTGGCAGGAGTTTACAAATTGTTTGAAATAGTTTTTTTTTCTTGGTGTCAAATTGATCCCATACATAATCATATTCAGTCTTTGCTAAAATACATTTTTATGGGTTTTATATAATACAAATATTTACAAACACAAAGTCCAAAAATGTATATCCAATTTTAGGTGATTTGTACATTTGTCTATAGTAATGGGAGTGGAAAGGTGTATTTCAGAGTGTTGTCAAGGAGTCAAAAAAGATATTAATAACCTGACACTGACACTAAACGTTGTATTGCTATGGTCAAATTGACCCTAATGGATAAAAACTTTTTTTTTGTGTGTGTGGATTTTAGGGAAAGAGTTAAATAGAAGCGTTTACAGGAGAGTTAAATAGTAAATGTTCTTGGATAAAATAATATAAATTTACAGAAATAAACCAGCTGTGCTAAAAATAATAACACACAATTCCTCACTAAGCGTACATAAGATGGTACAGAATGTGAGAATAAAAATGTTCTGTCGAGCACTCAATTAATATCCCAAGTTTTCTTGCCAAGTGTTGACATCTGTATGCATCTGCTGCTTGATATGCTGCATTTGCCAAGCCTCAAATTGATTTAAAGGTATTTGATAAGTTTCCTTGTCGTTTTCCATGCCTGTCTATCCGTCAGTATGAGAGAAGCCACTGCTGCTGGAAACTACCATGAAACAGCCATGCCAATCCATTGGACAAGGACGAGATACTTGAATAATAATAGTATTAATTACAACACAAGTCTAGGGAATGCCTGATTTACCATGACTCCCTCTTCGAGCAATTCTTTCCACAGAGACCCCTTCATTCCTATAATTAAGTTCACCACTGCACTTTTGCATATGCGCTTTACCAATGTATCAGGTAATAGTTAATTTTAAAAGCAAGCAGTGAGATTGCACACCTCACTTCGAGCTCTGTTTAGCTATTTGAACCCCCCTCCCCAGACGACAGTAAAATCCCAGGCCGTCACTTGAAGCCAGTGCATGGGGGATTTGGTGGGAAAGAATAGCCATGTTGATCTTGAAGTCTTAAGTCTGGCGTACCTGTCAACACTCAGGCTCAGCCCTGAAGACTGTGGCTTAAGTCACTTGAAGTTGCCTTTTAATGAGAGGGGAGGTCTGTGCATGCTGTCAGACTGAGCTCAAATAATTCCTGGGCTCCTGAAGAACCCAAGCGTGCCTTTTAATCCCGCTCCTGTTTATGTAATGGAAATAAGCAGGAGCAGGTTAATGAGAGGGTGAGCTCTGCCATGCACACATTATGATAATGAAGCTGATGTATGTACGACAGACTCCCCATCTCTTCCCTTAAACATATTCTAATGACGTTTTTGACATTTCTTCCAGCCTGGTCATGTCACTTCCTTTTCCTCTTGCTAAAATATAAGTTTCAGTTTGATATCGAAACTAGAAGAGGATATAGCACATAACTTTTTGTCGAATGTAAACCGTGTAAATATTTCAATTGACAAGATGTTTGGTGGTTATTGGTAAAATACATAAAAATAAAATTAATCCTGTGGTGTGGAGCAGTTGATCCTTGCTATGGTTTAGTGTACAGTTTACATTAAACAGCTCTCAAGGTGAGGTAGTTAATTGCTGCATAAAACATATCTCGCTATAAACAGGGCCGCTGCTGGGAAAAAGGGTGCCCTACTACAACACTCACTTTCACTAAATGTGTTTTTTCTTTCTCCAAAAAAGCAAAGTTTGGGATGGAATAACTAAAAAATGATATTGTTCAATATTCTTACATTTTGAATTCTGGTACTTGCTTTAATGAAGTAGAGTTTTTGAATGCACCCATAAGAGATAATGAGAAATGGAACTGGAAAGTGTGCCCAACAGTACATGTGTTTTTTCCTCAAAAAGACCCAAGTTCAGGATGTAATAACTGAAAAATGCTACAGTAAAATATTCGTCAATTTTAGATTCTGATAATCAAAAATACTTAAAATAATGATGTAAAGAGTTTTTTAATGAACCCGTAACAGAAAATGAGAAATGGAACCTGAAAATGTACCACCAAATGCATTTATCCCCAAAAAAGCTAAGCTCGGCATGTAATAACTCAAAAATTCTAAAAATATTCCTATTATTTGGATTCTGACAGTCAACAATACTTACTGTAATGATGTCAATAAGTTTTGACACAGTCTTTAAGGTTGACCAGTATGTGTCCAGAATGAGGATTGAACTCAAATTATATAACTTTATAATTAAAAATATAATACACATGCTGAAATATGCATACAACTATATAAAATGTGTTATTAATACATAACTAATAACATTTTACTGCTGAATATAACATTGAGTGAGAACTGGGCATTTTACCAGTTCATCAGCTTATTTTGTAGAAAATACTTGCGATAGACACATGCATCTTGACTCAACTAGTCATTTTTCAAAATAAAAGACCTTTATCTTTTATCCGTGTGAGGGAAATTCTATAAATATGTATTCTTCCTGTGCATCCGTGTAATAAATGCCTCATGGACCAGTACTGGGCTGGTGTAGAGGCCAATGAACACAACGTGTACCATGCAAAAGCAAAGGGACCCAAGTTTGAGTGAGTCACGACCTTGGTGTCTTCTTATACCCCCCAACCCCCTCGACCCCCTTGACTCCCACTTGTCATCCGGTAAGTTAATAAAGACACTCGTATGTCTTAGAAAGTTGTAAGATATAAAAGAATTATATTTTTCCCATCTTAGATTCCCTCTGTATTTTTTCATAGCTGCTTTTCTTTCACTGGGAATAATCCCCCCTGCAGGAGACTTCAAAGCAGACTGGGCAGAGACAGGCTTAATTACCCACTGCTTAAATCTGATGCCAAATCAAAACTTGCTCTGGTCTATCTCTGTCCTGCTTTGGCAAGAGCCTAATGTAGGAGAAATATACTACTGGTCAAATGTTTGCAAAACACACCTAGTGCTTATTTGAACCAAAGTTCCGCAGAACTCCATTAGAGTGGCCAGTCAATCGTGTGGACGATGCTTTATAAACAAGGGGGTGAAATTTCATCAGATTATCTGGAGAAGTCGATAGATTGGATACCTGAAGTCTCACGGCAAAAAAATCAAATCTCTATCAAATTAAACCAAATGCAGCCAAAAGCGACCCAAATCTGATTTTTTTTTGCCCATATGCATAATAAATGCTCGTATGTTTCAGAATTGCTAATTCTATTTTTTTTTTTCAAATGTGACCCAGTTCGCTTTAATATGTGGTCCTTGATCGGATACGTGCCATTTTCTTTAAAAGTGACTTCTGTCTGAACGTCCGTGTCAGATTCATCTAAGTTTTTCATCATCAATCCCTATTTAGATGGCCTTTCTCACAGTTAACAGTAGTTAGAAAAAAATGTTTTCCAGGAAGGTGTTCAGAGGCATATTTAAAGAAGAACAATGAAGATTGTGTTAAAATAACGGTATTATTCCGAGTTTCAGTTTAGCGTAATCTTTCATCTCTATTTTCTTCCTAATATTATTTGACAATAATAAAGTTGTCTCAGCTCAGACATTATCTTCGACAAAACTACAAGCTGTGCTTTCCCATTAATATTTACACCAGTAAATAGCATATTGCGAGTGACGTCAAAAAGAGCACAGAAGTTTCCAAAAATTCATAAAATATCTGAATTTTGCTTTAAGACCTGCTGTCCTATTCTTTTACTGTATTCAAACAAAATGAAAACATAAAACATTTCCAAGATTCCAAACTTTAGCCTGGTAATAGATCACTCACACAATGGTTTAATTTACTCATTTCAGACTAAATGGATCAGGTAACATATGGACTATTACATAAAATATAGGATTAGGGCAGCATTCACATTTATTTATCATGTTAGGGGTGGTTGACTTATGAGCTATGAAGGAATAAGTTAGTTTTTTTTTTTCACCTCAAATATCATGACTGAAATTATTTTTAGTGTAATTTCCAACTGTTCTATTGGATGTTGCAGTAATATCTGCAGTACGTATTTTCCTCAAGCATTTTAATTATGACTTCTGATATTTATATATTCTGATATTTAACATTTCTGTGCAAAAATCTGTACTTTGTTGATATTTACATGAATTACCACAAACAAAGCTGTTTTTTTGTTATTGTTAATCTTACGCCATGTGAATTTTTTTTTTATCCTTGGATCAAAAATTCAAGTAGAAATCTTTACATACACCTTTAGTAGCATATTAGAGGAACAACATTCATATGTATTTTGTTAAACTATCACATTTTTGATCTCTATGTGACACATGGACAATCAGATTTGTGTTATTTGTCAACCACCCATAGTATGTTATATTCTTAACCGAAATCCTGCTTCTTTTTGAAAGTAAATGATGTTTTAACCCCTATGACTATGAGGATAAGTGCTATTTTGGGCTTTAAAGTTTAAAAACACAGAGAGTTGTAAAGTAGGTAGTGACTTAGAGATAAGATGAGATGAGATAAGATAAGGCAGATGAGATAAGCACTCATTCACAGACCTGAATGCTCATGAATGGGGCATCTTTGAGTCAGCTTACCCGATCTAGAGGCTTCAGGTCCTGCATTAAACCGCAATGGCACCTTTCAGAAAATGGCTTTGTAAAGACAGAGGAGTGTACCTTTAACATTTTAGTTTTTTCTTCTTCAGCGAAATTGAAGAAGTTGAATTGAATTGAATATTTTAATATTTCCACAATAAAACAAAAGAGGAAATATTACTTAGAAAGTTTAAATGCATTAAAGTCCCAGTGGATGTGATCAGGCTGTGAGTACAAGTTTGGGTGTTAAACCAAATTATCATTCATTTATTTTCCAATCCGCTTATTCCTTTTCGGGGTCTGCCGGTGCCTATCTCCAGAGCACTTTGGGCGCTCTGGACAGGTCGCCAGACCACCGCAGATGTTAAGCTAAATAATATAGATTTACTAATACAAATATGCTTTGCAAAATAGTTGAAAATAAATATTTCATACATTTTTCAGCAACTTAGAAATGTCAGGAATTATAAGTTTAAATTCATTAATCAGATTAAAGTTATTGTCGCAAGTTATGGACGTTTTCAGTGAACTGTGTATGGAATATTTAGACAAAGAAAAATAAAATATTGTAGAAAGTGATTTAAGAAAAAATTAAAATAAAAATTTGCCCAATATTCCCAAATCCAAGTTCAGTGAAGTGCTCTTCTTATAAAATCCAATAATCAAATGTAAGATTTCTTTAAATATTGGTATAGTATTAGTATTATGGTTTTATTAGTAAACTTTTAAAAAGTGAAGAAACTAATAGAAATAAAGGAGTTTGAAACTCTTTCCCATACCCATCTGTTTCTGTAACTGGTGCCAGCTGAGTTCTCTTTGTTTTCAGACATTCTTAAACACATTTCATGCTGTTTTGGTGCCAATATAAATATTGGGTTCTATGTAAACTTACAGTGAAGTTGTCACCGGTGCTTCACATCTTTGAACGTGCAAAAAAGCACTTTTTCATTTTAAAGAACCCCTTGAGCACTTTTTGGCTCTTCACTGGTTCTAGGCAGGTTTGAAGGTACTATATAGCACTTTTTTGCTTTAAAGATTTTTTTTGGTTCTTCATTGGTTAAAAAATAAGTTCTTTGTTGTTTTTATTGTGCTATAGACAGACGATAGTCATATATATCATGGCAAAGTTTATTTATTACATTCTTTTGATGATTGATTGGTTCTAAATAGCACCATTGAAGAAAAAGTGGTAAATGGCACCACAAAAGGAATCCAGATTGGTTCTATATAGAACCTTTTGTGTGTGTGTGTTTGCGTGTGTGTGTGCGTGTGTGGTGAGTAGGTCTTTATTACTTTACCAATGGTGGAAAACACTTTAAAGTGGACTGAACTCAAAGAAGAGAAGATCATAAATCATACATTTAGCTTGACTTTACTGTTATCTTTAAAATTGCCTGTGTGATTACTAAAATATATAATATTCCGGTATGTTTCCCGTGACTGTGTGTTTGTGCATGTGTGTGCAAAGGGAGGGAGACTGAGAGACTTGTGAAACTTTCCAGACCTTTTTCTTTACTTTCTGATCAGAAAATGATGACACAGTAATGACTTGGACATGTAAAAAAACATCTTGTAATTGTGCTCTATTCTTCTCATGCTAAAAGACCTGAGGTTTCCAGGCCCCAGAAATCAGGTATTATGCCCCCAGTGCTAATCAGAACATACAAAGTAAAAAATAAAAATAAAAAAATAGGAAAACATAAGAAAAGGATTGAAAACAAAACAAAGTCTGGGCAAGCATTTAAAATATTTACAACCAAGATAAGATTGAACAAAACATTTACTGTTGTATACGTAGCTACAGTAAAACGTCGGACAACCTCTTAAACTCATCTGTACATTTTTAATTTCAATTTTCACAATTGTATCCTGCCAAATGTGTGTACATATACAGTATATATAAATATATATACACACACACACATAAACACATCATGGTGCCTACACATGTATTTCATTCCAGTCATTAAAAAATCCATTACTGAAGAAGAAACCAGAAAGATACACATGACAGGAACCTTAGCTTATTCCTGCGATCCTCTTTCCATAGATAAAAGTCTCTGGCCCTGTTGCAGTACTCCTTTAGTCAATTTAATCTTGATTTACTCACATCCAAGGCAGAAAAGTTACTAAAACTCAAGACTTTTACAGTTACAGTGACAAAACATTTTAAAGACCCACAATTTAAAATGGACTGTAAAAAGAACCTTTTTTATTTGTTTGAAAAAAAAGATGAAACAAAATATTCGGGGATTTTTTTTTTTTTTTTGTACATTTTAATGTTTTTTGTTTGGTTTTATGTTTATTTGTAAAATGCCCAGGCATTCTCCAATATTACAAATACTTGTATACTTTTACAGTAAACAAAAGAAATGTAATTTTATATATATCCCATCACCAAAAACCAATATACACATGCCGCTATGGCATTCAGAGACGAGTCGTAAGCAAACTTGGGAAAAGTAAACAAATAAATTGGTTTAAAACACACATACACAGAAATATCATGTTACCCTTGTACTTGTTTCAATACTGTAAACGTATTTTAAGACAGAGTGCACTAAACCTCTCACTTTTTTTATTTTTTCCTCTCTATTTTAAGGTTTCCTTAGTTCCTGATTTTTGTCCAGTCTCTTCCTTGACTGTTTGTAACAAAAGAATCATTCCTTGGTTTCAAGGGATGCAGTCTTGTCCTGAAGTGAAAACTTGTACATATATATATTTATAGATATTTATCTATTGTGTGTGTTTTGTGCCATTATATGTACAAATGCATACATATATATACACACATAGACACACACTAGTATTGTGCTGGCTATTTTTCATTCGAATTCAACAAAAATGACCTATGTGTCTCATTTTTTCCTCTTTTTTTTATTTTAGAAGCAGATCAAACCACATGGATGTATTTTATCTTCAATCGTTTGCTTCACAAAAGTGTTGCATTTGCCTCATAAGACAATAAATAGGAAGATCAGTATTCAAGGCACACTCATATCAAATTGAATGGCAGTACAAAAACTGTCTAAATAAATTAATTTCATTTTTATAGTGCCAGCATTGTAAAAGCCAAGCCTATCAACACTGGCACTTCAATCTCAGATGCTCCCTCTAGCAAGGCCTAATAAATCCATTCTTAAACATAATTTCTTGCCCAGAAGCCGTTTCCGCCATTGTTTTCAGGTATGAAAAACAAAATAATAAAGTGCGGGTCAACTGCGAAGAGCTGTGTATGTTTACTTGCTTCCCCTCTCTCTCTCTCTCTAGTTCACTTTGCTCTTTTTAAACCACGATATTCCCTCGCTTCAATCGTTTGCGCTGGTTTGGACATCTTGTCGAAAGAAGGTTGTTTAACTGCCAATAAATCAGTTGGATAGAGGAGAAAAGAAAAGGGAAAATTCAGCAGTGCATTCTGTAAGCGTGTTGCTACTTCTGAGAATGCGTTCAACTACACATCACAGGAAGTCCTGAATGAGAGGAAAGAAAGAAAAAAAATGTCTTACTCTTTTAGTACACGCTCAACAGGTCATGACATACACTCTATACTGTGCAATTGACTAAGCTGCATACCTGCTGATGATTCCGACACACGGGACGTGACCAGATTAACCAGACAAGTCAAAATCATACACATCTTTAACCAGGATTACTTTGCATCATACATCTGTTTCTCAAAATGATTGATAAATATATTTATAGATATGTACAAAATGCATAGGGCTGTTTCAAGTGATTTTTCCAAACATTGTGACAGGATGATAAAATTGCTCAATTGAGACTGATTTATTCCTAATCTAATCTGGTTAAAGTGGTGACACCCCCAAGAACCGTTAGACCCTAACACCTAAAAATGAACACAGTTTATTCAAATGTAAGTCAATGGAAACAGAAGAGCTGTGCTGACTTGTTCGTAACTAATGTGCGTTTGGGCTTACTTAACCAAACTGGACTGTAAAGAACCTTCTCTCTCTCTTTCTCTTCCTGAATGTGAGAGTGTAAATCACTCTCATAGTGTACGAAAGCTGCCTAATCCTCTAGGTAACTATCCCCTTAACTTAACATCAATGTGGCAAGGCAAGCCACTTTTATGGGAAAGAAGGAGTTGATTCATAATGTCTAGTGCGGTTGGCAGTGTAATATGCAGACATGAGGCCAGGGCCACGAATGAGTTGAAGCGGAGGACTGTACTGCTTTATCAGTGAAGACGGCTGAGATCAGATAGCAGACTTGGCAGAAGTAGCTTTGAAGCTCACCCTGAGTTGTTTTAAAGCCGTCTTCTCGTATCGACATTGTGCTCTTCAGCAAAATAAATGGGTTTTATTAAGTGCATTACTTCTGGAAAGGGTGCTTGAAATGAAATTCAGTGGAGAGACCTGTAACATAATGATCACGTGACTTGCATTCGCGGGGCGGTACTTGGTACCGATTAGCACCTTGCTTTGCTTCAGTCAGCTACCAGAGTCTCCTCTCTTTGATTTAGAGTAGACTGGCTTTTTTTTAGATTTAATGCTAACTACCCAATATGACACGCTGGAAATCAGTTTACGCTACAAGGTCAAAAGATTGTTGTCCGCTTATTTTGTAAGAATAAATAATAGTAAGAAACTAGGAAAACAAAAGCTTGTTGAAGATTGAACGCGGCTTCTCTTCAAGAAATTACTTAGCTTTACAAATCTACTTCGTAAGCAGCGGCTAAAGGATTTCTCAAGTGATACTCTGTTTTGCAAATGAGCAAAAACCAATCTCAGGATGTCTTTTGGACAAAGTAAAATCTCAGCATTTCATTTAAACCGTAACATAATGAAATAAAAGTGAAAGAAAAGTATAAACCTGAACATGGCAAAATATGTTTAAAATCCAATAAATACAGAAATTATTGCACAGTCAAAGGCTCCATTTAAAATATTATCTAATGTGTTCACTCTTTGATAAGAGGTTTATTCCAGCTCCAAATTACTCCCTCTCTACTACACCCCCTTCACTGCCTTTGATTCTTTTTCATATCTTTTATCGTTCTCAGGTGGCAGTTTCTTAGGACCAAACTAACTTAAACTACGAACGTGGAAACAAACTAAACAAAAACAAACAAAACAAGAGTATCCAGCTATCCTTTCATAATGAAGGAATTCTGAGGTGAAATAGGAAACCTAGAAGCTTAGCTTCTCTCTGCTTGTTCAATTTTGACCTCATTTGTCATCAAATGTTCACCATGCCACTTTTTCATGTGTTTCTCAAGCGTGCTGTAGACGCTGAAGGGCATTTGGCAAATGTCACAGCGGTAGACTTCCTTACCGAGCTGGCCGTGTGTCTTCATGTGGCGGGTGAGCTTGCTGCTCTGGGCACAGGCGTAGTTACAAAGCTCACACTTGTAGGGCCTCTCGCCTGTGTGGCTGCGTCTGTGCACTGTCAGATTGCTACAGTTCTTGAACACCTTCCCACAGAATTCACAGGTGTCACTCCTCCGGCTCTCCTTTGAGCTGGGTCGGCCTGGACCAGGCCCCCCACCAAGGTGTGGGGTGCTGCCTCCACTAGCTGTACCACTGCGGCCAGAGAGGCCCCCGTCCAGCAGGTCTCCTGGCGGCGTGGAAAAACGCAAGCTTCCATTCTCAGAGGAGTGTTCTGAGGAGGTGGCGAATGGAGATTGTCTGGAATCTGTGAAGCCAAGAAAGGGATCTTTGATGAAGTGTCGGGATGCTGCATAGCCCACTAGCCACTGGGAGTACACATTTTCAGAGGGGATTAGTGGGGCTGGGGGTATGTCCAAATCCTTTTCGATTTTGATCCTCTTGTTAGAGGAGTTGGAAAGGCTGGGGCTTGTAATGGGAGTGGGTTTGCGGGGAAACAGGCCTGAGAAAGAGTCGCCTGAGCCACAGTTTCTTCCATTCACAGTTGCCCGTGCTACCTGATTCATTTCCCCAACTACTGAATCCTCATCCCCTGCATCCCTCTGCACTTCTGGGAGTCTTTTGGTGAATGGAAGTCTTTTCCGATTGTCGATTATCAAGTTATTGTAATGCTGGATGGAGCTTAGCCCTACGTTTTCCACCATCTTTCCCAACGAGAGATTTTTTTCATCTGATGGTGGCTTTCCGCCATTCTCTCTATTCCGACAGAACTCAGAGTCCATGCTAAAGTTTGACTCAGGCCTGCTTTCATTTTCCAACTCTTCCTCTTCTTCCTCTTCTTCCTCCTCGTCATTGTCTGGGATAATGCCCTCACCTTTAAAATCACCATCTCTGTTCTTTATACCCTCTCCAGTGACGTCACTAGTGCCTGGCTCGGGTGAGCTAGTGGCGGACAGGCCATCATCGGAGCGCCCTGTCATGGAGCCAGACTTGTGCATGTGGGTTTTCATGTGGCGTTTAAGTTTGCTCGCCTGAGAACAGGCATGGTCACACAATTGGCACTTGTAGGGTTTCTCGCCTGTGTGACTTCGACGATGAACGACAAGATTACTCTGAAATTTGAAAGTCTTGCCACAGAACTCACAGGATTTTGTCTTCCCCTGTGTCTGTGGTGGGGTGGTGCTGTTAGGGGGCATCGGAGGCAGTGGAGGTGTGCTCAGAAAGGGCGACTTGGGACTGGGCTGGAAAGGGTTTGGATTGAGCAGGCGATGCATAGGGTTGGCACGGCTTGGAGACAAGGGAGGGGTGGAGTTGTTATTTCCTGCAAGCTCTCTCAATCTGCGAGAGAAATCCATGGACTGGGACTCCATGGCCATGGGCGTCATGCGCATCACTCTTTCAAAGGCACTGGGATGCTGGGAAATTAATCCCATTTCCTCTGCACTAAGGCGTTCCAGGCGATGAGGATCTAAATGATGACGTGGAGGAGGACTGACAAAGGGAGGAGTGCTAGGGATGCGGGTTTCCACAAAGCCTGGTGGTGGCTCTCGGAGCAGAGGCCCAGTCATCCGCAGAAGATGGAAAGGGTTGCTGTCTCCCAAAAAGTTGGTTAACGGAGACTGTGGAATAGATTCAGCACCAATAGGGGGAGGAATACTGATCCGCGGTGTTAGAGAGGTATTCAAGGAGTTGGTCTCCAAGTAGATGCGGATCCCGTGTGTATTCTGTGCATGCTGCAGAAGGAACCAGGCGTTGGTAAAGGGCTGTTTGCACGTTGTGCATATGTAACTTGAAGGTTCGTCTCTACCTGCAATCAAGCAGAAAACAAATATCTTAATTAGCTTAGCCGCTTCAAACCAATACAAGAACTTTGTATTATGCAAATCTAGGGCCAACCTCCTGTCATACCACCACATGAACCGAGAATTTAACATGTAACAAGTGCATTTTCATTGTGTCATTGGATCATTGCAATCTATACATTTACAAACTTTTGAGACTGGAAACAAGTAAGAACTCTCAAACTGGAGAAAGCATCAGGATTGCCTTAAGATGGCACCCCCCAAATTGGGAAAATACAATGTAACCGGTGATTTAGAAGACTTTTCTCACAATCAAACTAATAAACTTAAGGCTGTCCCCTCAAAGAAACAAATAACAAAAATGAGAGAAGGAAGTCTGGTTTGGTGGGGGGTGGGGCACACATCAAGATAAATGGTTTCAAATAAAGAGTGAAAACACTGCCAGTGATTTAAGAGGTGGTTGGGGGAAAAAGCACACTAGTCTAGAATTTTAAAGTCTGTGGCCTTTTAAAACAGCTCAAGGGTATTATTTACTGTTCCATTAAGAATTTCTCAAGATTGTTTTTCTTACTCCGTCTCATGTTTTTTCTATAGTTACACTTCCTGGAAAACCTCATCCCCTCTAATTAAATCACTTTGTTTTATTGTATATCAGGTGAAAATTAGCTGAAAACTTTTGATTGTGAAAACCAAAAAGAAAATGGATTATAATTTTGTCTCAAATCCCAGTAAGTGAATATGTAAATAGTGTTTGTACACAGGGTTTTGTTGATTGGTATAGTATACTTGAGCTAGTATACTTGACTAATTGATGCTACAACCTCAGCGTAACACCAGTTCTGTCATGCAAACACGACTCATTACCACATCACCACACGCAAGCCAAGTGTAGTGAGTATACAATGAAAAAAGATGCAAAACCATTTCCACAGTACTCCTGGGGCCCTGTTAAAAAATCTACAAAGTCAAAATGGTAATTGTGCGCTAGGAAATGAGTTTCATTTTTTTATTAAATGAAAGCTTGCTGTTTTGACCTAATGCAGCAATTTAGGATACACGGGAAAACATATGCTGCACTAATTGGTTAGGTGTTTGAGTTCTGGCTGTGCTTTGTGTACCTTTATGAGTGTTTTCATGTATATGCATGTGTGTGAGAGTGAACGACTGTGGAGAGAACAATGGGGTGGCAGTCAGTCACACACAGGGCTCAGAGAAGCTGGGACTAGGAAGCCCTCATGGGTGTCTATTTCAATCATGGCTATTGTGAAGATCAAAAAGAGCAGAGAGGATGAATGGCTAGTATGGCGCTAGCATTCCTTTACATGCTGGTGAGGAGCAATGCTAAACAGGGGAGTGTGTTTTCATCTGAAAGAAACAGAGGTAAGGGATTATGTACAGTAATAGCCCGAAGCCTCATCCTAACGCTGCACCAAGAAGAAATAATTCATCAAGGAATTTGAACAGAAAGCACAGAAAAAAATGCAGATTTGTTGGAAACGAAACCATGTGAAGTGTGTATCACAATATCATTTTTTACCTCATAACAGAGAAATGGGATGAGTGGTCAAGCCTCTTTGACCTGCATATCTGCCATTTATATATATGCGTGTGTGTGTGGTTTTTCTCTCACTCTGTCAAACATTTAATCTTGACTTCTTTGAAAGTTAACATTTCCTTGTGAAATTTGGTATACTTTTCTAAATAATCACGCAAAAGAGGGCATCGCTTCACATATCTTTCAAGATATTTTTAATAATTCTCTCAAGCTTTGTGACAACTGTAAGAAATTACTTTAGAACATTCCTAATACTAGTTTTCTTGTGTTCTATTAATTTTTACATGAATTACCACTAACAAAGCTGTTTTTAACCTCAATCATAACCAAATCTTGGTAGAAATCTTATACATACAACACCGTCGGTAGAATTTCACTAGATCTAATATATATATGTTATGAAAATGTTAAGTATGAGTGCACAATTTTTTGTACCAATCGTTCAAGTTAATGTTATATTATCGTGCAGGTAGAACTATGAGAGTTTTTTATGAGCAAAATGTTAACATCCAATGTAACCGTGGAGACAAATATTTATGCAAAATGTTGTTAATAATGCAAAACTATAGCATGTGTGAAAGGCAGAGAGAGAAGGCAATGGGTCAGGGGTATTGCTCTGTATATATTGCAGTATAAAAATTCAAATAGTTAATTAAAAATAACGATAGTGTCCTAATAGATGCATTTTTTTCCTATGAAAAACTGCAAATATATTAGAATATATATTATTATGATTATTATTTTTATTATTTTACTTATTTGCACTTCTGTGTTCTTTTTCTTTGGTCACATGATAAATAAGGCTTTCCATTTGAAAATATACAGATAAATGAACTCTACAGCATTCTTTCTCACTGGGTTTGAATTGACCTATCACAAAGCACCATTCCTTTAGTGACTCGTACGACCAGAGAACACCTCATTGTTTTTCACTGGGAGTATGCCCCACAAGTATATGACACAAAAGGATCAGATTTCAGAGTTGAGAAACTGGTCCAAAATATTGACAGAGTTTCATAAGTGTAAACTGTTTTAGCAATACAACAGCTCACACAGCCTCAGTTACCTCACACTATAATAAACTGTGATTGCAGGTCTAAGCAATATGGATTTTCTATATTCAAAGGACATATTTCAAATAATTGTCTGTCAAACTATTTGTTAACTTTGAAGGTATGCAACGGATTTTGTTTAAAATATTAAAATCTTCTGAAGATAACCAAGCACTAATGATTTAAAGGTTCACTGGAAGAGGAGAAAAATCCCTTCTGAATGGCTGAAGCGCATTCATAGGAACATCTGTTTACCTCCACACATGTCCTGTAAAGCATTTGACTTAATTACAGTGGACAGAGCGTAAGATCCAGCACAATGGCCATCTTCCCCCCCCCAGCCGCTTAATGCCCGCATATATGCATATGCACAAAACAAACAGAATCCACCAACCTCCTCTTATTTCATGGCAGATGTTGTAACACTAATGCTTCACATGAAAGAAACCAAGAAAACAAGTAATGCCCGTGTTAACCAGGCACTGTCCTTTCTTCTCAGCGTTTGAGAGAGAGAGTCTTTCTCTGTGCAACCTAGCAGGGCGTTAAACATAGACTACTGTACTTTGCTGATCCTCTCTCAGACAAACAGAAGTCATCAGGGGGCCGAATGTTCATTTCTGCCCCACAATTAAGACGAATCAATGGCCGTTGCCTGAAATGGTATTTGTGGCCGAGCTGAAGGGACTCGGGCGTGAGTTTATTGAGAAGTGTTCAGCGCCTGCACTCCCGAGGGGATTGGAGTCCGACGCAGATGGCAAATAAAGTATGCAGCCTGAGGCGAGAGCACATTATGCTAATTCTAATGTCAGCTGTACTTTAATATACAGCTCTATTTAATCACCCTATTATTTCACATTTCCATATGAAAAAAGGAAGAGAGCAGGAGAGAAAACAAGCAGATCTTCGTTTGCTAAAAGCATGACGTTGTGTTGAGGTTTAGGCCGATAGTTTCTCGTGTTTCAGTGAAGCTTTTTGCAATATCAGCTGCTTGCATCAGTGTAAAGTCTAAATAAAAGTCATGCACTTTTAAATATATTTGTTTTTTACTGATGTATTTTAAAATTATTCTATACAAATTAACACCGTAATTAATGATTGCCATTGTATTTTAAAATGTAGAAATTTAAAAAAATGCGTATTTAAACACAAAACAGCACATTAAAAGAAAATTAAAGGAAATAAAAAAAAAATGTAAATAGGTCAAAATACCAATTCCTCTGTGCATTTTTAAATCAAATAGTCAATAATGATTTAAACAATCATTTTATTTTTATTGAGCAATGAATGTGATTATGATTGTGATATTTTATTAGAATTTTAATTCACACAAAGATAAAACTTCACAATCTCCAGATATTCCAATATTATGTTTTGTTATTTTTATCAACACAGATGTGTCACAGATTGAAATTGAAAGGGTCAAGTAAGTCTAAGATAAGTTAGGCGTGATTAGTTTCTCATGCTGAGCACCGGCTGATTCTATTTTCAATTATACTTTCCCAACGAGGCTCAGCTGCCGGGCGGGAGAGGAGGACGAGGATGGTATTGTGTGAAAATGTGTGTCATCGGCAGTATCGTTCAGGCACACAGACCCCGATTCAATTAAGGAGAAATTATCACTAATAACAATCATGGCTCTCTGCACACATCGACTTAAATGGCATGGAAATAGCCGGCTTTAAGACACATTAACTGGAAAAAATAGGAAGATGAGAGTTAATAGGTTTCACTGTCTGAGTGAGAGGTACAATGAGCCACTTTAGTGTTCTTCCTGACAAGAAAGAATAAAAATTGCAAAAAGGACTAAGGTGGCAATGCATTTTTCCTTGATATCGGAATTAAATTTACATGATTAGTTAGTCAATAAAGCATCAATTGTTCAGCTTCCTCCGAACATTGTTTGACAATACAAATAAACCACGCAAAGAAGTGGATTGATTGATACAGTTTTACAGAAACGGAATAAAGACAGATCTACCCACATTTTTGGTTTTCCATCAATTTACTTTTACAGTAGAGAAAAGTTTCTCTTCTATAACCCATTGACATTTTTATCCAGGTTCAGATCCTTATTAGGGAGAAACATATTTTCATGGGTGGACAAGAATTAAATAGTAATTTCAATCACACTCTGAATGTAAACATTTTATTTATTTATTATTGCTGTCAAAATTAGCGTATTAACGCATGTGATTAATTAGAAATATTTAACGCTTTAAAAGATAAACACAATTAAACACGGTTGCAGGTTTTTTGTATTTTTGTGTGTTCAACATAATACCAAGTCTGTTATATTAATGCTTTTATTTTGTATTTACTTCAGCATTGGTCATGTGATCGGAGTTCTGTCACTTGATCAATCTTTCTGTGTTTCCCGCTCCTGTCAGGCTTCCTATTTAGTTTCGTTACTCCCATTCAGTACTCACTACAGATCGCAGTCACGCAATGCAAGCCTTCTGTGTGAACAAAGCCTGTTCATTTAGTTTAGTTTATTCCTCCTCCTTGGGAGAAGTCTTATGTTATTCAAGTTTCCCATGTGAGGGTCTTTTACGTTTCTCTTTGTGTTTATATTACTTTTTTCTGATCAATAAACTATAATAATAATGGCTTTCAAGCCTACAGTTAAATTGGAGGATATTGATGGTTTATTGGAGGTGTGTTGGAGTTTTTGAATTTAGATTCATTCAGTTCATTTTTTTTACGTATCCAAAAAGGTTCACTCTTTTAGTTGCGATAAGTCATGATTAATTGCAAAAAAATTATTGATGTGATTTATTTTTTAATCGATTGACAAGACTATTATTTACTTTATTAGAAAAAAATCTAAATGTCATCAAAAAGAAATGCTTCTTCTAGTGTATGGCAGTGACCCCATTGTTACATTTTCCTTACCTCCATGTTTTTAAAGAGATACAAAAATTGACTTGTTTTGCACAGATGATGTTACTTCCCATGAAACCGCTGACTGAACAGTCAGTATTTTCCTGATCCAGACAACCAGATAGTCTTGTGCAGACACAGGACAAAAAAATAAGCAGAAATCAGAGATTTGTCACAATAAAATTGACAGAAGAGGAGAAGAAAATGGATGCAGCATCTTTTAATGAGGTTCTCATTTGCTTACAGTGGTTTTCACTATAGAGACTTCATTTAGGCAGTCATTAAGTTATTATCTAGCATAAAGAATTTTGCCGTCCTGTAAGTAGCGTGTTGGGTCTGGAAGCTTTTCTCTCTCTATTAGTGGAAGCGTGCCGCACTGGCCTGGACGGCTGCCTGTGTTTTGTTTGGCTGTGGTTCACACACAGCTTTGGCAGGGGGCTTCTTGGATGGCTTACAGAGGAAAGAGGGAAAAGCGTGCACAAGAAAGAAAGGGAGAGCGGGAAACTAGCTCACTCGTGCACGGTAGCTTTTCTGAGCCCACGAGGGAGTCCGGTGTCCCATTTTCTGCATTTACTGTTACGCCATCCAAATTTTCAACAGAAACTACAGTCATAGTACAGTAAAGACTGATCCAGAGAGAGTCATGCTGCTGACCAAGATGCCTTTGAGAATTAAGTGCTTCATCATGGTGGTCTGGAAACGCTTTTCAACTCAAAATGAAGTAAAGCAAAGCTGCTGAAAAGTGAAGAGATACTACGATTGTTCATAAGAGCAGGTCACAGGATCTAGATTTAGAGCAATGGTAAAGGAGTACCATGATGAGCTGATTTCAGAAGGTAAAAACACTAGGGAAATCAGAATTGGTTCTTCACACCCTCCAGATGAAGGAAGTGACTTAAACTGCAATTCATCGATTGACTATTTGAGGCTGGTTTTACCGCAGAAATAAACCCGTAACAGGTTTTAAAACCTTTATATTAACCCTTCAAATGGTGTGTTTGCCAATTACAGCGTTTGTTTTGAATTAAATCGGAATGAATCAACCCAGTATTGTTTCATTTTGAGCTCAAATATAATGTGTAGGTTTCAAAACAAACATCACAAGAGTTACGACACATAATGTGAGAAAATGTTTAATTATACAGAACATCAAATCAATTCCATCTAGTGTTGAAAAGAGAGGATTACGCTCGGAAGTACAAGACCTGTGATATGGCTTGTGTTTTTCAAAGTTCTGGTACATAACACAGTGCTTTTTTTATTAAATTTTTAATTTGTCTCAACACTTTTGATTTTTGATATAAAACATAAAGGCTGTTCATTGTAAATTTTGTGATTTTTTTGCAGTAAAATATTTTTAATAATCGTAAATTTTTTTTTTCGGAAGTGTTTTTTGTTCAATTTCAGGTTTGTTGTGGAATTATCATGTATTTTTTATTGTAAATAGAAAGAAGCTGGGGTTGTACTAATAGAAGTAAAAAAAAAGACCCCGGACTTCTAAGGGTTAAGCCTTTCAGCCATCTCTGAAGACCCTCTGGCCAAACATGAAGACACCTCCATGCCTGACTACATCTAATTTTACCATCCTAGCACTTTATTAGAAACCTAAATGTGATGCTAAGTCCATAGTTATGTACCACCTATAACTCTTTTTATATTATATTTGTTTAGTGTGATACTCCATCTTGTCTTTTGAAACGTCTCTAATAAGGTACATTCCGATCTAACAGGACTCTCCCATCATTTTAACATTGATCAGGTCTAGTCTGGTCCTTAATATTCCCAACGTGTCTTGAGATTATTTTTTCAGCAAAAGATTATTTCTACAGACACCCTGCTCAAAAGTTAGGAAAGGACAGATATGCAGTCTGACGCATATCCTGTTAATTAGGACTCAAGCTGCTGTTTTTCCTAGGCAGACACAGGTCTTGTGAAACATGGCGACAGCTTTTTTGAAGTGGCGGCAGGCTGCAGATCACCAGTGTTTAGAATCGCCACACGTCTCGATTCAACCAGATGAGCGCATCAGAGAGGCAATTGTGAGGCAAAATACTTGTCTGTCTAAATCTACGAGGCAAGAGTGAGGGGTGTAAATTGGAGAAAATACTGAAAAACGTTCCATGGGTGCATAAACAACGCAGCATATCAAATCTTTAGAGGGGCTTTACAATAACAAAGCTATAAGAAATACTGTAAACATTGGTTGAGCTAAGATGAGGATTTGATGCTACGGCTAGCATCTCTTTGAGGAGGGGAGGGTGTGGGATAAGCCTGTAAATGAGGGCCATGTGCATACAGTACACTACCGTCTCTGATGAGTGTCATTGTACTGTAAGGAAGCGGTAGGTGGTGCAGACAGAGACGGGTGAGGGAGCGAATGAGAGAGCCGCACAGCATTGTGGGTCTCCCCTGCTGTTCCTCCCTGGAGTACTGTGATGTGTGCTCTTCAAAAGGGCTCCTGTCACTGTCACCGCTTCATTTAAAGTCAGACTCCCCTGAATTTGCATCTTGCAACATCTTACAGGACGTGCCATATGCCATCCAAAAAAAGACAATGCTCACAAATAAATTGGCATCCCCACCCCACCCCCGTCTCTTCTCTCCGCCTCAGGAGAACAACATCTGAGGATGCGAGAGGATGTTGTTTTAAAGGTGCGGCGCAGCTAAATCCAGGCACCAAACCAAACAACCAAATATCACCTCAGGTTGAGGGAGAAAACCATCTGGTTTAAAAATGAGACTTTTATGAGTCTGTTCAAGATGTGAGCTAAAGTAACGGGGTTAACATCATCTTGCGTCTCATATCTGGGATGAAACATTCAGTGGCGTTAATTTAAACGTTTTTTCATGTGCTGGTATCCTCTCAGGAGCAAACACTGGCCCTCGAGTGGAGTCTTCATACCTCACAGCCCAGTTGGAAAGTGCAATAACGAATAAAAATGCTCATTACGGAATGATTTGAGTTTTCTCTATGATTCAATTTACAGTAATTACTGTGGCCTGCGCTAATAAAAACTCCTACAAAACGCGAAGGTCAACTACCAGTTAGGCGTGTTCATTTTCATCTCAATGTATTCATCCTCACCGCCTAATGGCCCAATTTTCTCCCTTCGCTCTTCAATAAATATTGCTGGAATTACAGGTTAAATAGCTAAATTAAATCATGGCTATTATGGAAGGCTGCACCAGTCGATGCGAGCAGAAGAAGGTTTACCTCTGGATCTGCAATTGCTGTGGAAGTGCCAGTCACTACATAGCTTATGAATAATGTCAGCTGTGTCAGGGCTATCAAATCACAGTGCTTTACGCTTTGAAATAAGAGAAACGCTTTATTAAAGCCAATCTAAATGTTTTTTTGTAATGTGCTTAAACAGATTTGGCTCCGGAACAAAGATGCAGGACCATGCGTCTGATCTTGTTTGGAAAGGTCCATTGTTTTAAGCTCAACCTTTTAAACACTTCTCTCTCAAGACTATGATGGTTGAGATACGCAGTGAAAGGTTTAATTGCCAGGCACGGGGTCTTGGAGGTGTTTTTTAATTGCTTGGGATGAATTTTGTTCCATCTGATTACCCAGCATACTCTAATGACCAGGGCTACTTATGACAACTGCAAGAGGTGCAGATGGATATTGAAGCTGGGAGGTAATTTGTGTAATGACTGCAGAGACCGAGAGTGGAGAGCAACTGATTTGGTACCTTCATTCATCCTGGGCTTCCTGACTCAAACACCAGGCAGTCTGTTTGTGAAGAGTACCCCTCATTATCCATCCTCTTGCCCCTTAACGTTTAATTAATATCTTAACCTTTGGAGTTATTTTGGGAGACTCTTTCTTTTCATGCTGGAGATGAGCAAAGGGAAGAAGAGGGAAAAAAAATTGGTCACATGGGACTGCAAATCCCACTTCAAAACTGGACATCCTGTTAACCAGGACTTACTCAGATAACCTTGGAATTTCCAGAGTGTTAGAAGTCTCCCTTTCTGAGCCAGAGTCATCTTTCTTTGAACTGCCTTGAGTTCTTCACACACTCGAGTTCTTAAATTATTAAGGTCAAGATTATATTGCTTGTACTTCGTAGCACCTGCAGACTAGACGGATTGAGTTCCAGTGAACAGAAAGGCTCTTTCCAGTGTTAGACTCTATGTGAGGGGCAAAAAAAAGAAAACATCTCACCCTGGGTTGTAGATCAATAACTCGAAATGCCGTGACGTATGCAGCGCAAGACAAGAGATCCACAGCGTGTGTTAGAGTGGACCTGAGAGACAAAGCCAGACCTGACAGCCTACTTCTGGGCCTGGGGTGTCGGAACACTCCACATTTGATAGAGTCAATGTCACGACAAACTGATTTGCATTTAGAACAAAGATGACATGAGCCCTAGGCACGGGTGCCTCCCTCCCGTTTGCCCAGCTTGTGGAAAGTTTCCTGACATTTCTTGCATTATTAAGCCAGGGGCTTCATTACCATTTGTGTGATCTGGGAGTCTCCCAGGCCTCTAATTCCTCACCTTGAATTGCTAATGTCTTGTTTATAACTATCGTGGCAAATCGGAGGCAACAATTACATGCAAATCCAACTCCAAGCATCTGAGCATTTTTCTCCCGCGAACAAAGATGCGCAATGCCCTTTTCCTTTCTCTTCATAGAAGTAGCGCTTCATACTTTAACACACGTGACTTATGCATGAGGGAACTGCTTTAAAATGACAGAAAGGAACGATAATCATGAACTAGTGGAGTAAAGAGCAGCAGTGTCCGCAAATTTACACATATCAGAGCATGCTGAGTGGGGACAGCGCTGTCTGCCACAAAGACAGTGGGCAGATCTGAGGGGGAGAGATAGCATTCAGTAGGGGAGCAGGGAATCATTGGTGATTTAGTAAGTGTAAATGAGGCGAAGGAATTCAGAAGCAGCTGTTTTTTACAGTCTGCTTGACATTCTAGTGCAGACCTGGACTGGACAGCACACAGCCATTTCCCACAGCTAACATCTGCTTTACATTGCTTGCCTCCAATCTGCCAAATCCTCAACTGGACAGGTTGAGTTCAAGAGATAAACACACTTCAGCAGT
This sequence comes from Danionella cerebrum, assembly GCA_007224835.1. Classification (NCBI taxonomy): domain Eukaryota; kingdom Metazoa; phylum Chordata; class Actinopteri; order Cypriniformes; family Danionidae; genus Danionella; species Danionella cerebrum. The sequence continues at coordinate 404,883 of SRMA01026839.1, read as the reverse complement.
TTGGACAAAACCACCTTTTTTCCTGCATCTTTCAATTGCGTCATTTACTGTTTTTGCTTCTATTATTGGGAATTTCATGGTACAGTCACAGCAAGTGGAAACGTTAAAGGGAAAAATACATGCTTGCTCCCATGGATGGAATATTGTCACAAAACATTTGTATGAAAGAGGTGGATTTGTTCTTTCTGTATCCTCCTCATTGAGGTCTTCTAATAGGTATCTCACAGATTTCAAATAAAACATGCAATAGTATGAGGATTCAAGGTCGATACACACCGATCTGAAGTTTCGGGACACAGCTGACCAAACGAGTGGTGACTGAACGAGTGGTGGAACGGGAACAACCAATGAAAGCTGGCTCGTTGGGCAATGTAAGCAGGATCGAAAAGAGCCGCTCGGTGGCGCTTATCCCTCATTTTCATAGTGACTTCATACAGGAGATGGGAAAGAAATAGCTCGCCACAAATTCTCTCTTTTCTCCACTTTCTTTTCAAACCTTTGTCCTACACTAACAGCAGAAACCACTGGACATTTATGATTTTTTTAATGCATGCTTTTTGCATTTTTTCCTGTTTCACAGTGTCGCGCGGAGTGCATCTTCAGACAGGAAGCGTCATCAATATTTCCTCAACCCCGATGAAGAGCACCCTGCTGTGAAGCCATCAAAAAATGTGTAGAGGCTTTTTTAAAGGTTTCACAACGGTTAGTGTGTTAAAGGGGGTGCTGATGGGGTTCTGAATATTCATTGTCGGCACAAATGAGGCAATGAAAGACAAAACTTTAGATGGTCTGAAAGTTTGTCCTATTGTCTGATTAGGAAAGAAAATGATGGTTTCAAAGCTGTTGGAAAATATATTGAGGCAATAGAGAACACAGACACATTTCAGGAATTAATTACTATTCACTTGTTCACCGTAAATAACCTATGGGTGCAAAGCATATTTCACTAGCATGGAATGCGTACCAGGCAAGTTTTTCATGACAGGTCTCTATAGCAAGGAATCGTCCTGAGCTCAGAGACCCCAGTGTCGTGAGGGGGTGGATGTAGGGGACTTTTTGAAATCATCAACAGACAGAAGCTCAGTGGAGCTATGAAAAGCTGGCAGGGGTCAGTTAAAGATGGAGTGCCTGCAGCAGGGTGGCTAATTAACATCCTGGCTCCTTCCGAATTTCAGTATCTCAATATGTAGGAAGTAGATTTTTGATTGTTTGGTGAGTTTTTATCCTTTTTGATAAACAAAGACTGAGTGTAGGTGGAGCTGGCATTCATCATGGAAGGGGCGGGGTTAAAGTTTCAATAAAAGCCATGTTTTTAAATAAACTAAACCATTTACTGTTTCAATATTTAACATGTATAGTGTTGCAGCAGCTCATAGATGTTTAAAAATCGTCCATTTTTCCTTAATCCTTTTTCGGACAGGACTATTTTCCCACAGGTCTTTAGAGACATTTCTGTTTCTCAGACGTATTTTGTGATTTTAATCCCGTCCAAATATTTCATCCCGTTCGAATGCCGGTCTGAAATTGCGGTAAATGTTTATGTGCAAAACAAGTTTCTTTTGTGTTTTTTAGACAGCATAAACATGCCGTACAATCTCGGTCACACCAGAAGTTAAGTGTCTGGTGTTTTTAATCTTACAGCAATGGATGAGGAAGAAACCCTTCGATACTATAAAAAGAAAAATCAAGGAGAAGAACTAAATCAAAAGAATTGTTGAGACTGGTTACATTAATATCAGATTCTGGTAATGAAAATATTATATTAGCATGATAGAGAGTAAAATGTATGTAATCAAATGGACTTCTTACAAAATGTTATCTTCTCACGTCTTCAACCAATCAAGAGACTGCAAGCCAAACTCAGACACTTGTTTTCTGTGTGAAATGTGTCAAAGACATGACAAATGTTGTCTGAGAAGAAAGTTGTTTGGAAAACTAGTCCCGTCCGAAAAAGACTTTAAGTTTAAAGATAAACTATATGAAAATGACTCTTTATAGACGGCCTAATTTGAACTAGGTAATCTTTTAAACGCGCTAACTACAAGCGATCAACCAACTTTGTCTTCAGGTGCCCGTTAGGAACCGTTATAAAAAACCAAAACCTCCAACATCCTGTCAAAATTTAATGCAAAGGAAGTTATTTATATTAATCTCTGACAGGAAAAGTGCATGACCGTGAGAACTGACATTTATATGACTGTCTGTGTTAAAGATTTTCCCTTGACTGACAAAGACTTGCTCTCCTCTCCTCTACTGCATGGAGCGAAATCCGGGTGCATGTGGCAGCGCCGCAGCCCATCTCCTCACGTGCGATTAAGGGAGGCAGGGATTAGGCAGGTGGGGAGGGGGCATGAAGCTGAAGGGTTACTGGCATTATTTCTTATGAATTTAAACGAACGCTGAGCAGCTTAGTGAAATCAGAATGAATTAAATTCATTAACCCACCCAGTGACAGCAAAAGTGGAAAGGCGGAGAGAAGAATGAACAATTTCTCTCCAACGAGGTCATGTCATTCCAAAACAGGCCAGAGGTAGATAGGCAGGGAGGGTGTGAGAGCATGTGTGTGGGTCAGAACTTTGAACATCATGTCAGGAAACCGTGGCTTGCTGGGTCACTGTCAAGCAGAGGGAGCTAGAGGAGAACAGAAGGTCTCATCTCCCTTCATCCTCTCGGCGGACTGGGGAAAGGTGGATGTCAAACTGTCATTACCAGTCCACTGGATTTACTCCCTCTGGAGAACATCAGCTTTTAAATAAGGCTTTAAAATTACCATACGTGTGGAAGTGTGGCCGTGTGTGTGCGACAGTGTGAAAAAGGTAGATGCTTTGAGTAGTTTCTGGATGAGCAACCCGAGCTAATGCGGAAGGCCGATGTCAGCAGCTCTGTGTATGAAAGCCTGTGTCATGTTAACAAATTAAAAGGATTAGAGGTGAATGGGACAGACATGGCTTAACATCGCATCAGGCTGGTCAGCACTGGGATGAAGACGGAGTGTAGAAATGGGCAGCCTTTAGATGAATTTGCCAACCCCGTCAACCCCCCCTCGGTTGGGGCAATCTGAAACCGCCTAATCCTGCTGCACAGGTCTGAAGTTGCAGCGCCCTTTTCCCTCCATCACACCGCAAGAGAGAACTCCTCTGATTTGCAAACATGGTTAAATCAGTGTTTATGGTAGAAGAAGTCCAGCTTCCGATGAAATATTGACAAGGAAGGTTTTTAGGTCTTCAAAAACTATTTTAATGAACTATTTAGGGAGAAAGCTCAATTGATATCTTTTAATCTGGTTGCTGCTTGCTTTCAATTGCTCATTATCAGCCCATATAGTATTTACATTTACGTAAAATGTAACACAACAAGCAATTTGTCATGAAAAGTGCTCACAGAAGAGATTGTCGCTGATTCAGAACCAATTAAGTGATTTAGAGGCTGCCATCTCCCAATATCATCTTTGTCTTTTATTTTCTGGACATGGTAACACCAGTAAAACACAAGCCGACGTTTGATGCTGAAAATTAAAGATGACAAAAATACTGGGCCCAGAACACATACACAGAATAACAGCACTAAAAGATCCTCAGTGTCTAAAAGCGTTTCTGACAAAATAATAGCTAGTTACAGTTACTAGTTACTTTTTAGTTACTGTTAAAAGTAAATCATTAGTAACTTTTTAATCCACATGTTTTGATGCCTGCTTTAATGCCCAAATTACTTGATTTCCCTGCTGCATGGAAAATTACATGTTTTTGAGCAATGTTTTTATTTATTCGTTTAATTACTTATTTATTTTAACTTTACACTATGCATTGGGGTCAGTAAAGACCAACAAAAATTATAAATATTAATTTCTTTAAATTTAGAACAGAAGAAACTGAAAAGACATTAACAAAAACAACAGGACATTTTGGATTAAAGTACAAAAAAGAATAATTTCAAGTACAAACATTGCATTTTCCAATCAAAAACAAACGTTATATAAACCATGTGTTCTTATAAAACATATACGGACCAGCACTGGTGTCTAAAATTACTAGCCCATTCCATATTGTGGGAGTGGCTTAGCAGAAAGCCTTGCTGCCCAGTGGTTTTAATTATATTTTCTAACATACTTATAAGAAGTTAATAGAGGGTATGCGCATGGCATCACAGAGTGAGAAGCAAAAACGGTACTCATGCAGCGAATGTGCGTTTAGCCACAAAAATTCGGAAAAAAATGTTGTGCGATTGACTGCTCAAACTGATTTTCAAAGAATTCAACCATCATTATACACACTGCTCAAATCCAAAAGAAGAAGTAAATGGATTGCTGCATTATTCAGAAACAACTGGCATTTAGGAGCATGTTATGGTCTGAAGAGTAGGATTTTTGACAAAAAAAAATATCAGGTTGTTATAGATTACATATTGGGCATTTTTATCTTATGTAAAAATGACTTTAAGTGAAACCCATAATGGTATGCTAAACATGGGATAAATAGTGCTTCATAAACAATCAAACAATAGTGTTTTGGCACTAATTATACGAGGTAGTAATGCTTCTATGTATATATTTGTACACAACCAGCCTGTCCAGACACAGTCACATGTTCATCAGTGTCTTTAATAAATCAAACCCTGCTATAAAGTACATATAACAGTCTTTAGGTGTTGTTTTGTATAATGGGTGAAATTAGGAGCATCCAAATATCCACTGAAAACTGGTTATCTATGCAAATTGAGTATTATAAGCTTGTAATCTTCAGAAAAACTTAACCAGTTTGCCCTGGGCACAGACCAGTGTTAGAGTGACATCAGCGCATGCCGAAGTTCTTCTCTTTCGTGCTCATTCCCACTGTTTCATCAAACATGGTGAACATATTTAAAAAGCATTCTCAATCCGATTCTGAATGGCACCCAAGCCTGGGTGTTAAATCAAACAAAGCATCACAAGTGACTGGCAAGGTAATTACGGATAATCTCATCCATTCAATGAGTATTAACAATTTTAATAATTGTTAAATCATGATTTAAAGGTTCAAAGCAACATTGTTTTGTTGCCAACCTTGCCATCTTTTTCTTCTATTCGGGCCTCTGTTTTCTTTTGCATCCCTGCCATGACTGATGTTTCCAATATGAACGGACCATAAGCCTGATTTGCATGGGACTACAAACCAACAGATTTTTGGACAGCCTCTTCAGTTTGCCCCTATGCCAGAGTGATATGCTCCAAAGTGTACAGCCCCAAGAGAGAGCATGCCTCCATAATATGCTTCCATTACTGGCTCGATTCTCAGGCTGTCTCAGGCTCTATGATGTAATATATCTCCAGTGTTTGCGGACCACATCAAAACAGTAGCCTTGTACATGAAATTACAGTGCATTGTATTTAATAATACTGTATTTTTATAAAATATAGTATAAATAAATCTGGTATATAAATGTAGAGAAGCACAAATCCAGACTCTGTTGAGTTCTATCAAAACAAACTCAGCAAGTTGTCAGACTGGTGTTCAAGGAAGTTGGCTCGAACATCTGCCTCTCTGATCGCTCTGTGGACTCTCAAACAAGTTTACACTTGGCCTCAGAGGTGGGTGTGAAACTTTTTCACACAGCTAAAGAAATAATACATTTTGGCATGTGGTTGGGCACCTGTATTTGCCAAGTGGTTAGGTGAAGAAATGTTAAAAGTGAGAGATTTGTGGGATAGAAAAAGAAGGAAATCTCACTCCCGTACTCACTCACGTGTTAAAAACCTCTAGATTATCTGTCTGATGTGTGAATTAACCAAAAACAACTTAATTACAGCATAATATCTTTTTCTCATCAGGACGTAAAGTCTAAAACATTAAGAAAAACGAACAGTACACACACCACCTTTAAACCTTCAGCAGTTGATTGGATATCCTCTTAAGTATATGTGAAACAAACAGAGCAAGTTGTTTATGTGGTTTCAGAGTTACCGTCCAAGAGCTGTGGCCGAGGTGTTTACACTACCAAGACAGAAGGAGTCTACGTGAGGTGTCCTGGATGAGCAGATTCAGACCAGACATGGGTTAGAATGGGAATCCAGGCACTAGAGAAATGAGGAGCCTAAACGGACCATATAAGGGCCTGATTATATGCGATCAGCACCTTATGTGCTACGAGAAAACAGGGGGCAGCCAAGACTGTTGGACCCAGCAAACACTGATTTATATAGACACACGAACATAAACACCTGACCTGTGAGAGAAGTTGTTTCTATCATCAGGCAGTCGGGAGTGTGAAAGGCTTGCTTTAACAAGCACCTGTAAAATGTAATCAGGCGTACCAAATGCACCCAATAATCTCGCCAGCCATTGTGTCCTGGCCCACTCTCTACTTGAGACCGGAGAAACGACTAGCAATAATGTACTAATTGCACAAGCACTTGATTTTCATGGCACTTGGCCATGATTCTTTGAACATAACTGTTATTTTAGAGGGATACACAAAACTATGAAATATTTAAACATGGATACAGACCAAAAATGATGTAACTATAATTAGAAAACAAAACAATCCAGCTCCAATTAGCCAACAGATCACACAAGTTTGTGAATGGGGAGGTTGTAAATTCTGATTTGAAGTTTGGAGAATATAAAAACACGGTACTCCAGTCAGCATAAGCACAGAGAATTTTCCTCAAAGGATGATTATAACCGGGTGTTAGAAATGTGAAACAACCCCAATGCCAAAAAGATGAGGTTACACACAAGTCTCTCAAAACCATGAACCTCAGTTTGCTCGACGCATCAACTACACACTTGCAAATACTTTACTTAATGTGAATTTAGTTTTTTGCAACCGTCATTCCCCTGAGAACAAAGTAAATGTCTCAAAATTGTGAGCCGCATCACAGCTTCTCTCCTTCTGTTTAATTCCCAAGCGAAAATTGAGCTTTAAAAAATTTTTTGAGAAAAGTCATGCTGGAAAAAACATGTCAGAGACTGTAAATGGGGGAAAGGGTGGTGGTAGTGGGGGGTATGGCATTCACACAGTACGCCTGTCTCCAGTATAACTAAAACCAGGCCCTCTCCCATAACCAGTACAATCTGTTTTCATTTGCCAGTAACGGAGCTCCTCAAACACCCCCTGTTCTACCGAGATAAAATGAAGGCTTTAAATATCAGCTCCTTACTTCTCAATGGGTGACCACTGACGCTAACCCATTAGAACCATCGAAAATGATTTTAAAAGCAATGTTTGTTTAGCTACACCTATAATGGGATCTAATAGTTCTTACTTATGTTTCCTCCCAGTCCAAAAACATACTTCAGGGGAATTAAAACCCATAAATGATACTTGTACAGGGTGTCCCACGCCTTACACACTATGATCAAAACCAGGACTAAGTGTGAGTGGGAGCTTTTGAAAACCAGTATAAGCTGTGTTCTGGAGCTGGTGGACCAGCTCAAACCATTTTTAATCATTCGTGATAATGCATAGTCAAATTTTAATCAGTGATGTATTGAATTATATTTTTCAAAATTTAACTTTTTCATATACTTTCTGATGTAAATTCTAATGAAAAGATTATTGATGATTTTGAGCAGCACCAGCTTCAACTAGTCCAAAAGGAGGATGTGTGGTGCATTGTGTATTTTACAAATTGCTTGGTAAACCAGTTAAACTTTACATTAACTGGCACCAAGGAGAGTCGGAGGCATTCTGACAAAAGAAAACTAGCAAATGCTCACCGTCAAAGAGAGGGATGATTCCTGGCACTACCTTAGTGAAGAGAGGGAAATGGACTTAAAAATGCATTAGCTGAGCTATTCATTTCATTTTAGAGAATTTCTATCAATGCCTGGGAACAATGTCACTATAAGAGCCAAATCTGACTGTCCTTTCTTGATTCCAGCTCTGTCATGGTAGAGAATGGCCCTTAAATAGTGTCTCAATCACCCAAAAAATGATGACACGAACCGAGATAGGGAAAAAGACATTGTGCAAACTGAATGGATAATGGTTCATTCTCTTTTTAGTCCACATCAACCAGAAATGTAAAAGCTGAGAGCTTTCTGCCAGTGCAAACCTCAGATTTTAGAGGCGGATACACATGCGTGTCATTGCTCCATCAGGTTATTGATACCAAGTGAAGTCTCGAGCAGCCCATTGAGTCCTTGAAGAGGTACAGAAGGAGCAAAAAGTGGAGGCCAGCCGGGTCTTGGGAGCCAAAGGAGTGAGGAAAGATGGAGCCTGTGTGAGTGAATTAATTACACGTGCATTTTTGGATGGCGTATACCATAATGAGCCCCAGCTGGGCCAGGCATCCAACTCCTTATAAATGTAACTATAAAAAGCTGGGCATTCAGCAACCCCTTCACAATGAGAGCAGGGCACTATAAAAGGTCCCTGTGAAGTGTATGCAAAAATGTGCAGGGGGCAGGCAGGGACTTGTGCCAGCTGAAATAGCCAGGCGCACTTTTTCGATGTAAAGGATTTTAATTGTAGACAACTCAAGCTTTAGGAGGGCACTTACATTCGCTGACACACCAGCTTTAAACATGGTTAATTGGTATCACTACAAATTAAGGATGAGGCAGATAACCTTTACCTACATAATTCAGAACTCCTGTTTTCTACGACCAATTCCAAGGAAAGATTAAAAGATTTGCTGTTGGTGGAAAAGCTCGTTTGCCATAGCGAGGAAAAGGAAAGGGTTGACTCGCCAGTTCCGGTTAAACTGAGCTGATGCACTGGGCTCTGTTTAATTTAATTTCACATGCTACCTCTCACTTTCAAATTAGGCAGATGGCCAAAGATCCACCAGAGGCAAAATTCCACATGGCTTCCTCTTCCAGCAACAGGGGCCACAGACTGTGGACGGAGCAATGCTTCCAGCCGGGGGTCTGCAGATCTCTTCCGACCAAGACATGACCACCTGGGACAGAAGATTTCTACACACAGAGATGCACCATAAAAGGCTTACCTTGGAGGTACGTGAACCAGGTGGCCTTATCCAACGAATGCCCATGTGCAAATTATGCTTTCCGAAGAAAAATCTGGCCTAATTAACAGGCTAGAGAGGGTAACTATACAAAAGAGGCTCAATTGACTGAAAGATATTCCTTTCATCTTCACTCTTCCTTCAAGTCATGCCAGGCACATTAACACCTTCCTATATAGACAACAGGGTTGCCATCTTAAAATAACAAGGCTCTTCTGTCTACTTCACTCAAACACTACAAGCTATTTCACAGGATTAACCCACAGGTTCATTTAGTGATTTTGAGTGCTGGAGAAAGTAATTTATTTTCCTGCTTCATGCTTTTTCTGAAAGATGTCTGTTAAAGCACAATAAGAGGCTGCCGTTGGCAGGGGTCCAGCATTGTTTACCACCAAAAGGTACTTGAACTGGGAATGAATTAGTGCACCAATGGGCCAGGTTTGTTGTTAAAAAATGGACATTGCTATTGGTATTTGAAAATGTAATTAATTCCTAAGATTTTAAAATATATATCAACGTTTTCTGAGATGGGGAACGTTTTTTTCCTGACAACAGTTTATGTAATGCCCTGAACGTCTTGTGTAGCATACGTCCAAAATCACCACCGGATTGCTTCGACTTATTAAAAATGCAGAAAGCTAGATGTGTCAGGATCTATTTAAAGACTCGATGAGTGGCAATCGTGGTGAAAATGAGAAGGAAAGGGTTAACCTGAGTTTGTCTCACGGGATGTTCGACCGGTGCCAGCACATGATCCCCTACTCCAGCCAGCACTTTGATAGAGCATTTTCTCTAAACTCCACAGACGAGAGCAATTACTGTAAGAGAAGCCTGATTATAGGTCTGCCATATGCACACATGCCTGGCATTTTGTTGCTTTGCATGATGGAGGGTTGAAAGAAGAAAGGCAAAGGACAGTAAAAAAAGGGAAGGGGAAGAGAGGCAGAGGGGGAAAGAGAGAGACCCAGGAGAACAAATATCAATATTGCAGGATGCATTTCAGCTTAAAGCGGCTGAAGCCATCACTGTGCCAGGGTGGAATGTCTGGGGCCTGCCCTGCGACCGCTAGCATGTGAAATTGGGTTGACTTAAAACCTCCTAAACAAGGGGATCAACATGCATTTGTCAAGCTGTGCCACCCACCCTCGCACCCTAGCATACCCAATCTCCATACAGCCTTCTGGTCCTTCGGAAAGTACTCCGCCACGCTTCCTACCTTCAACAGTGACAAACCGTCTCCCCCAGACTGTCACTAGGCTTTAATTTCACTCTTAAAAGCTTCTCCCCCACCTCTCGACATGATCCACAAACTTTGTTCAAATCAACCCCTGGCCCCTAATCCTCCTGAGCTAACAGAGGGAAAAATTAGCTTTGTTAAGTGGTGATTTCTTGCGCTAAACAGCAACACCCGTTTATGGGAAATATTCCAGGGTTGAGAGCCTTCATTAGGCAGTGCGGATTTAAACCAGCGAGATGGACTAATTCCCTCAGACGCACCATGTCAAAAGCCCAAGCGGTCCAGGAGAATGTGCAAATGCTAAGAGGAACCTGCGCTAACCTTGGTAATCCCATCCTGTCCACTGCTTTCTACACCCACCCCATTGTTTGCGGCGCCAATCCACTTTTGCCAAAGCGGCTTTAGAGGGAGGTATACAGGGACTGCCATCTAGGCCTGCTTAGACCCAGCCTGAGGGGCTTACAATACGCTCTCTTCTCTGGCATCTCCCCAGCTTTACAAATTCAAATCTTCATGGAGACTAGTTCACAAAACAAACACTGTCAGCCTGACGGAGCTTCAGTAACGATATGCAAAAGGCAAGTCCACGAAGGTGCACATTTTACTGAATACTGTCGCAGCTTTCAGACCCGCAGGAGAAGGACATGGCTAAACAAATGAACATAAATAAGAAATGCCACCATATGTGTTTGGTTTTGTGAAATGGCTTCAATTGAGGGATTTAAGAGGATTTAAAAGCTGTTGGTTACCTTGAATAATTTCACACAAGCCCTCCACAAGAAATCTGTGTGAAGTTTACATCGCTGCTGACAATAAAAGAAACTGAAAAATAAATAAAATCAAAGCCAGCACGAGGGTGAAAGCCACCAGCGTGTGCACAGAGCTTTGCCAGCACTCACAGTCCAAATTAGTTACAAGTGTATTCCCTGCCTGTGGTTGAGAGAGACTGAAATCCGGCCATACGACAGCCACAAAGTGGCACAGCGACTGTTTGATGTCTTTATGTGGGATATAGTAACCTCTTGAAGCTTCCAGAGCACACAAGAGTATACTCTCACAATTACAGAACGAAAAGCAATGTTGGCCTTTCTTTGTTTACAAATCACTGACAAATCTTTCAGTCACTCGCCTGCAAATGGTGGTCAAGTGGAAAATATTGAAGAGGATTATTCAAAATGATATTGGTTTTAAATATTAATACAAAGATTTTGACCAAAGCCTTGTTTGAACATTCCTATATATCAGATATATTGGAGATATTTATATATATATATATATATTTTTTTTTCACATGTAAGGACCGCTTGTGGAAACTGCACAGGCAACTTCAGATTAAGGTTGTTTTAATATTTTCTATGCGATTTTTCTTTATGTTTCTTTAAAGTCTTTAAAATAACGTCATTCTAAAACAGTTAAAGTTTTTCACGTTTTTGAATTTTTTACATTTTCAGTAATTGACTTCAATTTAATGCTGCATTCTTAAAAGATGACTCTGTCCAAGTTTGATCAAATTCGAACAAACAGAAAATGGGTGAAAAAAAAATTCACAAATCTTTTTCAAATAAAGAAAAAATGTATTGGACCAATTTATGCTAATCAATGGAATAACGCCAGTTTTTTAATTCTTAATTTCACTAAACATTTTAAAAGGATGCATTTTACCAGTGTCTTTTATTTAGTTTAACTCATTTGCTCTAATGTTTAAGTCTTCATCTAATGCATGTGACATGAGTGTGACATGCTATGATTACGCTGCCCTTGAGGGTTTAATTGGCGTTATAGGTTTCGCACAGCCATTATCACAAATGTGATGGCACACATGGCAGCACTTTGGACAGTGCCAGGTTTCAGGTATTCCAAAGCCACCACAGGCTCTGTGTATTGCAGCATAGCACTCATATGCTGAGCTTCTGTTGGCTCTAAACACATTTCTTTGTTTTGGATCCAGCCCCAAAATGCTCTTACATTTAGCCGTTATATTAAAATGGCAAGGTGTCTGAAAAAGTGAAAGTAAAAGAAAGAAGTACAGTGATTGTAACCTTATCAGCTACAAATATTAACTTAAAAACATTTGTAGTGTTGAGGGATGTGCCCTGTGCCAAACCACAGTTAGGGAGCCAAAATTCCATAGGTAAAAGCATTAACCCCAGAAAGGCTGTGAAAAAAGAGGGGATTTGTGTAAAAGCAATGGCGGACAAATGATTAGTCAACACGAAGATCTATAGTTTTTTTTTTCTCAGATGGAGAAAATGATCACCGATATTACGCAAACAAAAAAAAGCAAAGGATAAACAAGTTACTTAATAGCTTGCTTGAAATAGGACGGATTAAACGGAACTGGTAAGAGACTGAGAGGAGGCGGGGGAGGAAGAAAAGAAGGAACAAATAGAAAATTAAGAAGGTAAACGATCTCATTTTTGGTTCTCTTCTCATATCATCTGCCATTCAGCTGGCAAAGACACACCGAAACCCTCTATTTAAGGGAACAGTCGTCTTGTTTAGAAATAAATAGGCTAAACAATAGATTCGAAATGCCTGTCTGGCGTACAGGGGCTGTTTTTTCCCTTTGCTTTATGACGTTTCATTACATCGAAAGCCGTTTAAATGACTGCTCTTTTTCTGAGACCAATTACAGGAGATATCTGAGACAACAGCATGAGAGCGATGCAATAAAGAGCCCCGCGCAAACACACAAATGTGCCATCTCCTCTTTCCCTCCAGTACATCCGACGCCATCTCCTCCTGACCCCCCCCCCCCAACACACACAAACCCCCCCACCACTCTTATCCACAAGAGCTCCTGCCACCAATCACAGCCCTGACGCCAGGACATCAATTCTCGCAAGTCGCAGAAAATTACCATGCATGAATGCAAAAAAGCCTGATCAGGAGTAATTAACACGGCTTCATATGCAAATTTTATTAATGCAGAACTACAAAGTCATTATGCAAATGCAACTTTCGTCAAGCCTCTTGACAAATATTCAGAGCTCTAGCCAAAGAACAGGTTTTCTCCCCTCTCTCTCTCTCTCTCTCTCTCTCTCTCATCCGAGTTTTTTCTAAGGCGCAGAAAATGTATAAGTCCGTTAAGTTTTTGGGAAGTTGGGGAATCTTTTTTTATATTCTTATGGAAGTTTAAATCTTAGCAGCAAGGCGATGATGGCCAGGCATCCGCAATTAAAAAGCTGGCTCTTGGTAATGACTGTTTGGCTTTGGAGCGAGGTAATGAACCTGTAATTCTGGGGGAAGCGTGGGGGGGATGCATATATGAATATGCATGAGGCTCACTGCCTTTGATGATTAAAGAAAATTTTAATATTTAAATGAGTGCATGCAAAGTGATTAACTGAAAAAAGCAACGAGGCAAAAATCTGAAAAGGATTTCAAGATGCTGAGAAGAACATGGATGCAGCTTTGCTTTTTATGGTCTATTAATGACTAAAACTGTTTTCTCTCTTTCTTTCTCAGGCTCTCCCTCTCTCTCTCTCTCTCTCTCTCTCTCAGCTTCGGGTCCTTTTACTCCTCCTGGCTTTTCCTGTTCTTGCCGCTGCTGGACCCAACCCAAATTCAAGGATTTGGAAGCCATTTCAAAAGCCAAGTAAAGGTAGCACTTTCCTGAGTTTTGAAGTAGTGGATTAAACACACAGGAGGAAAGAAATTAAAGTCTGCTTTACCAAAGGGCATGAATTTAACATCGTTTAAGTCCGTCTGAGTGCTGGAGAAGAAGGTCTGATGTGCAATAGAGGCCCACATAATCAACCACCCTTTAACCCATTATTCTGGAAACCAAACTATGGATGATGGGGAGAAAGATGTAAATGAAGAGTGTCGTCTGAAGTAAAATATTTACTTGTATATTTACGGTCTGGTTTAGTTACTTCAATGAAAGCACGTATTTGTTTCAATAAAAGTGACGTTAAGGAAACACTTTAGCCAGAGAAAAACATTTGTTCTTAACACAGAATGGGCTTCTGATGTCCTCTAATAAAGCTCTGGTTAACAGGGTCTTTGAAGGTTTACAGGGTCAAACACATATATAGTCTTGGAAACTGCAACGTTTTAAAATATCACAGTGATATTTTAACATCTTTTCACATCTTATCATAGTAAGAGTGGAAGTTAATTCAAAAGACCCTAAAATCAAAACTTAAACATCACCTGAATTACTGTTACAATAAGTAAAAAAACGACAATCCCAGCAAGAGAATTCATTCTGAGACAACATTTGAAATCAAATTCCCATCTGTCTGTGCACATTGATACAGACATATTCCTTTCAATAGGCCTGGCCACTCCTCTGTGAAGCCGTTGTGAATCTTAATTGAAAAAATGGCACATGTCATATTATGGAAGCATGTTTCCGATAACTCTGCGCCTGTGTTGTGTCATTATTTATTAAAGAGCCCTCCCAGCGTATATGTTGACTCTGAGAGAGGGACATGTACTCTCTATTGAGATGTTGAGCACAGCCAGAGAGGGTAGCTGTTTATTCTGCGGTGTTCATGTTCATCTCTGCTGGGCTGAAAATGTATAATCTCGCCTGATGCACTTCAAATTCACTCGGCTCCCTACTACTGTGTAACGGGCAGTGCAGGTTTCCTCGGCTCAACTCTGTAGATGTTGAATGTAGACTTAAGAGAAAGCTTAACTTAGATTTTAACCAATGAAGCCATTGACCTGCCTAAAAAACATGATGATGCAGTGCAATAAAAAACAGGCAAAAGCACATTTAGTAATTAGTTATGCTTTAAGCGGAGTGATAAGTCAACACTATAAAAAAAACACAATTTTAAGCAACCAGCTCCAAATAAATTTTCAATTTACTCAAATTTATTTTCACTGGAGTAAAGTGTATTTTTGAGTACATTGTACTTGACATTTTTAGTTTACTTAAAGTTACAGGAACTATTAAATTGGCACCTAGGACGGTGGATTGCCCCCATATGGCTGGCTGCAGAATGATTACCGCCCAATGAGAAATGCTGTGAGAGGGGAGTATGTGAGTCAGTCTCGAGACGGAGCTGTGAAACCCTAAAGGGTCCATCCTACTCAAGTAGCCTTGTGTGCGCGTGTGCATCCTTTGGCCCTATGTCAATTCCAATGCTCAGGTCATCTCAGCGGTTGCCTCATATTAGGCCTGTGGCAATTGGCGGGATAACTGCTAGTTCCGATATCTGCATTTGGGTTCTGACACTGATTTAAACAATCCATTCTGGATCCAGCCATTTGATTCAGTTTTGATGTTGAATGACGGTTTCATAAAAAAAAACAATAAGCATTTATATTAAAGCCTTGGATTTATAGTATTTTGGGATAAAAAGTGCAATGGAGTTATCGCATTTTGAGGGGATTTTTTTTTTTTAAGACACACTAACTTACTTTAAATATTAAAATCCTTTTTTTAAAATCCACCTTTTTATTTTAAAAAGTTTTGACACATTTTGGACTTTTCTTTAAAAAAACACACGTCTATTTTAATTCTGTCCTCTGCTGTTTCTACCTCAAACACTATCTCCTGTAAGTCCTAATAGTAAGAAATATTAGGTCTTTTTTCTCTGGTACTTTATGAAATGTGGATCTTTGTCCAAAACCAATCCAAAACATGCCTTTTCTCCTATTTCTTTTCTTCTCCCAAGAGTTCTCTGGTTGTCTTAATTGGCAACAGTTACTAAGGGGCGGAGCTTAGCGATGGGTCAAGTGGCTGCTGGTCAATTCAAAAATATGAATGAATAGAAAACAGTTTACAGCATTAGAATAATTTAATATATGATTTGTTGAGTTTTAAATGTTATTAATTTTTTTATACATTTTATCTAAAGGTGTGTAGGACTGCTGTTCCTCAGAGAGATTGGATCTGATTCTGGCACTGGTTTACAGGTTAAGACTCATTTCACTGGAATTTTGCATGATTTTAAGTTTTGTTCCAGCAATGTATGTAGGTTTGCAAACTAATGACTGAATTATCTACAGGATTGAATGCGATTGTGAAGGGCAGGTTTGGATGAGCTTGAATACACCACAACAGATTTTTTTTTATTGCTTAGGTTCTTTCAATTATACACATTATTAAGTTGCTTGGATTTTTTTCATAATGATGGAACATAAATCTAAAACAAATATTTTTGATTAAAGTTGCTCGACCCTCAGATATTTTACTGCTGATGAAACCTTAATCTACAATACAAATCTCTATTCTGCACTTTGGTTAAAAAGATGTCATAGAGCACAATTAATTATCATTCACATTGAATCTGTGACCATCAAATATGCTGATACTGAGAGTGTCAAGCCCCCAACATCAAGCGTGCTGGCTCCTGATGAATCGATTTGCATAACACCTCCAAACGGTTCTGGCACTAGACTCGAGAATGAAGGTATTAATGGCAGGTGCGGGCTCCGAAAGCGACAGGAGCCCAGCGGTGTGAGAGCCTGGGTGAGAGAGGAGAGTGTTTGAGGTAAATTTCTTTATAAATATAGCATGTCTCATGAAATATTCACCGAAACGATCTGGTGAGCCAAGGGTCAGAAATAACTCCCCCTGTCGCTGCACTTGTTAGACGTGTAAAGCTGTGCGAGTGCGCTTGGAAGGTGTTAGTGGATAGAGAGAGAGAGGGAGAGACGGGGGTGAGAAAGATAGAGAGAAAAAGAGGTTTACTGACAGAAATGGTAAAAAATAAAAGATGCTTCCAGGCAGTGTTCCTATGGTGACTGCATTTCCAGCGAAAAGACCCACATGTTAATGTTCTGTATGTCACTATGTAGCTAGCTCAAAAATAAAATGCCTTTTTAATTCCTGGGTTATTTCAAATATTTATTATGTCCACCAGATTTCTGTCATGTGGGATAAACTGCAGATAATGCCACATTTCGAAGTCGCCTCTTAACACATTTATGCATTTAGCAGACGCTTTTATCCAAAGCGCCTTACAGTTCACATATCACATATCTATTTTTTCTGTATCTGTTTACTTTTTTTTAGAATCGAAACAGAATTGCTTTCTTCTTTACATATTTAATAAAAAAATCAGACTTTATTTTATTGGGTATTTTATGGAATTGGGGAAAAATAAAATTGTTAACTCAGTAATTAATTCATTAGAAATACAGAAACTTCTTTGAACTTTACCACATTTCTAAAATTAACTCCACACAGAGAGTTGTTTAATCATTTATTTAATGGGTTTATTTCCTTATTTTTTTTTTTAAATCTGTGAATGAAAATTCTGTATTTTAGTTGTGTTTGCCATTTATTTCTGTATCATCACTAATGATAAATAAAACACTTAACATTCTAAATAATTCCTTGTTAACTGAGCTCTTTTAACTATGTTCAGAGAGGAACCAGTGCTAAGAGTTCATTTTTCCTGTGTGCGAAAGTGAAATTCACCCAAACATAAATAAATAAATAAAAATGGCTGTTTTTGTTGCTCCAAAAGCTCTAATTTCATCTCAAAATAAATGACTACAATGCATCTGCAAAGCAAAACCCTTTAGGAAATGTTTGCTTTCCAACAATCACTCGTATTCACACGCTGATATGTAATCTAACCTCAAATACACTGCTGCATTTGAATGTTTCATGTCTGAATCGTCCAGACATCACAGAGATGAGTTTGATTATTACAAAATCTGTTCTTGAAAAAGCATTCTATACAACTATATACAACACTGTGCAATTTTAAAACCACACGAGCTATAAAGCATAACATAAAATAAAAAAACTAAATTCAAACGTGAATGACAATATTAAAAAAAATATATAAAATCAACATAAAATGACAGTGGAAGCCAAAACATTAGTCGCAGAAAGGCTTTTTATAGGTCTGGCTTTGTTTGGGCTGGCTTAATCTCAGTCTCGTTCAACCAAACCAACATATTCAAAGTAGTTTTTTTTTTCTAAATGCCTTCTCAGAATCCTTTTGTTTCATAATATTAAATCATAGCTTTTTAATTAAAGCACATTCGCAACCAAAATGGATTGAGCACAATGCACCATGCTTCCCATCACCTCTATCTGAGCTCCTTAATTAAATACCAAGTACCATTAAATGCCTGGCCAGCTTCAGCAGGCATCGCCATCTAAATACATTAAGGGCAACTAAATGTCTTATTTATTTGTGTATTTATGTGTGTATTTCACTTAATGGTGCACAGTGGCAGCAGCGAGGAATGTCGGCCATCTCAGGGTTCTATTACTCACTGCCACAGAACTGTTTGAACCTAGCTGTGCCTCACGAGAGGGTCTTGAGAGGTTCATGCATGCTGAACCAATCCTCTCGATGCCCCCAGTAGCAGCTCCAATCGCCCGAGGCTATGCAGAATGTCATATTTTATTTAATTAGGGCTATTAAATATAATTAAATTCTGCTGAAACTTAAGACGGCTAAGTGGCAATACAATGTGGTAGCAAACCAGCCTGTGTCCTGCTGATATTTATGCACTAAATATTACATTCAACCCTCAAGTGGTTCCTCTTCATTGGCCGTCTTTATTGTCATAGATAATGTTGACTTTTTCATACACACTAATAAAGGGAAAAATGCCAGTGGGAGAATTGTTGCTAAAAGCAATTTTGGTAATAAGAATTCTTTATCAAAGGATCTTTTTCAACTGATTAGGGGGATTCCAGGGCAAAGCGCACAATGTTTGGTTATCATTACGAGGTCTCTGGAGAACGTTTACATAGGTTACTTAAAGGAGTCTTTCTAAAGGCCCACAATAAGCCATGAGATATGAACCATGATATTGGGAATGCAGATTTAGGATGTAAAAACTGAAATTTGTGAATTGAAGGAGCTGTGTTAAATTAATGAGTGAAATTTGATATGAATATCATTTAGCAAAATGCTCACAAAAAAATAATGGTGCTCTAATTAGAGTTCATGTTTTGGAATGTGGTTGATGGGTTTAGATCGACCTCATAGCCTTGGGTTCTCGTTTGCTTTCCCATCGCTCCACTTGAAGCTGGCAAAGGGATATATTTTATAGGAAGGGGGAAAAACAAATGGATGAGGAATGATCTATGTAAAAGTAGCAGTGCCATTTTCAAGGCGGAGAGGCTGAGTGTTGGTGTGTGTGTGTCGTTTTCTGTTTCACGTTGAGAACAAATGGAATGAGAAAGGTTTAGCATAAAAGAATACTTTAACCTGCTGGGAGGCAATTATGAATCCAAGGCAGCCTCTGAGTGTTTAGCCGCATGCTCAAGCTGACATTCAA
Organism: Danionella cerebrum; assembly: GCA_007224835.1. Taxonomy (NCBI): domain Eukaryota; kingdom Metazoa; phylum Chordata; class Actinopteri; order Cypriniformes; family Danionidae; genus Danionella; species Danionella cerebrum. The sequence goes on along the minus strand of SRMA01026839.1, from coordinate 385,483 downwards.
GCGTCTTAATCACTTTCAGAGCATGTTTCATCTGCTGTTATATTCTTCTATATGAACTGCTTCTCTTTCCAACCATGAATTAATGAAAGGTGGCAAATCTCGTGAATTGCAATATGATTTTCAAATGGAAAGTGTTATTTCATTTTACTACATATTTTTAAACAAGACATTTCTTAAGTAAAATGAGATTCATCTTGCAGAAAATAACTCAGATATATATTTTCATCAAAAGATTTCTAAAAAAAATGGTCTTGGGTTGGGTTTAGTGTAAAGCATTAACAGAAATATGCAGAAAAAAGTGCGTAAAAAAGCCTTTTCTTGAGTGATCAGTTGTTGTACATGTGCAATATGGGATTAATTTGGATAATAAAACCAACTGAGCCTACTATGAGCTGTCAGTAGGTGGAGTAGGCACCTACTAAACCACATGAATGGAATTGTTTTATCAGCATAAAATTAAATTTAATGAAACGCATATAATATATAATTATATTACTGAGAAAACTCCTTAATCCAATCATACCACTGTTGTGAATTAAGAATGATGCAAACCACCTATTGTGATTTCAAATATAATGATTTTAAAAATGTTATTTGCTTAGATGTATTTGGTTTCAAACAAACTTTACAAGAGTTGGCACATTCATTAAAATCAAAATATGAGAAAAAGCTTGATCATATTTTAGTTTAATTCTGCAGACCCCAAATATGTGACATCAGTGCCATCTAGTGGTGAAAAGAAGGGATAACCCTTGGAAGTACAAGACCTGTGATATGGTTTGTATTTTTTAAAGTTCTGGCATGAAAAAAACACAATGGAACAAAAAGAGCTTGGAACAGTGTATAAGGTTTGGGAGAGGTTCAACTTGTTTTTTGATACAATTGACATTGTCTTTACTTTGGGGGGGTGGTGATTTATAAATTTATAATTTGTCTTAACACGTGATACTTGTTATTAAACATAAAAACTATTTTTTGGAGTAAAAAAATTACAAAATGTAATACTCTGAATTGTATTCATTTTTTTTACAATTTCAGGTTTTCTGTGGAATTATTGTGTACTATAATTGTAAAATATTTCAATTATATTTTGAAAAAAAAAAAAGATGCTGGGGTTGTTATCAATTTTATCAAGCATTGGCACAAACAGATAGTAAAATAGTAAAAATGCTCAATGCAGATAGTAAAAATGCTCAATGAGGCCCCAGTTATTTATTTGGTAACAAATAAATTTGTTGTTTTTTTATATTATTTTTATGGATTTTTACTCTGGCTTACTGGCTTCAAGGTTAGTTTATCTATAAGAGGGCACTGTCTCTATTCATTCCTGAAAGGAAACATGGATGCGCCAAAGTAGTGTACACGTAACGATGTGTGCGCTTGCATCATATTTCACAACCGCTGCCAACGCTCCTAGTGTGAGCAGAGCATGCAGTCAGTCAGCGAGTCTTCGAGTGAAGTCTGTCTGCATCATGTGAGGTACTGAGTCATTTAGCTGTGGCCTCATTATTACACACATTTAAATACACCAGGCATTGTGGTGCCATGGAATAAATTGTCTCAGATGCCTCGGGTAACTTCCGCAAATAAGGATTGTGAGGCATTAAAAAAACGACGTTATTAAAAACCGAGGCTGTTTCATAAGCCGCTCCCCCGGTAACTTTGTCCAACCTAGAATATTATTTTATGAGACCCATTTCCCAAGATCCCCCCGGGTTCTTTGTGAAGGACTTGAGTGCGCTGTTTAGTAAGATAACTGGGAGAGTTCTCTCCCTACAGCTGGACTAAACTAAACTGCCTCTTTACCTCTACTCAATAGAAAACTCACTCTTTTAATCCCACTCTATTTCTTTCTCTCACCCCCACCCCCTCCCTTTTTTAAGCATTTGAATTTTAATGAGCTTTTCACCTTTTAAGCAGATGGCTCAGGCTGGATTTCTCCATGAAAGTAGGGTGAGTTCTCTGTCACGTCTTGCACAATTTGTTTCAACTACCAGAGTCCTTCAGGGGGTTTTAGGGCTTTGAGTCAGTAATGTGATGTTTCATTTTGCGCGGCGTAGGCTGCCCTAATGAAATCAGCTGAAGGAAAAACAATCTCTCTGGAGGCTCGCAGATGAGCGGTATCACAATCACTACAGGACGCCCAGAGTCCTACCGAGGTAAATGAGTACGTGTCTGCCTTTGTCTGCTACTCTGCAGGCTGTAAGTGTGGTTTTGTGTACTTCAACTATAAGAAAACAAGCTGGCGTGAGAGAAAGTGTGAGTTCATTAGCGTCAGCCTTTTATGTCTGCTCGAAACTTTTCTTGTTCTGAGTTTGACCTACCTGCCAGGCCACTTTCTTGCTTAGGGCAAATTCCTTTTGGGGGCGTCAATAGTCTCTCCTCTTCTTCAGGTGTCACCTGGATTCCAATTTCGACCGGTTCTACCACTTTCCTCAGCTCGGTGCGTGGTGGCGAGGGGCTATTGCGGTCCGCCATCTTGTCGTAACAGCCGTGGGTGCTGGTCAGACTCTGGCATTGCTTTTTCTTGTGCTCAATGAAGAGCAGAATGTCCCCCAGAGGGAAGGTTAGTTGGCACTGGCCACAGGTGAGAAGGTCGTGGTCACCCAGACCTGGAGGCAGATGCCCGGGCATGCTGGCATCCAGCAGCGGGTGAGGGTTCGAGTGGAGCTCAGCCACGACCAGTCCCACATCCACATGCTCAGCTTCTGCTACAGGAAAGAGCAAACGACAAATATGTTTTGAGAAACAGGAACAACAGAAAGATTAATTAACACCAATAGATCTATTTAGGAACATTTCTAACAACAAAGGGGACAAATATTTAGGTTTATTTCTGGCCATTTGAGGAGTTTGTTTACAAAATGTGATAAACTGCAAAAAAGCCAAATTACTGCCAAATCTGAAATGTACTGTGTTCACATTTGAAAGGCATATAATAAATTTTACAAAACAATAATACTTGGAGTGTAATGCAATCCTACTTTAGCCATTTTTTCCAAACTGTGATAAACGCCACTTGAGAGTTTTTCTCAAAACGCCATAAATCCACTAAATCAAGGGCAGAGCACAGAAGATGAGGTGGTAAGGAGGAGGAAAATGGTGGCTGACTCTTCAGCAAAAGTTTTTAATCATGTTATAATCTTTCCATAAAGACGGAACAGAATCAGGTTATTATCTAGCTGATCACAGTTCAGCGGACACTTGACAAAGGCCAAAGGAGAGACTGCAGGACGCAGACTAAATTTACCGGCCAGAGGACGCGTGTGAGTTTTGGAATCGATGTTATTTGTTACTGTATTTTAAATGTTTTTTTTTTTTTTGTTTTTTTTTTTTTTATTAGATAGAAGCCTTGGATTTACAGTCTTAAGAAAAAAAATTTTTAAGTTTGTATGACTGAGGTGACAGTTTGGAACAGAAAATTGAGATTTTCCTCAAACCCTTCATTTACAGAATCAGAAACATAGATGTGTTCATAGTGTTCAGGGTCAGGTCACTGAGCTTTGTGATCATAGGCGGCTTGTTGTAATAAAGGAAATTGATGTTGGAATCTATTCGAGCACTAACCCATGTCCCATGACAGTCCCACTATAGTTTGAGCGGAGAAAATGAAAGCTGACTTTAGCTTAATCCTCCCAGCAGCGGCCACACACTAGGCACCTCACTCTCATTCGACGTGTTCTATCCTGTAACCAACTTTTGATAAATATCCATATGTGTAGCCAAGACCCAACAGCACACCGCTCTCCTTAATATACAATACAGCACTTGTGAGGTTGAGAATGACACAACGTCTAAAGTACAAATAAGAGATGCAAGATGGGTGCAAGAGGCCCAACAGATCTCTTGCTTGATTCCGTCACCTAGATAAACAGTATTGAGTGGCGTCTGTTGAAAACAGAGTACAGACACATTCAACCCCTCTTCCTCCATTTTGAAATTTCAGCTCCACCTCTATGCCACAATTGGCCCTTTGTAGCCTAATGCCAAGTGTGAGAGCAGTTTTATCAAAGACAGTAGAGACCCTTGACAAAGGCCCTTCGGGACCCCCTGACAGACAGCTCTGTTGATGTAACATTTGACAGCTTGTCCTTGCGCCATACTAATCATAAGATCTAGACAAACACCTCTCTGACTGCCACTTTACACTCTTCAGCTTCCTGTCACTGCTTTCATGCTCTCGCTACTCAACACGGAGCATGATTTGGGGGAAAGCAAGAAAAAAAAGAAATAAAACACTACCATAGCAACACTTAGAGCCACACAGAGAGCAGGTGTGGAGTTTTGAAGTGCCCGTAAATCTAAAGGAGAAATTCTTGAATTGTGAGGTTCAAGTGTGGGGAGCTTTTAGAACCTACAATCGAAATTGTGATTTTGATTCGTGAAGCAAATGAAACTGTGCCGCTCACTGGAACGTCTCGAGCAGACACAGACAAAGATGGAGGAACGCACCGCTCTGCTCGCTCTACACAGGTAGCCTTGTTTACATCTCCCAGAGGAACCAACTAACCACTAATTTTCCATGATGAATTATGAGCAGCCTGCACATCAATCTGCAATTTGTCCAAGATCCAAATTATAAATGCACACAGATTTGTTATGTCAAGCTCCCAATGCAGCTTTGGGAATGAAACCTCTGAACCACTCTGGGTTCTCTACAGCAGTGCCACTTTAGCTTGGATTTCTAAATACAAATCAAGAAAAGATTTAACATAATACAAAAAAAATACACGTTAATGAAGATGAAGATTCTAGACCCCCCCACACCCCTATGATTCTGACATAGTATAAGAAGGGCGCAGAGAGCCCCTTCGGGGCAATAGCAGACCATCTGTGTGTTAGATCACACTGTGTGCTAATAAATAGAAAGCCATGCAGTGCTATCAAGCTATAAGAATGCAAATGCATCTTAGAGATTAATTTTATAGAATTATTCGATGTTCTTGTTCATTTAGGGTTTTTTTTTCCTTTTTTTCTATTATTTATTTATCAATTAATTTTAGTGTTGGAACTGAATTAAAAAAACAATTTCAGTCGACATACGTTCAAGAAAAAAATAGCAGTTAATAATGTGGAATTGCTTCAAAATTGCTAAAACTGTCACCCTACATCCTTGACTCAATATGACTCCAAAAATCTGAAGCTGAGGTGTCTCCAGGGGTTCTGACTGCCATAGACTCTCTATGAATCTGAACCCACTCGAGGTGTTACAGAGGAGAGTCCATTTAATCAGGAACATGGAGGAGTAAAGTACTTTTACTATCTTAACGAATAGGCAGATGCAAAAACCCAGAAATCTAGAATAATGTAATGCTCAAAACATCCTCTTGCTACAGACGGCTTGAATATCTGTGTTTAACAATATTATGTGAAGATACATTTGGATAATAGAACCAGTAGTTGTCAGTAGGTGGAGAAGGCACCTAGAGAACCATACAAAGGGAGTTGATCATGGTAACTTTATCAGCATGAAAATGCATTTTTTTAAAGCTTAGAATTATATATTAATGAAACAAAGCAATGAACTTGTTCAACACAAATAATTAAATGTTATTATCTTACCAAATAGGCAGATGTCGAGTCCCTAAAATCTAATATAATGTGTTTGCTTTATTTTGTTGGTAAATTTTAACATTAAATTAATTTCAAGATCAATTTACAATATGTGATAAGGATTGTATCAAATTAGACCTGCTAATGATGAAATGGTGAAATCTGTAATAGTATATTTAGTATAACATTGCGTCCAAGAGCTTATTTACATCATTAACTCACTTTTTATGTTAGGAAATCAAAAAACCTTTTTTTAAACAATCAGTTTTTAATTTTAAAAAATATATTAAGGTTTAAATATTTTAAGCACAAAGCTATAATATTTACATGTCTGTGTTATTTCTCTGTGTGTGCACATGCACAACGGCAAATACATTTGAACCACTGGGAGAATGCTTGGGGCATGTTCATAGCAGTATGTGTGTTTGTGTGTCACGCATCTGTGCATTCACACAAGCGCACCAATACACACTACAGGAAGAGGCAATTTTCAATGATTTACAAGTTGAAAAAGACAACACACACCACATTTTATGACATTCGCAATAGGCTCACACAAACAGCTACAGTCTCCAAACTGCCAATAAACTGTGATCCGTCGTTTAAAAAGTTTTAAGCTGCATGTAGCAGGAGGTGAGAGTGCGATTGCAGCCTCTCAGTAATGCTGAAGAGAATTTAAGGTGTGCCAGTGAAAAGCGTTAGTTTAATGTGTCAGAGGTCTAGCACAGACCTGAATCAAAGTGACAGCTGGAGGAAAAAAGCTCGAGTGGTAAAGAACGAACGCAGCTGAACATTTCTCTCCCTCCGTCCCCTCGTTTGCTCTGTCTGTGCCAACCACAGGAAACCTGCTGCTTGCAAGCCATGCCGCTAGTACGCACTTCAAAAGAAGGGACCCCCACACACAGGTGTTGTAATCATGTAAACACACTTTCCTGGGAAACCAGATATAATCAACTCGACATAAAATTGTGTATTTTTGATAGTCTTTTGCTTAGTTGCTTCATTAGAATAATAAGCATTTTTTGTGGAGCAGGTTTTTTTTTTGTGTAGAGAAAGACACCCTGACGAATAACCAAAAGAATGTTCATTTGTCTAGAAAACTTTGCCTGATATGTGTGGGACTGAACTACGGCGGTCTGTTGAGGAGGTATAGGTTTCCTGCTCTAGGCAAACAGGTGAAAGTCTGCAATTCCTCACCGTCACCCACATACCCTCTCACTCACTCCCGTCCACCGGTGATAACAATGCTGTCACCAAGGTAACATTACTGCCTATGATTTTCTCTGATCCCTCAACAAATACTCCATATAATTCTATCAGGGCCAGCAAAATGTCAAATGTTATTTGTCTTTATCAAGCTCTCTCTGGCAGCCGAAGAGAAAGACGGTGACGGGCAGTGCAGTCGGCACTGAAGTATATATGTGAGCCATTCCACCGAATGGGTGCCATTTCTGTGCGAGTTTATATGTTATAAATAAGCACAAAAATTGCTCAATTTAATCTACAACGTTTCGAATATTAAAATCCACATGAAACACTGGAAATTAGCATTTATTCTTTGTTCCCAGTCTGTGATGCTACCCTTCACAATAAAATATAATGATTAAAAAAAGAACATTTCTTTTGCATATATATAATAATTGTTATAAAATACATGTATTCACACAATTTTAATATAAAAAAAAACATTTTAGTCATGTCCCCATCTTTTTATTCATTCTTGTTGCCCCCTCCTGAAAAAGTGGGTAATTTCTATGTCAGTTTTTCAGCAGGAAGTTGCATAACTTGAATCTTGAAAGGCCACGGGAAGTGCAAAGGTACGTTTCCTCAATTTCTTATTGATATATTTGATGATATCTTAAAGCAGCATTTAAAAAAATACTATCCTGTTCCTCAAATGATTAGTTTTGTGTAGAAATCCATATATTTGGTAAATAACTGAATTTGCAGAATTTCCTGGTTCTATAATCATGTACAGCATGTAGCATGTATTTGCTAATTCTTTGCTAAAAACTCAGTCCTGTTACTTATAGAATAACGAGGGTTAGTAACAAGAAACAATAGCAGCCATCTCTTGATTATAAATTTAATAAAACATTTAAGTTACCTAAGATGGACCAATAGCCATTTGGAACACTTAAGTATTGGAATCGGTTTTGAAATCAAGTAAAAAAAGAAATTTTGAAAAGTTACAACAAGCAGATGGCACCCATTTGGTGTAATGGCAATATAAACAGCTATAAAAGCATGAAATATTATTATATCTCAGCTGTTAGATCAAAACACAGCCACCACTTGTGATTTGACTTCATTATTAACAAACGGATTGAAAAACTTCAATTCATTTTTCATTATTTCAAAGCAAATCCTGCAAATAAATGCAATTTTGTAAACTCCTGCGTCAATTCTGTATAAAACTCCAACCAAACATTATTTTTCACACACATTTCTGTGATTAGTAAACGCAATGTTAAAAATAAGCCTAATTTGCTTAAGAAGCCATGTATGTGACTCAATGTTCTCTAATGGGATTTCTGTAACACATTTAACTAAAATAAGGCATGTCTTCCAAAAACGAATGCTTCCCAAGACACGTCTTAACACAGTTCTGGATCCACGCTTTTCCATTCTGGATTCCGGCACCATTGTTCCAAGACCCTCTGACTCATTCTCATGAAGCCTTTTTGTTTGCGAGGAACCAAATTGCTGTTGACAGGTATTTGGCTGATCACGGTACAGTCTGGCTTTCCCTCCAAAACACACAAAGGTCTGAGTTACGTAACAGAGCTTTAGCAGGCCTGCGATAGCGTACACTGCTCATCCTCGGACTATCACCACATCATTAACACTATTTGGCACGCGGACGTACAGCTGAGATTTTCCATAGCGATTCCTCGTTGATACGCCATGTTTTGATGGGGTTTTAAGGCAAATGCTAGCGCCTAATTAGACAACACACAGCATTTAACAGATTTCATATTGTTTTTTACTACCTCCATAAATTTCCCCATTTAAATCTTGAAAGACTTTTTAATGCTGTCCAGATATAAAGATTTACTCCACGCCAATTAAAGCCATTCGGAGATCTGTTTGTGGAGAGCAAAGCAGGCTGAAAATGAAAGCCAGGGAAGGGTCTAATCAAACTATAAAAGCTACACTGTACAGTTTGTGTGTTATTTTCCTGTTTCCCATCAGCCCGAGCAGCACAAGAGCAGAAGCGGTGGCTGAGGGCTGTGCTGCACACACTGCCCGCTAACTCGATTCAGAAGTGGAGAGCATGCAAACAAATGTTGTTTGGCAAACAGGTAGCTATGGTAGATCTTTGCACGAGGCCTGCGTAACACATGCAGACTTTGTCAAATGTATCAGGAATTAATTAGCGTGTCATTAATCTGCAGTCTACTTTCGAGATTTCCAAGGCCTCAGTTTTTCCTGATTTCTTCAAAACTTCTAAAAAGGAAAAAAGCTTGGGTAAAAAGGAAAACCAAGACCTTTACCTGAAAATAATGCCTTTAATGCAATCGGAGGACCGTAAACTTGATGTAAATTAAGGTTATGTCACCTTTTACTTGCTTGTTATAATGATGCATAACTGATATAAAATATTAACACAAAAAGTAATGTTATGATGATTTTATTTTTTCTGTATGTGAATATCTATCTCTCGAGCTGTATATTGTTTTTCTCTCGACTTGAATTGTTTGAAGACCTGAGTGAACACTTAATTAATAAAAGTAGAGAAAAAGTATCTGCTCTAAATACTACTCAAAGTACAAGTAAAAAGCAGCCGTTCTAAAACTAATCAAGAGTATAGTGAGTATCACACTTAAATGATTTCACCTCATATCCCACTACGTAAAAATGTAGCTCACATGAGAACATTTTTCCTAAAGGTGTTTCTAAGCAAGATAGAAATAAAGAAACAGACAGAAAGAGGAAGAGAGAATCAAAAAAGAGGGAGAAAAAGAGAGCATGAAAGAAAAGAGACAAAAAGATATCAAGAAGAGAGATAGAGTGAACTAGAGGAAAAGGAGAGGAGAGAAAAGGGAAAAGGAGGGAGAGAAAGAGATTGAAACAGAGTTGCTTGAACAGAAAAGTGAGAAAGAGACAGAAAGAACAACAGATATAAGAGAATGAGATAGAGAGTGTGTAAGTAAAGAAAAAGAAAAATAGAGAGCAAAGAGAAAGAAAGAGAAAAAAGAGAGGGGGAAAGAGAGAAATATGACATAGAGAGCGCAAAACAGTAGAAAGACATAAAAAAAGAGAGCGATACCCTGCTACATAATTAAACATGGAACAATTTCCCTAAGCAATTGAGACGATAAAAGAAAATAAATGAGCTGTTCTTTAAAATAATTGTATTGATGTGAAAGTTTTGGATTGGTTACATTCACTAAATCTCATTTTGGGGAATCCATTCTATATTATTTAAAAACAATAATAATAATAAAGTAATACAGTAAGAGTTCAAATACAGATCCAAAAGTGTACTCAAGTAAACATTTACATTTTTAAATCTAATCAAACTAAATTAGAATTTCTGAGAAAACTACTCAGTTACACTAATTTGAGTATTTTTAATAAGTTACTTTAAACCACTGTATATTTATTCATTATGTAATGTATGTTTTACTGTAATGTTTCTGTTATATTTCCCTAACCTGTAAGGTGCAAATGAAATTTGTGCTAAAACATCAGTAAATGTGAGTAAAAAAACGGTTAAGTTGTTAATATTTTAGAAGCGAAGAGCGTTACAGTGGATGCAAATGTTATGTGTAAACACAAGGGTTTGTGTTTGATTAATTACGGATAGCTATCAAAAACATACCCATTTAGCAAGCGTTATATATTTTATAGAATATCCAAACTTTTGTGTTGATTTGCGTAAAATTTAACTTAATTCTCCGTCTTCTTTGGGGTTAACCAGAAAAAAAAATATTGCGACGAATTACAGAAACAATTTTAAAGGAGCCAAATGTTTATATTATGTTTAGATTAAATTAGTTACTAAGTGGTAAAAATTACGTTTATATATTTATTCCAATTTAGCTTAACTAAATATTGTTACAGATATCAGGAGCGAAGTGTATAATTTTATCTCATAAATTGAAACTGTATTTTTAACAAAAAGATACTAAAGGCCTCGTGTTCAGGATATGTGCGGCTCTGTAAAGCAGGAGTGAGTGCATGCACAGTTGCTCTGTGCATGTGTGCGCCCGATGCATGCTGCATGTGCAAATGAAGCTGTTAACAAGATGAGAACAGGGATCATCGCGGCACACGGAGGAATTTTAAAAGTGTGAAGCCCGGGCGCTGCAGTCCATTCTTTAATTAAAAAAGAGAGGGAAAAAAGAAAATGAGTCGTCTTGCAGGTAAAAGAGATTACCATGATGATGTCCGCTGGGAACTCGTCTAAGCATCGCTAACCCTTTATCTGGAAATCTCATCAGGGAGATATTACCTAATATTTTCACTAGAAGACGGGAGGAATTATGTGTGCTTGGTGTGACTAAATATCACCTGAAGCTGAGCGTCTGTCTCTGGTTTCCAAGCAAAGTTTTACACAAAGCACATTTAGCAAAAATCAAGCCACAAATGGGTCTGTTTGTCTCATAAATCAGGCCATGCAAATTTACTCTCAACGCCATCCACTTTGATACATATAGCGACATCGAGTCGTTCTGTAGACTTTCTTTCTGCTGCTCTCGCACTCGTGCTGAAAAAAAAAGGCACTTGAAGCTGAAAGGAAGAGAGAATATGCAAGCGTATTAATCAAATGTGCCAGGCGGACATTTTGCCCATTGTTATGCTCTATAGAGGCAACCATTTTTTTACATCACAGACTCAAATTTATTTATTTAGATGGCAAGAACAATGGGTTCTCACTCAGAAGGGCCCACGTGTTCCAGAGCCACTTCATCATTCAATTTTAAGCATGCATGGCGAAAAGAAAAAAGTGGCGTTCAACCTAAATTTGTTTGCTTTGGTGTCACACTTGATGCTCTATATTTAAAGCTGCTGCACCTATCACCAACGTTTATTACACATCTACAGTAAATGAGCTCGGAGAAGCGATCCAACCCTCGCTTAAATAATTAAAGAAGAGCTTGAGTGCTAAAGAGAAAGTCAAAAAAGGAAAAAGGCAGAATGACAGAGCGTTCGTGTAGTAAGGCCAGCTGCTGCTGTGAGGCGTTGACAGTTTGCATCTGAGCCTGCGTGTTAATGGCAGTATCATTTGAACCATCTCTGGTGAGTCGTCGGAAGCCGCAGCCCCCGATTTCACTCGACTTACCCATTTAAGTACATTTAGGAAATATGTTTCACACTTCTTCAGCTCAGGCTTCCTCCCCCTCTGGCAGACTTAGAGCTCCCCCTAGCAGATCAGAACAGGCCCTGCACTGCACGAGCACAGTGGCCCAATGCAGGTTCATCAGCCAGAGATGCCAAATGAAACACCACAGACAGGGAGATTTGTGTGTGAAAATGAGCAAAGTTTAGCAAAAATGAGCATTTGTTCTATTTTCAAAAAGATTTGTTTTCTTTACATTCACTCTGGGATGGACACATTGAACCTAACCAAGACATATGGAAATGTAGTGTGGAAAATGATCTTTGTTTACTTCTTTACGTTTTCATGTAAAATAAAAATCTTATGACACAAAGATCATTTTTCCCACTACATTAACACTTCCAGATGAAATCAATTGCGCAATAAATGTGAAAAGAGACATTTCTGCTACTCTTTGTTTGTGAAATGAGTACATTTAAATATAACAAACCACTGTTTATTCACATTCAAACTAAATAATGAAATAATTACAATCTATAACATGTTAAATTCTCTCAAAAGTAGTGATTTATTGAAAGAGGAATATTATTTTTTACTCATCTATTGGATTTAATCACAAACAAAACCATAAATCCTTACGCCAGTGAACGCCATTAAAATAGCTGAAATCTATAACAAATTAAACTAGTTTTTGTAGTGATTTAATTATTAAAAACCCGTTCTATTTATTAAATCCTGTTCTAAATATTAAATCCACAGCAGACTGCCTTACTTTAGTCAGAAGGATGTTTAAAATAAAATCAAACTTTTTGATAAAAAAAAAATCAGGTTTATAAACCTGGGGAAAGTTTGTAGAAAATGTGCTAAAGTGGCATAATGTAGCACACAACCACAGACCGGTAAACCATTAAAACTACGTATGTGCAACACTGCAAAGTTTGCAGAGCGTTCACACAGACAACTCCAAAATGAACAAGCGAATGTAAAGACAAACGCTCTTCTGAACACTTGAGCAGGTCTCGCTAACTCTAAGCTAATCCTGCTTGAGGCACTAACAAAAGCTAAATGCCACACAAGACGCGCTGACAAGGACAACACCCGTGTTTACCCCTTTATAAGTGGAACTCTGAGGTGAGGACCACTTTGAATTTCACTGAGTTGTATTTCTTCTAATAAGAAGCTAGTCAACATCAATCAGTCTCATATCCAAACCGAATCTGACTGAGCAAGGTGTTTCGGCACACCCAAGATCCACGAAGAGTTCACACAGTATCTGAGTGCAACACTCGTTACATCGAAATCTTTACCACAAACATCAGTGTGTGAGATTATAGACGTGTGAGGAAAGACATCTGCATGCAGCTGGCCTAAATGCCCTCTGCACTGGAACCACTAAGGCTTGATATGTTTGAAAGATCTCTCTGAAGTTCAGAAGTTCACTGCTGTAGACACCTTTCAATCTTTCTCCAATTGAAAATATCTACTTGTAAAAGGTTTAAACTGTTGGCTGCTTTACTTCTGAGAGAGAGAGAGAGAGAGAGAGAGAGAGAGAGAGAGAGGGTGCACTCAGGGAAAGTTCCTTGCTGTAACTGGAGCATTCTGAAATCTAAAGCCCGAATTGATAACCAAGCCATACTGTAAATACAGAGGGGACATGTGATAACCATAGTGACAAAAATGTAATTTTTTCTGCAGAAAAATTACATTTACATGCATGCACATGCTGCTGCACACGTGTGTGACTGGTGCAAGTGCACACGTTCATGCAAAACGAGACAGCATGCCCTGTGGCAAACCCCGTTGCATGCAATGCACGCATAGCTGTGTGAATGAAGTATTGCAGTAAAAAGTCATATTTGAAACATACGTGATGTTTGCATGATTGGGCCATTAGTGAAAGAACGCTGTGTGCAGTGAGTTTGGGCACAGTAAACAGGGCCTAACTTTCCAACACAAAACTGATTTTGGTGCTATTGCATCCCTGGTCTTGTCTAGACTGTCACACTCTTGAACCAGAATCAGAGGCTAAATAAATGAACACAAGAGAAAAAAATGCATCAGCTGCTTGTTAAGTGTGTGCGTTTAGTTTTGTGTTCTAAAAAAGCACTAAAGATATTTTAAATTCCTGCGTGTGGTACTGAAAAAGTCACCTGCCTTCTCACATAGAATGTACAGTCACAACCTTCACTCGAGGGCAAAGCTTAGGAACATTTTTAGACCTGTCTGTTTTGTTTCTTTGCATGCACTTGGCATCTTTCTTTTGATGTCTCATGGTACTAATAAATCATGAATAAAAAGTTGAGGAAGAAGCTTAATGTGTATTTTTATGATGCACCTTTTATCTTTGTATTCTATGCAAAACTCAAAAGCAGAAAGGTTGCATATCTGAAGTGCATTCAAGATAATAACGTAATGTTAATTGTTTCGTGAGAGATGGCACTGCAATCTTCAACCGTTCACGTGTTCTGTAGATTTTCACCATTAAAAGAACTGCACTAAAATCTGTAATAAAACATGAAAAGTTACTCTATGGACTCGCAAAGGCCCTCACTTTGAACATGCCATAAATAAAAGCAAAAAGGGATATTTATTTAAATGTAACACCTTGGTTCTGCATTTATAAATACATCCACACTGAAACTCTTTATAAAAATTGAGAAAGGAAAAACTTCAAATAGTTCTTAAAACTGCTGTAAAAGTAAAAACGTACCTCCTTTAAAAGTAAAAGAATTGTAAAACTTTGCAAGTCCTAAAGAATTAGACAAAGTTTTCAATGTAACTGTGTGGACTGCTGGAGATTCTTGTTTTCATTTTAAAATGATGGCTAAATCTGATTTTTTTTAACTAAAGAATAAAAGCAAGATGTTTTTAAAACGTGGGTAAAATATTGATTTATTATGATGCGTTATTATCAATAATCACGTATTATTTCATTTAAGAACAGTAAAGTTTCTAAACCTTAAATCAATAACTAAACACCTTAATTTTAAAAATGTGTTTTTATTTTTATTATAATTATCTTTTTTTTTAAACGCACTTTCTAAAAATCTTTTCTCACACAAAACACTTAAAGAAAGAAAAGGAAAGAAAGACTCACGCGTTATGATATCTCTTTGCGACAAATGCTGAGGGTTTCCCTGCTTGCGACGGGACATTGCCCTGGCATTTACACTGGCATCGCCCAGAGACCCGTACAAGGAATAGTCGGCTCGCGTCTTCCGTCCCCCGTGTCCGTGGCGTGGGCTTCTCCCCGCCTCGGTGGCAAACTTTTCCTGGGACCTCCACAGAACTGCCACAGCTCCGGTCGCGGATGGAGACGGGGGTCCCGTGATCGCGAGTGTGCAGCGCTTCTGCTCGGTCTGACCAGAGACGCGCCTCCGCCGCACACTGATGCACCTCGGCGCGGTCTGTCCGAGGGCGAAAATATCCTTGACGGCTGACAGCTGTGAAGAAACCACTGGAAATGTCCCAAAATGTGATGCCCGAAGGTTGAGCCCCCGTGAGTGTTCGTCCAGTCTTTGGGGTTTCTTTCAATGAATCAAAACAGTTCAAAAATAAAGGAGGGTCATTGATTTAAAAACCAAAAAAAAAGATATTGGATAAAACGAATGAAATTCCTACTTGACTTGGCACTCGAGTGTGCCAAGCGCTGGACAGTTCTTGTTCTCTCCTGGGCTCTTAGTGCATGCGATGCCCGGTTACTTTGCGCTCTCTCCAACTACTTGCTCCCTTAGTCGACTGTGCGCACTGGAGACCAGAGACATGGACTCGCCACTTCCTTTCCAAATGAATGAAGCGCTCTCTTTTTCTCTTTCTTCCTTTTCTGCTTGTGTGAAGATGGCGGTGTCCTGCTTCTCCGGGAGCTCTCGGTGTCTCTGTGGCGAGGGCTGCCTCCGTACAATGGGATAAAATTCAAGTTCAAGTGCGGACGTGACGTTAAGTCTACTGTGGGAAAGAAAAGTGGAGACTGCAAGAGCACTGGGGGCGACTAGTGGTGGCTTTTCACAACTATCGGATCACCAGAACAGTGCTGGAGAGCGTGGACATCGCGAGCCGCTGTATTACACAGGCTCTCTCTCACACGCACACACACCGCGCACACACACTCACAAGCGCACGCGCGCGCACAAGCGCAGGACCGGCGCACTTCTCCTCTACTTTAGCGCACAACACAATGCGCATACAACGACTCAAGTGAACGGGGAAAGCGGACAAATGCCTTTTGTGGCGTATTTTTTTCATCATTATTTGTGAATTTATTTTATTACAAGCAAAAAAAAGTCTTTAGGCTTCAACTTCAAGTATGCAGATTAGGAAATAAACGTAGCAATCCTGGATGAGGACAAAGACAAATGTGATTTTCACCTTGTAAGCAATAAATTGTTGACTAGATTTTTTTAGGGTGGTCTTCTATAAAGACATTAAGCTGATAATTGAAGAGGGAGAAGTGGAATGGAACATATTGTGTTGTTGAGGAATTTAAATAATAAATTAATATTAATCTTTAAGTATTATAATTCCAAGAGTGACTACAGGAAGACATGAAATTAAGGAACGCATGATTAGATTTAACGGGGTGAAATGTAGAGACGCTCCCTCTTTTACACTCAGGGTACATCAGCTGAAAGCATGTCACGCCTCAGATTTTCAGCATCATTTTAAACTGAAATAATTGAAAATCTGAGCGATGACATGTTTGAGAGACAAAGATTTTTTTTTTATTACTTGGTGCACTGATTTGCATAATTAAATGGTCAAAACTTAAGCAAAACTTATGCATATGTAAACTTTGCTTATAAAAATTCCACATAAAATTCCACTCTTGTCAAATAACAGCATTTCTAAAAGCACAAAGGAACTGCACACACTCACATCACGTGTACAAATGTTGCAGTTGAGCTTGTTTTTCGAACATTTCAATATACAAATCTGAGGGCACAGTTCAGAACTTGTGACTGTTTTAACACTCCGAGAGAACTAATGAACTACATGCATTAATGACTAATTATTTTTTAGAACTGCATGTAATTAGCCATTCTTTTGTCACTGCTATTGCTCTTAATTATAGTAACATGTAATATGTGAGCATGTTAGTGTAAATTGTACCCAATTAGATAGAGATTTGAAAGCATGCTGCTGAAAAGAAAGTGATTAGGGGAAAAGCACAAGTTATTAACATTTTTAATCGATTTGGAGACTACCTTCAACTCGGTGAGAAAGAGAGCCAAGGAGCTACCAAAGGCATCCGGCTTGTGCCAGTAAAGGAGGCAGGTTGATTTCAGGCGTTTCGCTCAGATAAGAGCGAGTCTGCGTCGATCCATCTGCTCATGATCCATCACTGCAAGCGACTGCATGGGTGGCACAGCCTCGCCATCAGTGCCATGCATCCAGCCATCAAACTGTTTCTGATTGATCCTCCAACCTTGAACTTTGTTAAACCACAACTTTTTACAGCAACTTTTCCATACACAGACAGACAGATGCCAGTATTGTAGAGCAGATATGCTGAGATTTATTTATTGCTGTTGCAGGCATTTACCAGAATGAAATATACAACATTGCAAAGTGCGCCAAACTAGAGATATAATCTCAAAATAGTCAATGTAGATGGAGTGGATTCTTCTCTTGTAATGGTAAGCGAAACACAGGGGCGGAAGATCCTTTTTTATTGAAGGAATTCATTTGAAACATCCTGTGCTTTGCCTTGAATTTACTTGCCTCATTCCGGTGAAATTGTGCACAATCATTTTGGAGGGATTCACATTTATAGGGAATTCAGAGCAGGAAACTTGATTCCCATACAAAACCAGAAAGAGAGTATGACTCTTGATGGACACAAATAACAGATTATTACTGGTGGTTCTTTATCTATCCAGCATGTCAAAGAAGACGCCCTCCAAAATCCAATAAACATATTCCTCCAAAATTAGGACTCAATTCTAAATCCACGCAGAAAAAATGTTTTATAAAGCCAGAAAAGGACAATAAAAATCACATATTGTAAAAAATCATCATAATTAATGTTTATTTGAAATAAAAGTGAGTCCAGGTTATATTGATTTGCAGTCTGCCTCTATGTGCTGAACTTGCAGTGCAACAGTACCCTCTATTGGCCAGTAACTGAATCACTTCCTTGAGAAGGTTCCTTGCAAGGTTCTTTCCACAGCAGAATAATGATCCTGATGGATGAATGTCCAAATGGATTTCTAATAGTAATATGTTTATTGGCACCGAATGGGTGCCATTTCTGTTCCTAGGACTTTAGATGTATAAATATATATTTACATTATTAATATTCACAAGATTTGATTACTAAACAAAGTGTACTACATCCAATTCTTATTGCAAATTGAAGCATTGACATTCAAAATATTGATAAAATCCACATAAAACACTGAAAAATAACATTTATTGCTCGTTCCCAGTCTCTGATGCTACACTTCACCATAAAATCTAATGATTAAGATCTTTAAAAAAAATTACCCTTTTTTACATTAATGTGTAAATCCATAGTTAGTGTTTATTTTTTTTTATAAATGTATATACAGAAATATCTATACTTTGAAATTATTTTTGTCATGTCCCTAGCTTTTTATCCCCTTCTTGAAAAACTGTGGATTTTCCATAAGTCAGTTTTTCAGCAGGAATTTGAATCACTTGGATCGTTAGAAGCAAAGGTAAGTTCTCTCAATTTCTTATTTACATATTTGATGATTTTGTGATGATATCTTGAGCGTCATTTAAAAAAATTCTGTCCTGTTACTCCTATTATTTCAGAGATTTATTTAGTTTAATGTAAAAATTCACATATTTGTTAAATAACTGAATTTGCAGAAGTTCCTGGTTCTATAATCATGTGCAGCGTGTGGCTATTTAGCATGTAATTGCTGATTCTTTGATAAAACTCAGTCCTGTAACTGTCAGTGCTGTTACTTGAATAAAGAATATCTAGAGGATTTTTTAATATAAATCAAATAAAACATTTAAATAAGTTACTTAAAATGAACCAATACCCATGTGGAATACTTAAGTATGTTTGCTATTGGAATCTGTTTTGAAATCGATTAAAATAATCCATTTTGAAAAGTTGCAAATGGCAAAAAGTCACAAGCAAATGGCACAATTTGTGGAATGGCTCATATAGAGTCTCTTTCAGGACTCAAGGTCACTTTACAATGAGACATGAGCATAACAAAAACATAAAGCAGCACAAATAATATAAGCATAGTGAGAGGAAACAGATACATGAAGAACAGAGTGTAAATCACATATTGGAAAAACAAGTCATGAAGAGAGGGGTCTTTAACTGAGTTTTGAAGAGCTGAACGGAGGTTTGGTGAAGGTACTGACTGCAATCGAGGGACAGAGGAACAGACCAAGAAGATGATCCATCATTCTGGAAGAAGTACAGTGTACTTTTTGAAGTTATATTGCAGTAATATTCATTTTAGAGTAAAAAAAAACGGATACTAATCTCAGTCCAATAAAATTTCATTGAAAAAAAAAAATCAAATGTTTATTACAAAAAAATGTACTCAGGGAGGATGGGATCCAAAAATAAGTCAAAAATTGGCTATAAATGCTTTATTAAAATATCCACATCCTCCTCACTGCTCATTAGGAGTAGTTAGGATGCACTGACTGATCATCCAGGGACAGGAATACAGTGATTGGCCTGATCATGACTGGCTCCATTTTGTGCATATGTCACATGTTCACGACACAGATTGCGATCACTTAGTGGATGTGTTCAGTTTCCCTCTGTTTCATTGACTTATGGAGGGTGGTAGCTCTTCTTTGAGTCAAGGAGTAATCATTTGGATTTATTAAAGGAAAAATTGAGAACACACAGTTTTTATGCTTTATAACGAAAATCAAGTGTTAAGACAAAATAAAAATGATAAATTTCCAAGACAATGTCAAAACAATGTAGAAATTGTATCAAAAACCACCAGGCAAACGAAGCACTTTTTGTACCAGAACTTTGAAAAACACAAGCCATATCAAAGGTCTTGTACTTCTAATGTTTATCCCTTCTTTTCACCTATAGATGGCACTGATGCCACCGATTTAGGATCTGTAAATGAAACTGAAAGAGGGGCATTTTAAGTTGAATTACCTTGCAAAAAAATGTGTCATAACTTTTGTAATGTTCATTTAAAAAAAAAACTTCACATTTGAAATTAAGTTGATCAATAGGTGGGTTGCATCATTCCTACTTAATTCAAAATAGCCGTTGTGCCTGGCACACTTCCGGTACATGCAGAGACTTGTAATTAGGCAAGGCCATATGATTGACAGTTACACCCATGTGAGCTAACTGTATGCAGTCAAGGGAGAGGAGAATGAGAACTTTCAACAAACCTAACCCAGAACCAACTGAGTGGTGTTTTTTTTTAATGGTGAATAAGAATGACACAACTAAGGCAATATTTAATCAATTTTAACTCACACCTTCTAAACTTAATTTAGACCAGCTTCCTTTATGGCACTTACTGCAAAGGAGCAATATACCTGCGATAAGCTGAAGGGGTGTGTGCAGGTGTGTGTGAAGTTTTGGGGGTGGAGCTCTGTTCAGCTCTGATACCACCCATTTGGACATCTCTGTGTGCGCCATCATTCATCTTTCTCAGTTATGTTTCAAAACGCCCAATGGCAGGATCTGTTTATGCATCACCCATATCTATAGGTTGAAGAGGTGGTGTCTGTGCAGTTCAGGGTGACCTTTACAGTAGTTTGATTTGGTGAGAACATGATCTGAACGAAAAACAAATGCAAAAAAACTATGTTTATTTTTAAAGCGTATAGTTTGCAAAGGACTCAAATTGGCAGAGAAACGACATTCCATCCATCCATTTTCCAACCCGCTTATTCCTTTTGGGGTCACAGGGAATCTCCAGCACACATTGGGTGAAAGGCGGGGGTACACCCTGGACAGGTCGCCAGTCCATCGCAGGAAATGAAAGTCCCCAAATCATTATTAAATAATGGTAAAGTAACTTCTCAGTTTCATATTGAAAGCAACGTCTGTCTTCTTGATTTCACTGGGAAAATCGAGAGGAAGACTTTTTCTGCAATTTATATTAATGTAGACCATAACAAACTATTGTTAGAAGATCTTCACTTAATCCTACAATATTGTGCCATCCTTTACTGATTAACACTAGAATAAAACTGGGTGTCATGGTGGCGCAGTGGGCCTTTCAATTAGAAGGTTGCCGGTTCAAGGTTGACTGGTCCAGGGTGTACACCCACCTCTCACCTGAAGTGAGCTGGAGAGGCATTAGCGGACCCCTGTGACCCCGAAACGTAACGAAGATGAATGAAGGAAGACTAAACCTCCAGGTGGTTGAAAGAGATTGTTTATCTCCAATGATTTACAAACATTTGGATAATGTCGGCATGGCATTTTCAGGCAGGTCTTACCCACCGTTCCAAGAACCATTCCAAAGGTCAAAACAAACTAGTGCGGGGAAGGTGTAAAAGCTCCTATAGAAAGAAACTGGCATCACACACAAAAAAAATCCAGCTCTCATAAGGAGTAGTCTGTTGTTATACTAGGAAGGAAGAGTTCATTTTCAGACAGGTGAGAAACAAAAACGTTCCTTTAAAAGTTAGCAGATTTTGGCCCCGGGAACAGGTAAGCATTGCAGGTGAGTGGGGATGACCTTTGGTGTGAATAGTGAAGTCATGAGGGTAAAAGAAGCTACAGAACCAGGAAGTGGACCAGGGAGTGTTAACAATGGAGTTGTAGAAGGTGAGTTGAAAGCAGTCTCTGGGGAGATTGAGGGGAAGATGGTAGTCAATGAGAAGCTGGTCATAGATCACAGGAGGTAATGTCAATGGGAATCAAAGACTGGACAGCTAGTGGCTGGAAGGAAGTGAGATATACAGGAAGTGGGGGAGACTAGTGATTGATTAGGTAAACAAGGGGGCTGATTTAGAGAGCAAACCGTTTAGAAAAAACACAGAGGAGCAAGGACTGCACTGGAGAGACACAGATCCATTGTATGTAATCTATCCCCAGCGCATCATTCATTGCTCTTCTGCCTTTTTCGGTCCGAGGTTTCGTGCGACAGTGACTGTGAACCATGGGTGCCAACGGACCGAATGAGTGGTGCCAACGAAAAAGAGCTTCGGATTGCCATATCGGATTTGTTTTCCTCAAGGAGAACATGTAAAGAAAGATGAGGTGAGTAGGATGTAAAAGAGCCACTCGGTGGGGCTCCTCCCATATTTTCACAGGAAACAGTAAATAAATAGAGCACCACAAATCCTCTTTTTTCTTTAATATTTTTTGTATATAGTATTAAACTTTCTACATCCATTTTTTTCAATGTGTCCTTTGATTTATTTCTTCTCTGTGGTCATCTTCTGTTTACCAGTGTTGCACAGTGTGCATCTGTTGTACCATTAACCCCATCTTCAGGCAGGAAGCATCATTGCATCAATAATTCCTTGATGCAGACTAAGAGCGCCCTGCTGAGATGCCATCCAAAGATTCATGTGAATCCCGATTCGGATCGTTGTATAAAGGCTTTAAGAAAGAAATTCAACGCAATTAAAGTTTTCAAGAGTGTCACCTTCAATTGCAGTAAATTGGGGAAGAAAAAATATACAAAAATGTCTTCATCAGCTGATAAAATATATGAGCATTATGGTTATGTCATGGCTCAGGTTAAGGCTTGGTGATGGCCATCTTGTGGCCATCTCAGATCAGCACAAGAACCCAAACTGTTTTGTTTCTGCCAAGGGGTTCAGGATGCCTCCTATCATGGACCCCTGTTGGTTCAACACATCACAACACATCTTGGTCCCTGGCATGTGTGTCCACAGGGTAAAACATGATTGTTTGAAGAGAAAAATGCCAGCAGAGTGTGACTAAATCGGTTTGCTTGGCAGCTGGACAAAGGCTTGATTCCACCACTCCCGAGAGAGAACGCAGCCCGCAAATCCTGGCATCAGATCGGAAAGTTGAACGTTGCCAAAGGCGCACATTCACAACAATTAGCTACCTTTTCAGTCACAGCCCCCTGGTTCTCATCCCTGAGGTGGTTATCTAATCGACTGCTTTTGTGTAGAGGAACGGCTCTCTTTCACTCTGGCCTGACAACACTCACAGCTGGCAGCCGGTGCTTCTTGAAATGTGCGGACAAATGTGGAAGTCGTGGCCCATACTGAGACGAAGTAGATAAACAGGGATGTTTCCAGTCTCTTGCAACTTCAGAAACCTTCAAATTTCAAAAAGATCTTCAGATTGGTTGCATCTAGTGTGTTTTAAAGAAGAAACCTTTAGTGGAGGTGCTGGCATCAAGATCTTGTCTCTCTACAAGAACATCTAAGATCATCAAGTCCTTCCTGTTCCTTATCCAAACCTTTGCAGTGTTGTTACTTTACTTTCGAAGCTATAATGAAAGTGTATGGTTCATGCTACAGTAAGTCATTTCTTCATTACGTGTTAAATGTTGGGTCCCCAGTCTCCAAATGACATTGTATGCAGGCAATGGAACACCGTGGCCAGGAACGACACAATCTTGTTAAAAACCAGGGATTTCAGGAATCAGATTTTATTGTTTATGCAAGCACAAAATAGTCATCTAATAAATCTAATAAATTTTTTCATTTGTTTAAAATATAAAGATGAGTGTATTTTACCCATACAATATGATATACATATTACACAAAATAAATATACCTTTTTATTTATTTATTTATTTATTTTTCAGTCAATGGTAGAGTTACGCTTTGGTGTAATTTTTGGTGTGTAAATACTTTTGGGTAAATACAAAATAGGTACTTTTAAGTAAATTCAAAGATGTCTGGGGCCATTTGAGTGTTTTTTACAACTTCACAATTTGCTCTGATAAATTACCTTTAAAACAGGTTTTCTGGTCATACTTGATTTTTTTTTTCATATTACAACCCCAGCATTACAAATATTACAAAATAATTCCACAAAAATCCTGAAAATTGTGCAAAAACTACAATTCTAAATAGTACATTTTGTTATTTTCTCACTGTAAAGTTCTAAAAAATTTTAACAGTTTGAGTTTTTTTTTATGTTTTCCAACAATAATCAAAAGTGTAGAGACAAAAGAAGAATTCATAAACACCCACCCCCCTACTTCCCTATCCAAAAAAAAAAAACGATTCAAAATAATGTGGAAAAAAAACGGCTAAACCGTTCCTAAACCTTATACAAGTTCCAAGCACTTTCTGTACCAGAACTTTGAAAACCACAATCCATATCACAGGTCTTGTACTGTCAAGGATAATTCGTTTTTTTGAATTTTTCCCATTTATGCCTTTATTATCAATTTAACCAATTTAACAATTTTATACAAATATGATATTTAAAATAATGATATTCATTTTATTAGTGATTTATTTCACCAATTCTAATTGTACTTTATTTTTTATAGCAGTAATTAAATATACAGGTTTAAATAAACCATGTTGCACAGAAAAATGAAAGGATAATAGAATTAAATACACAGTATATTTGACATGAATGCAACAAAAAAGCTGTGCGGGTGCGGGTGCGGGTGCGTGTGCGTGTGCGTGTGTGTGTGTGTGTGTGAAACTCAAAATATTGTAAAATTATTGGTTTGGGTTTCAAATCACTTGGATCCAAACTAACTAGCTGACTACTCTAGTGCATTTTTCTTCTTTATTTTGTATATATTTTTACAATTACTCATTAATCTTCATGAACACTTGACATACAAATAAAAAAATTAATTTAATATTGACTTTAAATCGACTCTGACCCATATCCTCTATGTTCAGAGAGCTGGGCAGGTGACCGTGTGTGCTGAGGTTACTGTTCGATGTGCTTTTACAGTGATGAATAGCGTGCTCCCCATCTCCTGCCGTCCTTACACAGAAGTCACTGACGGTTCACATTGATAACGCCGCTACTGCTGCAAATATGGGGCTCATTTACATCAAGTGATGAAAAATGTGTGTGTGGGATTGCATACACATGTTTGTCCTCCCACCAAGAGCTCGCGGGATGGTTCGGGGCTCTACCATATCAAAAGGCCTGACATGCTTTCAACAAGAAGACCAGGCGCTACTGCCGCAAAACACTAAAATGATGACACAAATTAGTTCTCATTGTTTTCTTGTGGGCATGTAGCAGTGATGCAATCACAAGCAATGCTCACACTGCCATTTGAGGTGTGAGGGTACAAGAAAATGATGGTAATCTTGTTACCTTGCAGTAGTGACTGGAACGATTGTCTACATCAGTACTGATTCCTGCAAGGTGTTTTAATATCGGTGTGTGTTGTATAAGGTCATGGATTACTGTACAGCAATTTAACCATAGTTTAATCCAATCTAAAGTGGCGCTTTCTAGTAACTGCTATAGAATGTCTTTAAAAATGAATAAAATCAATTTAAACTGTAAGATAATGGCAGTTCCAAACAGCTACACTATAAAGAAGTTTATCCAATCACTAAAGACACTATATAAGTAATCACTCATCCGCCACAAGGTTTTTTTTCCAATAAAGCAGATTTAACGGACAGTTGACCATTCTTTCATTAGCGCATTAGTGAGATCAGGTTGGAAACTAATTCATCGCAACGATTTCACCACCAAACTGTTCCAGCAAATTTAGAAAAATGAAATAGTCCTTCATTTATTGATTTGCCAAGCTTCAGGAGATATTTTGATTATAACTAGTGGAGGAAAGCCAGTTCCTGATTTTTTTTTTTCAATTTTAAATACATTTTAAATACATACACCTATTTTTACATTTTGATTTATAATACAATGTGTAGGTCATTAGCTTTGATATATTTGGTTTTTGAACATTGTAACAGTTAACAATAATTTGCAAGGTAATTTGAAGTGAGAAAACATCATTCAGTTTAATTTTACAGACGCTAAATTAGTGCCATCTAGTGGTGAAATGAAGGGATAACCCTTGAAAGTACAAGACCTGTGATATGGCCTGTGCTTTTCAAAGTTCTGGCACAATAAGTGCATAGGACAATGAAAAAGGTTTAGGGGAGTTTTTTTGTTGTTTTTTTTCAGCTTGTCTTTGCATTTGTGGGGAATTTATTATTTTTATACTGTCAACACTTTTGATTTGTGACAATTGACTATTTAATATTGTTTGTTTTGTACGATTTCTGGTTTGTTGTAGAATTATTGTGTAATGTAATGAAAAAAAGATATTACAAAAATTAAGCAGGAGTTGTATTAAAAATGACATCAAGAATTGCAAGAGCGTTTTATAGGTAATTTTTCTAGAGCAAATTTTAAAGTAGTAAAAAAGGCCCCGGACTTCTAAAGGCTAAAATAGATAGTAAACAGTTAATAACATTACAATACGTGCAAACAAAAAAAATCTGTATTCATTCATTATCTAAAATATTAAATAATATTCCAAACCTCCTAAACTAAAAACCCTAAAACTGTTGACCCTAAATAACAAATACAGTTCATTTTTATATTTTTAATCAACAACCCAACATCTCTATTTGCAAATGTGACCAGATCAGACATCTCTGTATGTGGCTCAACCAATCAGATAAGAGCTTGATCTTTTATTGTGTGTTTTTTTTTTTATTGCAGATTCTTTCACACGAGGCCATAAGCACTGGATGAGTTAATCAACTTGTCCCAGACACAGTGACCCCACAGGCTGAACCTGCTGTATATTTGTTTGTCGCCATGACTTCTTATCAAAAATCAGCATTTCGAGGGGCACCATACATACTTTACACAAATAGGTCTTTGCACGCGCTCACATACACATGCCCACTATCTTCTAGACAAACACACAGACCCACAATCTTCACAGGCCTTGCTCTCCGATGGTGAATAATGATGTTCTTTTTTAAAAGCGGCAGTACGAGCAGTACTCTTCACCATCCGGCACCATCAGCACTTTAGAAGATTAAGTCCTACCTTTCCTTATCACAAAGGCTCGCTCGCAGAGGCTCAAATCCAGGGTCTTTGCAGGCCGCCCATGTCCCGCTCTGCCGTTGTCTCCACAGGGCCTTCATTTTGGCCTTACCATAGACTATCTCTTGCTTTCTCATTTCTTTTTACCTGAGCAATTCATCAGGCCGGCCAGGATCAGCAGAAAACGGCCTCTCTGTCATTGACCGTTATCTGCCATCTCAATGTCAGAGCCTTCAGCCAACAGCCAGACTGCATGGGAAGAAGAGAAAATACATTCGTTTGGGGATAGATTTGAGAGAAATATATTAAAAGTGAGCATGAAGGCTATGCAGGATGCTGATTGGTCAATATCTTACCTTACAACATTTCAAATCTATGTGTTCATTACAGTCTTAACGCCACTACACAGCGAACTGAATTGAGATTTGCACAAATGTTCAGATTTGTCTTCCTCTGGGTCAAGGAAATATTAATGCAATGACGCTCCCTGACTGAAGATAATGTTTACAGTAAAACACTCTGTGGCACATGTGGAAACACTAAAGAAGAAGATCTCAACGGAAAAATCATGTATGTCAAGTATGTCAGTTTTTCACCGTTGGTGGCTGATCACAGGGAGCTGTTTGAAAAAAATGTGGAGAAAAGAGAGAATTATTGGTGCGTTATTGATCGCTATGAAAACATGGGTTGAGCGCCACCAATCGGGTCTTTTACACCCTACTCACGTCATCAAAAAGAGCCACTTTTCATTGGTCATTTGTCTTGCGAAAAACAAATCCGATATGGCAATCCGAAACTCTTTTTCATTGGCACCACTCGTCCAGTCAGATGTTTGAGCTCCCGTTGGCATCCATTGGTTTTTGAACGAGGTCCGTTCCCGCACAAAACTTAAGTTCAAAAATTTGGATTGGTGTATAGAGGTCTTTATTCTCATTTGTTGGGCCTCAAAAAAGCAAGTTAATCTTAATTTGATGTAGTAGCTGTAGACTGTATCCACTTGCAACCCTAAAAAGGGTCGTTCCTTATCAACTGTTCTTTTCAAACTAAAACTGACAATAGGAAATGTGACAAGTGCAAGGTACAAGCAGCAATGCCAGGTGCTGCTCACCAAGGCATCATAGAAACACTCGGAAGCCTGAGGGAGATTCGTAGGTTATGGTGGATCCACCGTACACCACAGCGGCCACCATCACAGCTGTCATGGAAGTATTCCGATGGCCTACAGGATTGGGCAAGGACATTGACACAGGCACCCAGCAGTGTGGCAAGGCTTGTTGTTGTTGTACTCACCCGGTGCTGGGATCCCTGAGTTGAAACACCTCGCCATTCCAGACTGGCATGAACCCTCAATGCCAACCTTCCAACCCAAAGGACTAAGCAACATTTTTATTTAAGTGTTGATGCACTTTTTTTAAAGGCCAACTTGGGCTTTAAACTGTGTTAGTGTGCCTCTGTCTCAAAGTTAACACCCAACAATAAGATGGCAGATATAAGCTGTGTCGCGATCCAGGTTCTGCATTCTTCAGAGTTCGGAGACTGCACCATTTTGCAAAAAGTTGAACGGTCCTTCGACTCCAATCGTTGATGCACCCTACGGATGATCCTTTGAAGCTGAAGCCTCTGGGAGACTGGGTAGGCTGCGTCCTCTGAAGGATGCAAACCCAGATTGAGGCACTGTACAATTAAGCAAGGGGACAATGGGGACAGCCAGTATAAATGCCATCTACAGGTTGATATACACAGATATGAATGACATCACAGAAACAGAAGTCTGAGAGCAGCATGTGTTTTTTTTGCCTTTTTTTAAGACTACATTTACGACCATTTTGCTTTTATTTTGATAGGACAGTATAGGAGGCAGAAAACTATGTGGCTATAGAAATAGTCTTTATCAGTTTTTTGTGAACTTTTCATATGCTAATCAGAATGGTTTGTTAATATTGGAAGTGAATGTTTTTAGAATTATTAAGAGACAAAGATAGTCTCTATAAAGAAATAGCAACCACACTGTTATTAGCTGACACTCCTAATGAGGTTTAATAGTGACCACCCAGTGTGTTTCTTGCTTGATTTTGTTGGTTCAAGGAAATGTCTTGTTTCTGAGTACACTTTAATCCCTTATCAATACAGTGCATGCCCTTGATTATGCTGCGGTGACTGATAAATTAGTTTAGACAGAAATGTGATTATCAGTTCAATCAGCCACTATCTGGAATTAAAATCGATGGCTGCGAATTGAATTCATGCTACACAAGTCCAAGCACTTAAATACACAATGCACTGGAACTCTCTTCACACTCCAGCTCACATGAATTTATTCAAATAGATTTTCTTGTGATCTATTATACATCTGGTTAAACAGATGTCATGGACGTGTGGGATAAAATAAAAGCTCAGTGAAGTCTATAGTTTGGGTGCCACAACTCAATACTTATAAATTCAAAAACAATTGTATTTTATGTCTTGAAACTTTACTTTGGTGTAACTATCAGTTCCCACATTACTGATCCCAAAATCCACACTTTTTAAAAATTAAACATCAGTGCAAAGATTTCATTAAATATGTTTGTAAGTTATCCATGGACAGAAAACTAACTTACAAAATGTCACATTTGCACGTGTTTAATTTTAACCCTTTTCTCTGCAAGCACTGGTGCATGTGCCAATCACACTGTCTGTTTTGAATTAAAGTAAGATGCAACCCACCTATTGTTTAATTATGATTACAAGAGTTATGACACATAATTTGCAAAGTAATTCAAATGAAAAATGTGGGAAAATGCGTTTTTCAGTTTTATTTTACAGACCACAAATTGTCACCTAGTGGTGAAAAGAAGTGATGAAAGTACAATATCTGTGATAAACCAGAAAAAAAACACAAACGTATCTGTGATATGGTTTGTGTTTGTCACAATTATAGTACAAAAAAACAACAACTTGGAACAGTAAATAGGGTATATATATATATATGTGTGTGAGCGTGTGTTCATTTAACTAACTGTCAATGGAAATCAGCTCCCTACTGCCCCAAGTGTTACCTCTATGCGTTTCAGGCTTGGTCACTTCTATTATGGATGAAGTGTCATCACATTAATTTTTGTCTCTTGATATGGATCTATAGTGGGTCCCATATGCAGAAAGTGCAGCGGGGATTCAGGCCTATGTAAACACTGTCCCAGAGTTAAAAGTAACACTATATGAGTTGTTAATTTTTTCTTACAATAATTTTCAACTTACAAAGTATTACGTGTAACACCGGGGTAGTGTTTCTATGGTTTTGTGTCATTGACACCAGTAGTGTTGAGTTAACATTGTAAAAAATGCATCATGCCATACGCATTCAAAAACCCCTTAAAATACCTCATTATATAACATTTTCTTTAATAAATGAAAAAAAAACTTGGGATATTTGTTAGTAGACCTCAAGTAATATTAGGTAATATTTGTGCTCATGCACACTCACATGCACCCTCCGTCCTCCCACTTCCGTCAATATCCTCATATGGCACCTGCTCTTTCAGTTGTGCAGCTCCATCACCATGGAACCATCTTCCTGAGGAAATTTGCAACAGCAGAGACTTAGAATTTTTTTAATGAAGACAGAAGACCTTCCTTTTTATTCTTCTATAAATGGTCATATTTCATATTTTATCATTTTCACATTCTAGTATTGTAGTCGCTGCTATTTATTTGAACTCATGTTTTATGTGTCTCTGTAAGGTGTCCTTTGGTGACTTGAAAGACACAGACAAATAAAATGTATTATTAATATTATCATTATTTCAGAATGCCATCTATGATTTCATAGAGTATTGACCTGAATTGCTATATTTAATCAAAATAATTAAACAAAACTGACGAAGACAGCAATTTCTGTTTGAGAAATGAGAAAAAGAAATATTAACAGTTGCACAAACTGCACAACCGTTTCTAACAGAAGAAATACTTTCATAAACTGGTATTAAAATAATGGTCAACAAACTATGACTGGGATACAATGAGCAACAGCAACAAATAAATGAAAAATGTACATCAAAGGTGTCTGTGAGCTCAAAGGAAGGATTTGGAAAACAGCTGCTAAACACTTTGATATTACCCTGTTCACAGCATGTGCAGTATTTTGCAGACTTTGAGTTACATTTGAGCTGGAGGCCTTCATTAATTACAGGATTTCGATCATTAACTGTCCGCTGCTGCCCTCCTCTGGTTAAACACCCCAGAAAAGCCATTGTGCTTTATCATTTGCGTAATGAGAAGAATTCAAAGAGGAATAATCATCTTTTAACTCAAATGCACACTCCCACGTTTCATTTAGGTATTATAGAGAGCTATTTGCCAAAGCAACAAGCAATCAGTTGTGTACAGAGCCTTAACAACCTCATTGTATGATTCCTAATGCCAGCTCTGTTCATAACTCCTGCTGGTGTGTGTGTGCTTAGCACCACTCACTTTAATTAACAACAGCCGAGGTAGCACAGTCACATTTAAAAGGTTGCCATTCCACCAATATGAAAGCACAATTAAATATTAATTGCCTCCTGAATAATAGATGAAGAGGATCTGTGTACAGTTCAGGAGCCTAATTCCTGTTAAAGTACAAGTCTTTAATCAAGCAGTAATGAGCACTGCTATGTCAACAGGCGTTGTGCCCTATCAGCAAAGAATGGAGAGAATTACCATCGAAGGCTTGTGCTGCTGAGAGCCTGTATCAATTTTAATGCAATTATGCTTTACTAATAACAATTCAACTCATTAGAACCAGCGCTCGCAGAAATTGATTCAGCAAACAGCAGACACACACGATTCTATTGTGGTTATCCTCCAGAGATTTGTTGCTGCTGTGTGGGGCGCTTCATGTAAGAGCTACACGCAAGTCCAACAGATGTTTACAGTCTCTTTTAAATGAAGGTATGATTGATTTGTTGGCTTTACATCAGACCATATTAATAACAGCGAAGAAATTGTTTCAGTTTCATACTTCTCTTTTATTTCGTTTTGGCCAAACTACGATATACAAACCATGCATCAACCCAATTGGAGGAAAAGGGTAAGCACAGATCGACCCAGCCTTCCATACCCAATCCATCTGTTCCCCCAAACCCTAGATCAGGGGTGCTCACACTTTTTCAGCTTGCGAGCTACTTTTAAAATGACCAAGTCAAAGTGATCTACCCACTACAGAAATGTAAAACATCAATCAACAAACAATTATTTTCAACTTTATTGAGAATTGACAAAACACACATAATAATTAACTATTTACATTTTTGAAATAACGTGAGTTTAATTTGATGACTTGCACTGAATTGAATCATTAGAACAGTTGTGTGTGACATGAGTTTGATGGTAATAGAGTGATTTTTATGAGAGCAATTGAGCTTTGATCCAAATAATCAAGAATAAAAATGATGCTCTAGTAAATATTTCAATATTTATTGAAACTGAGTCGTGCAGTACAATATGCAGGTGAGGAGTTGTGTGTATCTTGATTTTGGTTGTAATAGAGCAATTTAGAATGAAGTTATGAAGCATATTCTGGGTAAAACATATTTTGGATCTGGTAATTTTCAGACGGTCCCTAAGTGATTCCATGTCAGCGGGTTGCTCATTGACGGTAATCTGTTTCTGCGAATGCCGAGGGAAACTTGTTTTGATAAAAAACGTTTTGTAGTTTGTCCGCTACATAACACAGATTAAAAATAGGTATTATTTGTTTACTAAGAACATTCTGGTCTCGAGCTATTGAGCAGAGAAAACCGA
Source organism: Danionella cerebrum (assembly GCA_007224835.1). Lineage (NCBI taxonomy): Eukaryota > Metazoa > Chordata > Actinopteri > Cypriniformes > Danionidae > Danionella > Danionella cerebrum. Next base: position 352,958 of record SRMA01026839.1, on the reverse strand, counting down.
ATCCGTGAATCTGCAGCTAACTTTACTGAACTGTGACGGGATGGATGATCGGTCGACCGCGATCGACGTAATGAGCACCCCTGCCCTAGATCAACCCAATCTGAGGAAAAGGGGAAGGCACGGATCGCCCTATCTATCCATACCCAATCCATCTGTGCCCCCTAACCCTACAGTTCAGGATCCATACCCTATCCATCCGTGTCCCCAAACCCTACATCAACCCAATCGGAGAAAAATGGGCAGTCACAGATTGGTCCATCTGTACCCAATCCGTCTGTGCCCGCTAAACCTAGATCAACCCAATCGTAGCAAAAGAGGCACGCACGGTTCGATCAGTCCACACCCGATTAAACCAAATGGGAGGCAACTTTTGTGGGATTTATTAATTTATATTTTGCCTCAACACTTTTTATTTTGTTATAAAATATAAAAGCTTTTTGTTCTCAATTTTTTAGACATTTGCAGTAAAAAAGACAAAATGTAATACTCTGAATGTATTACTCTGAATACTCTAAAATGTAATAAAATGAATGGTTTTTTTTGTACAACTTTAGGGTTGTCATGGATTTAATGAAAAATATTTGTAAATGGTGTTGTATTAAACCCCATTGCCACAAAAAATGTTTTGAGAAGGCAAATTTTAAAGTAGTAAAAACTACTCAAACTAGCCTCTAAGGGTTCCAAGGGTTAAATCCCCCATACAATAAAACTGTACTGATGTCAAAAAAAAAATCTAATTTTCAGCTTCAATGTGAAGGAACTCAACATATGGAGTGCTTTTCCTATGCGTGACACGGTCAAACTTCAGTATTCCTGTGAAAATCCATTAGGAACTATCTCCGGTCCTTGCGACGCTTCTCCTTGAGCTAGCGAGACAGAAAGGAAGAACGATGAGGTGATGCCACATTCACCTCTGATCAACTTTGATTTTCACACTGCACCAGTGAACTGCACTTTTCACAGTCCACTCATGGAAAACAGGAGATGCTTTAGTGTCCAACCGGATCTGCATCACAGCCACTTTTCCCACCACCCTGACCTAGAAATGAAGGAGCAGGCGATCCAGCTGACCGGTGAAGGCAAGCAAGGGGACAGTCAGGTGGACGCACAGACAAGAGGACGATGAGATGGGTTGTGGCATGCTGCCATTCCAGCCGGACGACTCATGCCACTGCGAGGATGAATGTCTGCGGAGGAGGAAAGCAGAGTCCTGCACTTCAGGGTCAGAGGGTTTGACCACAGAAAAAGATGAGAAATCAATAATTTCAGCAAGATCTGTCATCTTTAGATGTGCTCAAGCTCTAAAAAACATATGGAGGGGTAGAACTTTCAGGTTACCATCTCAAAAATACCCCATTATAAATAAAGTGTGAGCATGTGGTCCTGCAATTCATGGCTAAGTAGCAATGTGTCCTGGGCTTACAGAACCCCTGATTTGCGAAGCTATGGAAGTAGCCTGGTGATAATACTTAAAAGTGCCATATTATGCTATTTCTAAAGCATTTATAATAAATATCTGATCATTTATTAGTAAAGTTACTATTGATAGTCATTCTTTGGCTCTGGGGATCCTAAAACACACATTCTTTGCGTTGTTCTGCTGCACTCCCATTTCCGGGTCAGACAGCACGTCCGCTCTGATCAAGCCATTAAACTGAATGGTAAGTGGGCGGTGCTATAACTTTGGGTGGTGCTGAGAAAATCAAGCCATTTTCAGCGACATAGGACATGTTTTTAATGAGAAAACAACAGTAAAAGATGCTAGTAATGTCGAAAAAGTCAAGTTCACATAATATGGTACCCTTAAGAACAAGCCGTATGTAAAATAAATGTTTTGAAATAAAGTCATGATTTTAAAAATTAGTTGAACATATATAACTGGCTGTGATAAAACAATACATACAAACTAGGTACAAAACATAGATACAAAACTTTGATGTTGGCTTCTAAAAGTGCCGTTTAAAAGGCAATTTCAGAAAAAGTAACATAATCCAACTCAATAAGTTCCACACATTTCTCAATGAGTGTCCCATGCTGACAGTCTGGTTGCAATGGAGGGGTCAGTGTAACAAAATATAAGCTTTTGTAGGTCCCTACAAGTGAAATAAATCAATGTTTCTAAGACTTTCCAAAGCTGAGATAGAGATATCCCATATTGGTGGCTAAGGAATGTCAGTGACATAATGTTGCTTTTGTCACTACAAGTTATAAAAACCAACCTCCCTGGCATTATTATCCAAAGCTAGAGTAGAAGTCCAGAATGGTTGGTTGCTAGGGTAAACTGTTTGGTTGCTAGGGAACTGCCAGTGATGTCACAAAAAATGTAAGTTGCTACTATGATTAATATCCATTTCTCTATGATGTTTCCTTGTGAACATATGTGCGTTTCCCGTTTGTTTTCAATGGCCATTATGTCAGTGGGAAATCTTTAACCCCTTCCAGAACCTAGGGTTCAAATACTATAGCACAGCACAATAGATAGATAACCTCCTGTTGTAATCTATGTTGTTAGACATACATTTTGGGATTTGTATAGACAACACATTGGTGATTTAAAGTTCTGAATTAAAGTTGATTTTTGTAAACATCAGGTTAAACATGAAAAGCCATGAAACAAAAGTTAAACCAAAAAACTCGATCAGTCCCAAAAATAACATCTCAGTGATAACAATCTTTGATTTTTGGCTCGAAAAAGAGCCAATTTTTATTACCAAAATGGAATGATTGCTAAGGTAGAATCTTTGGTTGCTATGAAGGAGTCAGTGACACCATATTAAGTTCCCAATGTCAATATGAGTGATTTATCCCAACCTGCAAACATCTATAATTCTCCTTAGCTGAAATGTGGTAAAATGGTTGCTATGGTAAACAGTCAGGTTGCTATAGATGGGTCAGTAACATAATTTAATAAGTTAGAAAAAACCAACCACCATGTCTATCATTTACCAAAGCTGAGAGTTCAATTTATTTGGTTGCTAGGGTAAACCGTAAGGGAGCGGACATCATAAACATTTTTATTTGCTACTATGATTAGCATAAACAAACATCCATTTCTCTAGGATGTTTCATCTTGACCATTTAGAAAGTTGTCGGTTCCCATTTATTTTTAATGGCCGTTAGAATTCAATGGTAATTAGTAAACCCCTTCTAGAGCCTTGGGTTCAAATACATTTGCACTGCTGTTGGTTTGTTCTTGCACAGACTGGTAACCTCCACAAGTGTGGTCTGTTTAAAGTTTCTATGAGGTTACAGTTTAACAAAGTGTGACCCCATGTTACATCATTGGGAAATTTCCCATCATTCTTAGTGATTTTCCAGAATTCCCTTGTTGGTACCATAATAATGACTTATGCAATTATTAAACATTTTATTAAACTCAATTGTGACCCATTTTTTAAGTTTAAAGGGTAGCAGTGTCCTCAAAGCCACTGCCGCAACATTGACATCTATTTTCCAGGTCGTTTCTTTTAAGAGCCATATATATTGCCCTCGCCGAGACACAACTCGATTCCACAACACACACAGAAATGTAATTCTATTATTACAGAAATGTGCAGAGTGAAAATAGCAATGTTCTCTATCACTTTCGGCACAGCACAAGCCAAACATCTATTATGAGATATCTGCAGCAGATACGATGAAGTATTTTCAGGAGATCTTGAGGGAACAAAGCCTATACACCATAATAAATAAAATGTGCCAGACAATTTTAGGAGCATTAAAAGTTTGATCTCCTTCAAAGGAACCACAGGAGACTTTTTGATCCAGAAATAATTCATTAAACAACATCAAAGTAGTTTCTCCAGGTCTGATTTAATTCACATTGATGAGTTTTTCCTGCTTCAGCTTGATTCAGTGAGAAAAATGTGCCTCTTTCTTCAAACTATTAAATAATGTGTATTTGAACAGTCAACAAATGACTCCAGAACTAATTACCAAACTAGATATCTACACTAAATCAATGTAATGTGATGAAAGTGTCTGGTCAAAACCAATAATCCTTCATGAAAAAATTTGAACCACATTTGTAACTGTCTACACTTTTTTCCAGCATTGCTAAAAAAACAGTGTTGAGCAGAAGAATACAAGTTTAGAACAAACTAGAAGATGGAGAAACTGGCTATTCTTTCATGTAGTTAATAAAAAACGTCCACTTTTTGAGTCCAACCAATTAACTGGCTTATATTTAACTCATTATGACTTTTATCGAACACCAAACCAAATGTTGTTTCAAACATGTTTCAAACATTCACTCACTGTAATTTACAGTTTTGTCCAGTACATCTTTTAAAAGTCCCACTAATTTCAATGCCAGGCTGCACACTTATTTTGCTTCTAAAAGATTCTGCTTCTGAACAAAACAAAAAAAAAAAAAAAAATCGGGGGTCAGTAGTTCTGATGATCAATCGAGGTGAACATGTGATTAACTTTCGCATGAACACAGAGGTGTTCTCTCTTGTAAGCTGCTCTATATTTAATTTATTTTTAATGAGCAACGAGTACTAATTTATTAATCATTTTGTGGAGGGAGGGGTTTGGTGACAAATATGTCACCATATATGTGTTGGGGATGTTTTCAGCCACTTCAGGTTGATTTTCAGTCTACATTTGGCCACAACTTTTTTCCTCTTTTCAGCAAAATGATTTTCGGTGACAAATCTTATTTTTACTTGGATACATTCAGTTTGCACATAAATTCAAAAATGCGCTCTGGGTATATGCACACTGTTGCAAAACTGTTTTTTTTTTAATCTGGAGATTTTACAGTTTAAATGCCAAGATCTTACACAATAACACTGATTTTGGAAGAAAAATTATTGTGACCTGGACTTTTATCACAGTCTTTGACATATCAAACAACATATTAGCAACAAATTTGGCATTGATGGATTTTTAGTTTTTGTGTAGCACCAGAATGAAATTCCATTTTTGCTCCGCATTTATTGTTTGTGCCCCATTGACTTCCATTATAACAACTCTTGATTTTTGGTGGTAATTCCTGTTAACAAATTTGGGATTTTTTATCAAATTTTTGGACAAAAATGTTCCGTTGATTTTAAATCAAATTTTTTTTACTAAAAAGAGCTTTGTTTGTGACAAAAAAAATATCCATGAATAATTAATCAGGAAGAATTAAATAAAATGTGTTGCTACACGAAAATTAAAAATTTTTTGGTTTTTTTTTGTCAGGGTTAAAAAAAATGCCTTTTCGAACCTTTAACAAAATGTTATTAGTGTTACAAAAATTCTCAGAAAACATTGAAAACTATGTTTAAATCTCCAAAAGCACATCCATGAATATGGATCTAAAACAAAACAAAGAGCACAAGTGAGACAGTAAAGTGTCCTTTGAGTCCCAGACACACCTTGTTAAGGGTATTAGGATCAACACAGTGATTGATCTTCATGTCAGTTGGGTAAGTGAAGGCGTGGAGTCAGCTGTCCACAGCTCATTTTCCATCTGGAGGTCAATTAAGAAACAGAAAGGTGTATAACTTAAAACCCCTGTTAAATTAACACCGTTGCCTGGTGCTTGTTGAGACATAATGTCAGCAAAAAAGAAAGAACTAGACCAAATATGTGAGAGCAGGTCGGTACACATACCTTCCATAATCGTGTGAATAGTTGATATGTATAAATGGAGTATGAATTTATATTTCCATCAGCCAACTTTTAAACAACTATCAGAAAAATCAGAGAAATGAGCCACAAAGAAGTAAAGATGGCCACAGTCACCACCATCACTGTGTGTAGAATTCTATTTTCAGAGGAGGTTGACGATGAATATGATTTTGAATACCCTCTCTTTCCATTAAAGCAGAATTTTCTTTGGCATTTAAGTTAAATGTAAAGAAGGAATTACTTTATTTATTTATTCATTCACTTTCTTTACTCGATAAATCCGGGTATTAATTATAAAAAAGTCACCTGTGCAGCCAAGACCAAAATCAGAGACCGCTAAGACCGAGACGCCACTGAGATCAGAGAGTCAAGAGCTGTCTTGAGGACTACAACACAACTGGAGATGTCTGTCTGTGTTTTGTATTTTTCATACAGGAGAACTATACAAAATGAGAATCCCGTGATTGGAAGAGGGGCTCAAGCCTTAAAATCACATTTGACTCTCCACCAATGAGAACCCATCATGGTGCGGCCGGACATCACAATATTACATATACTTTGGATTACTGTTAAAATAATGACAGCTCTCTTTTTAGAAAAGCGCTTAATAACTCTGCCGCACGTCACTGGAAAATTATCTGAATTTTCGATGTGAAGTGTCTTACAACAGGAGCACACACATCTGACTGAAAGAGTGGTGCCAACAAAAAAAAAGAGTTTCGGATTGCCAAAACGGATTTTTTTTTGACCAATGAAAAGCTGGGTCTTTTAATGACATGAGTGGTACGTAAAAGAGCCACTCAGTGGCGTTCATAACACATTTTCATAATAACTGTGCGCAAAAAAACAGAAATAATGAGCCAGAAATTCTCTCTTTTCTACACATTTATGTCAAAAAGTTCCACCAACAGTATAAACCTCTCGACATCCATGAATTCTTCTATGTGTTCTTTGATTTCTTCGCTGTTGTCGTCTTCTTCTTCCTTCGTTTCCCTGTGTGGTGCGGAGTACATCTGTTGTACCACAAACGCCATCTTCAGGCAGGAAATGTCTTCGTCCTCGACCCTGAGAAGCCATCCGAAAATCGGTGTGTAGAGGCCTTTATACAAAATTGTAGAAATATGCCAGCTATACCATAATGCACTCCTCATTATGCTGCATGATTTGATGCATAAGCATCTGTACAACGAGTTCCCTGTTCTCATTGAATTTTTTTCACATTTTCTTTTAACATTGAGATGGCAATAACACGCATGAATATAGATTCACAAACCACAGCTCATCTGATTGCCCGATATGTCACTTCTTGGGGGGAGGGTTGTGTCAGAACTGACAGTTTCTCTTCAAAGAAAGTACACAGAGAAACAAAGGAGGGACGGCTGGATGAAAAGACAGATGAGCACAGGTAGAGGTTCATCTTTGACGTGGCTGAAGGCTGTCTGTAGTCATTGAGTCCTGCCTCATTTCCCTGTACTCACAGGGCTTTTCTTTTTCATTAGCAGAGCTCGGGGTACATCAGGAGTCAGCCGCGTGGATATTCTGACACCCCTACAGCACTCTATTTACCACATCTCCTCAGTGATGCATCAAGGGGAACGTCTTCCCTGCATTAAATATAGATGCAGTCGGATTAACATATCAGGAGAGAACATGATTAATGTGAGATTACTGTGGATAGCGCTGCTGCTCCCTCCATCACCGTTGGAGTAATGGACTTTGATTTGATTCGAATCATCCTTTGCCCATCAACATAAGCAACTGCACTTCAGAGAGATGGTACACTTGATGGTACTGCCTGATTGCCTGTATTACAAGTAAAATATACCAGTTGGAGGATAAACTTATAATAATGCTTGCACATATTTGTTAGACTTGCAATAGAAATATCAGACCTTAACCTTCCTGTTAACACTTCTTATTCACTGGGGTCTTTGTTGACCACTTAATGTTCCCACCCCCACTCCTTACCCTTTTATACATATAGAATACCTATTGCATCACAATGGGCAAATTGGAAATCTGCATGAAAACTCAGATTCACCTAAATTTTTTTTTGTTTTATTGTCATTTCAAGTATACCATTTTCATTTGATGGTGTATTGAAAAGCTGAAATGTTGATGTTATGTATAAAACATGACTGTCAGCAGTTCTGTTCAGGAACCATTTTGATAACTATACCAGCAGTAAGTCTACCCTATCATTCAAGTGGGGAGCGGAACCATAATAATTATCCCTTTTTGTAAGATAATGTGTCTGCTGGTGGTTGAGAAAACAGGAGGGTCAACACTAAGAGTCTCATTCTCATCTAGTCCTCCTCAAGATAATCCTCTGTCTCAGACACATTCTCCTCTATTGCACGCTCTCTGACTGAAAACCTTTGCTTTGAGGCCATTTTTAATTGAGAAATGCTTCTGGTGTTAACAGATATTATCTATGCCAAGTGCAGTCACCAGACCTTGGATATGTAAGAAAACATATCCAAGGGGAAGGAGCCATTTTCCAAAAGTTGATTCTTCCATTAAAAAGCTCAAATATTACTGGTAACTAAACATTTTTAAATGTTATAAAGTTTATTTCTAAATATCTCGGCTTGTTCTATATGTGGGTGGTGGATACCTGAGAAAAGTTTTTATTTTAATTACTTCAAATGTCATTCCTGAAATTATTATTATGTCCACTTTTGGTAGCATTTTACTATATCTTATCAGAGGAATAAAATTTGAATATATTTCATAAAATACTTTTATAAAATACTTATTCCCCCTCTATGTGACGCAGAGACAATTGGATTAGTATTATTCGTCAACCCCCAAGTACAAAAATGGGTGTGAAATCCCAAGATAGGACAATGTAACAACATTATATTGTCACTGTCCCCTCCATAGCAACCAGGCTGTTTACAATAGCAACCATCTCTATCCTAGCTTTGGAAAATTATAGACATAGGGGTTAGTTTCTGTTACTCACAGTGACATTAGGAACATAACGTTACGTCACTCCCCCACAGATTTAAAAATCTATAGCTCAGCTCGGGACAGATATAGCCATCTAGTTGCTATTAAAATTTCCGTTGAAGTAACGCTGTGGACAGTAAGTAAAGGAATCTAGCGAATGAAGATTTAAAACAATGTTAACAGAACATATTTACAGAAAGTGGTGACTACCATCAAGTTATCAGAGCGGTCACAATGACCATAATCCAAGCTAGAAACAAAGGAAAGTTGTGTTGCATGTTGTGGTGCATTATAAACCCAACGGCCTGACAAGTCCATGACCATCTCATTTATTTTAGTTGCTCTCTGTACCTATAAAGATACATCACAAGTCTACATGTGCAAATCAAATTTCACAGCCTCAATAAATTGCCCGGCCAACATATTGATATTTTTTGGCCTGGTCGCATTTTGCCTCCTTTCTCCTTGAGTCAGTCACAAAGGGTTAAACCCTTCCCCCCGTTCTGCCCCATGCCACTGCGTCTCTCCCGCTCCCTCACTGTGTCTCCCTGCATCCATTTGCAAATGATCTCGCTTGTCTGCATATTGTCACTTGCAGCCTGCCCACACATTCATCAACTGTCGGTCGGCTCGCCGCGCACTCCCCGCGCCCTCTACACTTAATTGTTCCCACTCTGACCTGGGAGAATAGAGAATGATGTCTCCCTCATTCATGCTGGTGCAGGGCGAGCAGAATTAACAACTCTGTGGGGATGGCCAAGCTCTGGTATGTTCGGTCATACTCTTCCCCCCTCTTTGTGTTTCTGGGGCATGGTCTTGCCCTATTATCAGAGAAAATAAGAAAGGATAGGTGGAGACCTTCTATAGGGCCCAAGTTGAAAGTAGCACAGGTGCAGAGCCTCTGTGTAATCTAAGCTTCAATTGGTTGAAACATGGTGATGGTGCCCATCTTATGACTGGATGGCATTAATTAAATAGTGTACTCAGTTGCCTCTTGCAAAGGTTTTTCAGCCAATGAAAGATCAACCATTAGCAATAAATCAAGCATTTAATCATACTGACAACATAATCGTTTTTGGTTTCATGTGATTTTTAAGGACTACACCAAGCCTTCTAGGCATGTTATGAACAAGTTGGCAACATATTGCATTATCTGGTGCTCACCTCATCACTTCAGAATTCCCCACAGGTGTTCCATTGGATTCAGATCAGAAGATTCAATCCACTTCACCATGTTCTTCTTTAGAAATGCAGAAGTAGCTTTAGAAGTGTGATTCCGATCATAGTCATGTTGGTAAAGTGGACGACGACAAAGTGCACGGAGTGGTGGCAGCATCTTCTCCTTCAGTATAGGAGAAGAAACATTGTTGAGTTTATGATTCCATCAATGAAATGCAGTCCCCAACACCAGCAGCACTGATGCCGCCCCACATAATGACACTGCCACCACCATGTTTCACTGTAGGCATCATGCATTTCTCTTTAAAAACCTCACCCTTACGACGCCATAGTTTTAAAAACAATCATCGTTGTCTTATCACTCCAGAGTATAAAGTCCCAGTAGTCTTCATCTAGTTCAGAATGGGCACTAGCAAATTCTAGCTGTGCTTTTTTGTGTATGGGCTTAAGAAGAGGCTTCCTTCTTGGACGATACCCATGCATGCCATTCCTCTGCGTATGGAGTCATGGGAAAAACTCACTCCAGTTTGGCTTTCTACTGCTTCAGCTAACTCCAGTGACCTTGCATGGCGATTTTTCATCCCTTATCAGAAGACGCTCCTGTCAAGACATTACCTTCCGTAGACGGTCTGGTCATCTATGTGAGATGGGTGCCCTTTCATCTTTCTTACATTTTTGGATCACTTTTGCTACAGTATCTTTCTGATTTTCTTGTAGCCCTCACCTTTTTGTGAAAGTGTCTTCCTTCTTCACCTTTGTGACATTTCGAAGGGACAACCTTCCTGCTTTCTCTCTGCTTTCCCCTGACCAGGAGTGCCTGGATCCGCCGCTCGAGAAGTGTCCTAAAAGGGTTCTCGTTCACTCCAATGTTAATTTGCCCACCTTTCGAGCTGAAAAAACACGTTTCTACCCCTGGTTCCACTAGTTTTGTTGATGTAGATCTCTAGATTTGACCTTCATGAGTGATTTTTATTTGTTTGTTGATTTATTAAGCCTTAAATTTATGCATAATTAGGGGTGTGGTTTCTTTATGGGGCAGATGATTGACAGTTCTTCAGCTTGTCTCATCACATCCCATCCTCTGGCGTTCATCCCAGCTAATTTCATCTGATGAACTCGGCTACTCCTTGTGTTTATTTGCGTTTACTGTCAGTTATTTGTCAATTTGTCCATGTTATATAGTCAATGGACATTTTTCTTCCAATGAGAAGCTCTTTTCTTTGTTAAGTAATGCTTTTTTTAGTCACATGTCTGCCGGACTCCTCTTAAATGAATCTTTAGACTCTCCTGTGTGAATGTTGTAGTCTCAAAGAGTGGCTTTTCTTCTATAAAACTATCATTGGGGTGTACTCATTTTCACAACATGCACTTGAATAAATTTGTTAGGAAACTTAGGTACTTTTTTGTGAAGGCAAATTAATAAATATTGTCTGCAGACCAATCACTTCTTCCCACAGTATTTCTTTTCCAAGTGGTTGACACGAACTCATCGTAGAAAATGTCATTTTGAAAATTGTGCTAAATTGAGTACTTCATTGAAACTAGAATTTCTTACATCCACTTGTCAATTAAATGGATACAGCAGTTCAATTTCTTTGTAATCTAAATTGCTTATCAACAATACGACATTGAATTTGAGCATTTTGACATCTAGTTGTGTTGACGACTACTTGCAAAAGTTCAAAGGGGGAAGAATGGGGTTTTAAGGACCTTTGAATTTGGAATGTTAGTCAGTGCCAGATTGGAATCCGCAAATGCACAGAGAATTAGATCACAAACTGTCTATAATGTTCAGAAAGAATTGTAAAGAATTGAATTTGAGAAATTTTGCTCAGACCACTAGCCATTACAGTCAAAGAATGCAGAATATCATCTCTGGACTCACCGGAGTCTTAAAAGACTTTTTAAGATGTACTTTAAATGGCCATCCAACTTTAGAAGAACCATGTTTTCAGATTTTTATTTTTAAGACAAAATGACTGGCCTTTTCACGAAACACAGTAGAATAGCATGTCGACTGCCCATCCAAATACATAACTAGCGTCTCCGGTGGGACCTCTGCTCTGCTCCAGGAGGCAAGAGGTCAGTCTGTAAATGCATGTCACAGGCGAACATGTCATTGAAAGAAACGCCACACAATAGATTTATGGCTTCTTATCAGCATGCCATTTGCATTTGCGAGGGGATCTGCATCACAGCCCCTTTTCTCTGTCTGGATAGTTGAGCAGGGCCAGGCTGGTGCCCAGGGGCTCCTCAATGCATCACTTTCTCCCTGCTCCACTGCTAAACATTCCCACTGCATTAGCCAAGACAAGACATCAATTATACATGCCGTGGTTTCACTGTTGCAAAATACTATTTCCAGTTGGCTTAAATAGGATTAAAAATTAAATATTGCTTGCTGAAAAGGAATTTAAAATCAGCTTGAACTTCTACTACTTTCAAGGAGGATGTTTGAGGCCAGTACAGAGTAAAAGGCCTGTTTTGGACAAGCCATGCGCATACGACACTAAAGAAAGAAAACGTCTAATTAGCTCCTTTTGGCTTTAAAAATATTTACCCAAACATGTGGTTTAATAAGCAGATCTACAGCAGAATTTTGCGTGTGACCATAAGGCTCCATGCTGAAGATGGACATGAGAAGTCGTAATTTCTACGGTGAGGCGCTAATGTTGGAACTTCACTAAACAAATAAAGTGCATACCCAGAAACAACTTCTTATTTCATTTCTTCCATAGCGCTACTCCTTCCGCATGTCAGTTCCATAAAGAGCAAGGGTCGGAACTGGTGTGGGACGGTCACGTCAGGCAAGACCCAATGTCTTATCCCCAGACCTTCAGTCCTGCCTCGTCAATAATGAATGTTTGCTTCCATTACGAGCGTCACATCTTCTTTAAGAGCACACTTGCTCAAAGAGAGTGCTTTGGAAGTCAATGAAGAAGTTTTTTTATGTCTCGTTAACGCACAAGCACTTGTAAGAAATTATTTAATTAAACCCTGAATATTAAGAAGGGGTTGAAACAAGTAAAAGTCCAAGTTCCTTTAAACCCAATACAGCAGTATGGGCATCATTTGTGGCAGGGAAAAAGACAGAAGCTCAAATTTCCATGTTTACCTCTATTGACTTTCGAAATGGTCGAATTTTCGAAATGTCAAACGTGGTGCTTGGAGACAATACCATTAATATATCCTTATTAGCGAAAAACCTTGGAGTTCTGCTTTATGGCAATCTAACTTTTAATAATCATATTTCATGTGTTGCTAAAACTGCATTCTTCCACTTCAGAAACATCCCAATGGTGCAGCACACGTTCTTCTTAGCAGTTAGTCCATGCATTTCTGTAACGCTTTATTATATATCCTCCATAAATAAACTACAGCTAGTTCAGAACACAGCTGCTACTCCTCACCAGGATCAAGAAAGTATGATCATATTACACCAATCCTACCCTCACTGCAATGGCTTTCTATAAAATAAAGCATTGATTAAAAAAATACTGCTGACAGCATTTAAAGCAAAAGGAACAGACTTGCTTTTACTGATTTTGAAACACAAAGTACTTAAATCTATATTTGTACTTTTGAACTTTATGACAAAGGTGATCTCTTCATTTCCTTTCTCCATTCATAGTTCGTTACGTTTATGGTATGAATCGAGGAGCCTGAGAAAACACATTTGGGAGGAACTATGGCTTACACCACCAAGCCAGGTATTCTCAGGCAACATCAGATTCACACGGTAGGTAATAAAACCCTTTAAACTAGCTCAAATCCTTGTGGAAGCTGTTAGAACGGCAAAGGTTGGCCGTACTCAATATTATGTATGGTTATACAGATTAAGCCTGGGACCTCATTAAAGAGACGTGGACAGAAAGGCAGAGGTCCCAACAGTATTGATAATGCAACACTACAAAACTTCACTAACATTTCTCAGGAAAAATATCTTTCTGAGACATAAGCACCACAGCTGCACAGTTAGAGTTTAGCATGCAAGTAAATTTGACCTCACGACCTCTGAAGCAAGCCCCTTTCACTGAAGCTCAGTACACATGACATGTATTGGTAAATACTTGCATGACAATGGACCCCAAGCCCGAGGCCTGACGGCATTTTATATTAATAGGAGTGCTGTGTATTATTCATAGGCAGAATTACTTTGGTGGCATGGTCCCAGGCCAAAGGGAGCTCCGTGCACTCCTGCTCTCAACCCTGACAAGAGGAATACTAACAATACCGGACATGTGCAAGGCTGCCCGAGTTTACTACTGCCCACATGATTGCCCATTATAATAATCTATTCAAGGATTAAAGGGGTTTTATCTTGAAGCCCATAAATAACCAATGTAGAATTTCATAATTTAATTGCCCCGAATTAAATGATTCAAGATAATGTTTCTTTTATAAATTTGTAATGGGGCTTGGGGGCAAAGAATGAAGAAAAAAAAAGAACTTTAAAACAAAGACTTTTTTTTCATTTGCGAAGAGAAACGAAGAATGAAAGGACAGTGGATGAGTGCCTTTTTAGTCTCGTAATGGGATGCATTTTAAATAAAGCTTTCTAAAAGATTGGCAAGTCAAAGATTTGAACAAAAGCACTCTACCTTGATTTGGTTGAAAAAGAAAAAGTTTAATCTTGTGACCGACTCTAATGTTTCTTTCTTACACTGTGTTTTTAATTTATGGCTGATCACGTTAAAGATTAGAGAATAAGTTTATTAAACTTAACGTTCCAACACTATTCATTTATATAGAGAAGCAACAAAACCAAGAGACAGTTTCTGTACAATGCAATTATCATTAAAAATAAAGCATTCTGGAGAATTCCTTAAGTGCAACAAAATCATTGCAGCATAATTCAATCAATTACAAACCACCTAAGTGTTGGGGATGTTTTCAGCCACTTCAAGGTGATTTTGAGTCTACATTTGGCCACATTGTTTTCTCTGTTTCGTCAAATTGAATGATTTTTGGTGACATGTCTTACTTTTTCCACATATTTTATGAAAATGCTTTGCACTCTAGGCAAAGTCACTACCCTTTTGTATCTAGCAATAATTTCTTCCCAACTTTTTTTGCATAAATATCTTTTATCCACCTCAGCTCTAATCAAGAATGCAGGATTATTTGGTGCTATGGCATTGCCATTAAAAAAAGGTCATTGTAATGGTGGTCAATGGGGCACAAACGGTAAATGAGGGAGAAATAAAAATCTGACACGAAAACTAAAAATCCGCCAATCTTGTTACTAATGTTTGACATGTCCAAGACTGTGATAAAAAGCATAAAAAAATTAGGCCATTCTTTTTTTTTTCTCAAAATCAGTGACATGTAAAGATCTTGGCAATTAAAGGGTAAAAACCCTGGATTAAAAAAAAAAGACGTATTACTTTTGATTAGAGCTGAGGTAGATAAACATGTTACTTGCAAACAAATTCTAATCAAACATTTTGGTTTGAAAGTCATTTCCAACAGAAAAAATGTGCTTTCACCAACAGTCCCCAGAATTTTATTACAACATCTACGTTATGTGCATTTTCAAAGCCATAATTTTAACATGCCTGCATTTTAAACTGTAATTTGAATGATTCTGACCGTTCCCGTGTCCTTGAGCCAACAAAAAGAATGTATTGGCATTATTGGGTATGGTGGCTGAGAAAGGAAAATCTCAACTTTAGAAAGTGTTTTAAGATTTTACACCTTTTCTGATGATTTTCCAAAGTACTGCTGCACACAGTTTGGGATACCCCAGAAAAGCTTGTGATCTACTTGATCTACTCCCTCCCTGCCAGCAGGCACCATCAGTGTTGAAAAAAAAAATAGTAATTAGTTACAGTTACTTCATTCAAAAAGTGACTTGGTTACTTACACTATAAATAAATAACTATTTACTTTTTAAAGAACATGTTTGGATGCCCCCTTTAATATCTCTTATTGCTTAATTTCACTGCTGCATGGAAAATAACGTGTTTACTGAGCAATGTGTTTAATTATTTACTTTAACTTTACACTATACATTATGATCAATAAAAACTGACAAAGGTAGATTAAAATTCTAATTCATTTAATCCAGATCAGCTTCTTAAAGGTTTCAGAATGACTGCAAGAATTTCCAGCTTGTTTTTATTTATATAAAACATGAAGTTGCAGTGTCGTATTGGAAGAGAGGTGATGATTTGCAAATGGAGTGTAATGACCTCAATTGGTCACTAGTGCGGCTTTATTAGTAAGAAAGAATCCAGTATTCATTTGGAAGCAACGTGTTGTCTTTGTAAACCAACCATGTGACTTTCATTAAGGCGTAAATATATATGTAATAGAAACAAGGTTTAATAATCAAAAAAAAAATAAAAATCATGAATAAAAGTCCGGTAAACAAAGGTTCAGATAAGAGAGAATTTAGTCCTCTATGGGCAACATCTCCATGTGTATTAAATGCAACATTGTCTCTTAAAACAAAATAGGTCAAGAGCGAGCGGTATAACCAAACACTCTAAATTACATTCACAGCACAGGGTAAACAAACAGCCATTAATAAGCTTCTATTCTCAAATAACTAATGCTCATTTACCTCTTTAAGTGCAAGAACAAAGTTTCAGTAAACTTGCTTTTTATCAGTTGCTAGCGTGCAGCAAGGCAGTGATGGTCGCTTCATATATTGATGTCACAGATCGATGTCAGAACAAAAACAGTAATGATTGTCACACGGCACTAAATGTCAAGCATGATCCCCAAACAGAGAAATCCTTGGCAACGTTACTGTAATAAAGTCTTTGAAATCACCTGTTTCATTTGAATTTGTGTAGCATTTAAACTATAGGACTATGAACTTCCCGACCTTGTCAATGAGAAAAAAAAACAGACAAGGCTACTACAACAAAATAATAATGTGGCACTGGTTAAAGAAAACAGCATGATTTTAATATTTTGCAAATAAGCGCTTTAATTAAAAAATGAAATCCAAAGCTTTTCAAATTTTTTTTTTCCTATTTGTGAGTCTCTTGAACAAAAATAAATAAGTAGCAGGACCTAAGATTGCTCTGTTCAGCACTACTTTTCACCATCCCTTGGTTCACTTTCAGTTTGTTTAGTAGTCAGGTCATGTATCTCACCCTTGGGTTCCTTCAACAGAGCATCTTTTTCTTGAGGATCCTCTGGATTACCATTGAGATCTTTGCGCTGCCCGTTGAGGACAGGGCTTTTGGGGGAATTCAAACAGACAGCGTCAGGCTTTATTTGGGGCTGGTTCATTTCCTCCTGAACACACTCATCTTCTTCTTGCAGTTGGTGTAAAATAATGGGAAGTTTGGCATCTGAATTCTCCAAAAGGGCGATGTCACTTTCTTCATACAGTGGAAGTGGGGTTCCATCATCTAGCTGCTTCTGGAAGTATAGGCGTTTGGTACGACCACAGGATACAGCATGCTCAAGAATCTCTTTTTCTGCCAGTCGAAGCTTTATAGAAATACGGGAGTGCAGGGACAGGTCTGGCTTCTCCAGAATACAACGATCCTCCTGAACAAGACAAAAAAAAAAAACAATCCAAACTAATCATTATGTGGTAGATACATCAGGGGTAGTATGTTTTGCATGGGTGGTTAAAGAAGGATTTCAAGTCTCTGGATTCATGGGATGTTCAGATGATTAATGGGTTGATTGCCTGTGAAAGGGATTGGTGGAAGAGGGAGATGTTAGTAAGGTGGTTGTATAGTAGAGTGAAGGACGAATCATTCAAGAAAAGATTTTAGTATGGTGGTTGGATGATGGCACGATGGACAGGATAGAGGAATTAGATGTACGTAAGTAAGTTGGTTGGATTTTGGAGCGATGGGTGGATCACTCGTGAGAAGAATGAATGGAAGGATGGAATGTAAGGAAGGTGGTTGTGCTAATAGAGATTAATAGCAAAAGGCAAAGAGAAATGAGTCAGGATGGTTGGATATGGAGGGATAGATGTATTACTTGTGAGAGGGAGGGATGGAGAAATGAGATGTTGGAGGATGAATGGGATGTTAGGATGGTTGGATGATGGGTTGATCACTCGTCAGAAGTATGGATAGAAAAATGAAATGTTAGGAAGGTGGTTGTATGGATGGATCCCTCAAGAGAAGGATGGAGGAATGGGTTGATAGTAGGGTGGTTGGATGATGGATGCAAATCAAAAAAGAGATGGATTAAAGAATGAGATGTTAGTAAGACTGTTGGATGGTGGAGGGTGGATCACTCGTGAGGGAAATAAATGGAAGGATGAGCTGTTCGAAAGGTGGTTGCATAGTGGAGCAAAGAATGGGTCACTTAATAGGCGAAAGGATTTGAAGTTTAGAATGTCAGTAGGGTGGTTGGATGAAGGTTCGATGGATGGGAAAACTGAGAGAGTTGTGGATTGAGGAATGAGATGTTGGTGAGACTTTGGAGCAATGGGTGGATCAGTCGTGAGAAGAATAAATGGAAGGATGAAATGTTAGAAGGTTGCATAGTTGTGCGATGAATGGGTCACTCAAGAAAGGTAAGGGAGTATGTTAGTATGGTGGTTGGATAATGGCACAATGGATGGGGGAAAAATGAGAGAGGGATGTATAGAGGAATGAGATGCTGGTAAGAAGGGTCACTCGGGAGAGGAAAGGATGGATGGGATGATGGTGCCATGGATGTGTCAATCAAGATAAGGATGATAGGGGGAATGAGACATTAGGAGGATGGATCACTTGAGATGGAAACTAGATGGATTCACACGAGGGGTGGATGTTTTAATAAGATGACAGAAATACAGTTGGATGAACCAATAATGAAAAGGAAGAATAAGGGTTTCAGACAGATAATATGGTATTAAATCACATGAATTCTTCACATCCCCCAAAAATATACAAAGAGGTATATTTTAGGGACTACAGAAAGAAATTGGAGCACCTCTGAGTTTGTCTTGTAGGTTTTGAGCAGTAATGCAGCCCTTGTTTCCAAGAATGTCCAAAGCTTGATTTCATTTTCCCAGCTGACAGGAAACTCAGTGTTGCCCAGGGTGAAGATCTTGTTGATGGCGTGATCGCCCACCAGGTAGTCTCTGAGTTCCTCTGCAATCAGAAACACACACCTCACGGGTTAAGCGGGTAATCTGCCGTGCGAGTGAGCACGCAGGTCTGATGTGGCGATTATGTAAGGTATGATTACACGGTCGCTAACGAGATGAAAGGGCTTGGTGAATGAGTGCTTTGCGCGTGCACATGGCTGAATCCTGTCACACCAGTAAAATAGAAGCTCCTGGCACAAGGGGCTTCATTTTGTTTAAAAATTAACATATAAATTCTGAATTATGCATCAGTTCAGGCTTAAGAGGTCTTGCCAGAGGACATGGCCTTGCTTTATGGGATTTATGACAAAAACATCTCCTACATGGATGCTTATAAATGTTTCACTGTGGCAGATGTGTGGAAGGACCAATCCTGAGGTACAGCACCAATTAAAGACTTGAAAACCATAATTATGGTCTTTGTTGTCCAGTCTAGTTTGCTAGAACAGGACTCACTTCCTGTTCTAGGGCCCATGGGTGGTTGCTGCTATGGTGTTCAGTGCTAGTTATCAGACCAAGGAAGATACTCACCTTCGGTCATGCAGAAGACCCGCAGGAAGGCTAGAAGCTGAGCGGAAATAGGCGGCTCGCTGCAGTGTAGGGCAAAGACACTGGACCTGAGCAGTGGAAAAACCACAGAGGGTTCAAAGCAGCAACCGGCTCCCCCCCACTTCTCTCAAATTAAACCCCAATTAACTCTAGCAGAATGGGCAGGTGCTAATGGAAGCCTCCTGCCTGCACGAGACCGTGGTGCTGCTCCCTGTCGCATGACAACTGATTGATCTGAAGCGATGAGAGGCCACTGAACCCGATGCATTTTTAAAAACACGCTCAATCATTTATAATTTATCATTTAATTACTGAAGCATATCTATGGTCTCTTCCTGCCTGACTTACAGTGGGATGAAAAGAAGCATCGGGAGTATGACTTGAATCAAAAGGTAATTCATATGAGCCTCTGTGGACATTTTCATGGAGATTTTATAGATACATGTACAGTGTGCAGGGGTGGCATTGTCTTCCAATAAATAAGTTTTGGCAGCAGCACTCTTGAAGCAGTGTTAGTCACTTAACACAGAGAGAGGTCTACACATCTTATACGTTACATGGTTTTCCTGGCTTTAATAACTACTAAAATTAATGAAATTAATGCAATGCGACTATTTAAAAATACTTAACACGTTAAAAAATTTCACAAAAAAGTTTTTTTGTGTGTGTGTTCAACATGCAAAGTATGAATAAGACCAACAAGGGCCTTTTTATCACAGTCTGTTATATTCATGATTTATTTTCTGTCTTTTCCCCCATTCCAAAGTTTTTTCATGTATTCACTTCCACTGGTCATGTGATCGGAGTTCCATCATATGATCTCTCACAATTCTGTTTCCCTGCTGTCTGTCCCTTCCCGTCTGGCTTTCTTTTTACTTTCATTACTCCCCAGGTGTTTTGTGTTATCCTGTGTATATTCCTGCACCTATGTGAGCTTGGCATGGGACCATTGTTGATCATTACAGATCGCAGTCACACAACACAAAACTTCCGTGTAAACAGTTTGTGAACAAAGTCTGTTCATTCGTCCATTTAGTTTAGTCCTCCTATTTTGGAGAAGTCTTATGTTATTCAGGTTTTCCATATGAATGTTTGTTATGTTTTCTTTTGTGTTTATATTTCTTGTTTATGTGATCGATAAACTGTGATAAACTATAATAAATATAGCTTTAAAGCCAACAGTTAATTTGGTTTAGTGCAGGTATATGTTATTTACATAAGAAACAATTTAAACAAAAAGTTCAATAAGCAATTTTTAATTGAAATAGTTTCTTTTTCTTCAGTTTGCAATAATTATTTACATGTTGCATTTAAACATTTTCAGACTTTTAATTGCAATTAATTGGTACTTTTTATTTAATAGATTGACAGCTCTACTATGAATAGATGACCAAGAAACTACTAAGTGCGCTATATATTCACAAGGTACTTCTGTACAGTGAGCAATAACCTCAATTACTCGTTTGAAATCAATCCAGATTGTATTAATGCATTGGCATTAAGTAGCTTTTTGTGGCACAACACAAAAATAACTACAAAAAATATGACTGCTCTAAATGCTTCTGTAAAATCTCTGCATCTAGCCCAATAGGCAACTAACTACAGGAAGATCTGATCGTTTGTCTTCTGGGTGATGATATTTTCAGAACAATAACAATATGCGCAAAACGTATAAAATGCGCAAGTTTGTATAGAATTGTTTAAAGGCTACATTATCTGGCCTGAAGACAACTTTGTCAACAAATGCTCAACTACATCAACTGCTCTGATCCATTTCTTGACTTTAGGGGGACCCCAAGAGCAAATGTTCTATAATGTTGCTTTAAATCGTTGTATTTTCTGTTGCTAATGTTAAATTCAATTAAATTGTCAAAAGAATAATTAATAAAATGTATTAAACATGTTTTAAAATGTTCCCTTTCTATATGTATGGGTCATACTATGTTTGACAAAACTATATTGAAATCATAAATCAATACTTTAAACGTAACAAAATCTGTCAACGTGAAACAAATATATTTTGACAGATTTAATTAAACAAAATTTTTTTGCGGGAAATAACTCAAAAATCTAAATGAAAGAGTAAACAATACTGCAAAGGAGAAGGTAGTGTTTATACCGATAGAGCTACGCTACTGAAATCACGCTTATAATACTGACAAAAATTACTCACGCAGGAATTCCTGCACGTGCCAGGACTTCAGCCTTCATAGCATACAACCTCTCACTCTTGCTTACTCCCAGCTTAATCTTCACACGGTCATGAGCGTTGTCTTCAAAGAAGAATCCATTGTGAATCACAAACTCAGCATTGGATCTTGTTCCATAAAAGATGTAGATCTGAAGAAAAACAAAACAGAAGATGGTTAATCTTGGGTACAGCACCTACATTAATTTGAACCAGAGTTAAGGCTATTTGTCTCCTGTGGTTTACCTCCGTGTGCGCGCGTTCATTCTGACCATTCTAAAAGCAGTCGAGGGAACACAAACGACGACGTATGTGACCAATGAGAGGCCCGTATATCGTCACATGGGTGTAGTGCAAATATGGAAAATATTGGGAAAAAAAAGTGGTGCACTATTGCTTTGGACCGCAAATGCCATCTACAGGCAGGGAGCATCATTGCATCAATATTTCCTCAACCCAGAGGAAGAGCACCTGGCTTCTCTACACTGTGAAACCATGTGCAGAAAAAAAGAGATTGAGAGAGTATTTGTTTGTGCATGGGAGATAGAGAGAGAGCAGAGAGAAGCACAGTTCAATTCTGTTCTTAGTGCTCCACATTGAGTTCCGGCCCAGTGCGAAATCAACAGCAGGAATCAGGGATCAACTGGCGCTCCCGAAAGAGCCCCTCCTACCACTCTCCTAGCCTTATACATTGTCCCCTACACTCTCATTCTTCCTGCACTGGCTGTCTCTGTGAATCTTATCAAATAATTCACATTCTGGAGAGAGTGGGGGTATATACCTGGACTGTCACTGTGTTCCCTGAGCATCCACTTTGCCCATGGCTAGATCTGAATACCTCTGCTCTGATATCAGCCACAGGTCTCCATAATGACCACTGACTGATAAAAGTATCACTGAAGCACATGCATAGAGCAGTAGCACAGTGGTGAAAATTTACACATGGAAATAGAAGAGGTGGAGAAAATCCTGCCGTTTTAAAAGCAGATGCATCTTCAGAAAAGAACTCAACATTAATCAATTTGTAAAGCTGAAGCTGTGAAGAAATCTCACCTGTTCGCCCTCTTTGTAATCTTTAAGAGCTACACATTCACACCGATCATCTTCGAGATTGTAGCCAGTTGTAATCTAGAAAAAGGAGAAAGTGTGTTTACTCAGTATCTACTCATTATAATTTAAAACTGGTGAAATTAAAATACAACTTAAAACAGATGCCTTTATAGCCTGTTCATCTTGAGTTTGAAAAGCCAACATGTTGTTATGTACTCTGTGTAAGGGAATACCAATCACTGAGCAAAATTATTTGAACCCCATGCTCTAGAAGTGGTTAAATATTCACCATTGATTTATAATGTCAATTGAAAATGTAAAATCATAGTAACAACCTGTAAAAAAATGTACAACACTGACAGCCCCCTAGCAACCAAATTATTAAAAGGCAAAAATATGTCATAGACACCTCCATAGCAACCAGGCTCTTTACAATAGCAACCAATTTTGTATATCTCAATCTCAGCTTTGGGGGGTTGGTTTTATATTATATAACTGTCTCCTCCATTGCAACCAATGTGGGATACCTCAATCTCAGCTTAGGAAAATGATTGAGATTTGAGGGTTGTTTTATGTCAGTCATTGTCAAGATTGGCTTTAAATGGCACTTTTACAAGCCAACATTTAAGTATGTCTGCAAACTTAAACAATATGGTTTCTTAAAGATTGTGCGCAAGTCTACAGATTTTATATTAAACCTAAATTATGAATTAGCTACAAAGTCATCACAAAAAGCGAGTCACAATTTTGCAATTAGAGTCATGCCAATTCTGAATAACCCAGTTATGCAAGTCTTAAATTTTGCTTATTATTAAGTACATCTTAAGTCACATAGTTTTGTTACATTGAAAGAGAATTTCATATTTTTGGGCCAACTCTATAGAGGCACTTTTATAAATGAGACTTAAGTAAAGAAAGAAAAACCCAAAGCATCTAAGAGTTAAAGCAGCAGGCAGCTGAAAACTTTAATGGAACAAAATAGAATAAGTCTCTAAAATTCTCACCAGTCAATTACCGTAAATCAAGTAACCTCTGAGCAGCTTGTGAGAAAGCATGTATGTTTGTAATAAACCTTAACCAGAGGGTTACCAGAAAACCATTTCATTAACCAATTTTCTGAGCAGAGTTTTCTGAGCTTATGGTAATTTGAAAACAAAACCAAGTTTTAAAGATGTAAGCGCATTACAGAGTCATATAAACAGAGGAGATATATTGCTCTGTGGCAAGTGCGACCACGTGCAATCAAAGACAAATTATCCAAATAAATATAAAGGATCCTTTGGGAAGAAGAAAAATAATCCAGCAATAAAATATCAGAAAAATTACATATTGCTTCTAATTTACTTAGAAGTAAATGTTTTATTTTTCACACACAAAGGAAAGCACTCTTAATATTCATGCTACAGAGCTCATTTAGAAACAATGAGCTGAGTGGTTTTCCAAATACAAGTGATTTCGCTGTGAACTCACCAGGCCATTGGTGTGGTTGCACATGTCCCAGAGAGGAATAAGAGCCAGCGTGACCCGACTTCCATCTTCTGTGGGAATCTGATTCTGACGGGTCATCACTGAGGACACTGCCCATCTGAAATACAATAAAAACAGTGCTTAGCATGAAAAGGCTAGTTACCCATAAAAAAACATACCAAAATTCCTGTTATAACCAAAGCCTTTTGAAATCAAAGAGTTTCATGTAGAGCTGTTGTATTTGTGGTCTGGTAAACAACTTATATAACAATTAATAGACCAATTCATTTATTTTCAACAATAAAAGGCATCAAGATGTGCTGTTTTCTGATTAAAACATTGATTTGAATTTATTTTTTTGTTTATTATTTGTCCTTAATATTACTGTTAAAAAATATTAAGGAGGAAGATTAAGAAGAAGAGAAAAGACAAATTGAATATTTTGGAAAATGCTAGAAGCAATGACGAAGTTATTTGAACAACACAAACTTCATTCGACTTCTTTATTTTCGTCCCTGAGCACCTTCCTAAAGCCGATAAAACAGAACAGAAAAGCTGCAGATGTGAGTTATAAGTAACGGTCACATGCATAATGGCACCGGAAACGCATAGTGTTGAGCAATCTCCTTGTAAACAAACACTGATTTCACTGAAGTCTTTTCTCCCGTTTGATATAGTTACACTGGATAGGTCAGGAGATTGCCATGATTGATAGCAAAAAAGTAATCAGACAAATTGTATCAAAAGAACTTGAGTAAGTTGAATTTCACTCACATTCTTGATGTTTTTCTTTTTAAAAGGATACTATGAGTTATTGGGAATGTTTTCAGCCTGCACATCAGGGTGACTGAGTCTAAATTAGGCCACAACCTTTTCTTTGTTCCATCAAATTGAATGAATTTTGATGACAAGCCTTATTTATACACATATTAGTATTTGTATAATTTTATTAATATCTTTATATTACTATTAAGTAAAAAAAAATCTAGGACTTTTACCTTTCAATTGCTAAGAACTAACATAATGCTACAGATTTTGAAAAAAAAAAAAAAAATACCGTATTTTTCGGCTCATAAGACGCACAGGCACATAAGACGCACCCAATTTTTAAAGAGGAAAATCCAGAAAAAAAAGATTCTGAACCAAATACTGTTGTAAAATATTTTATATCAACTGTGTAAAAGTTAACAGCCAAACATGTAACATGAACAGACAGTAAACAGTAAAAGTAACAAAAAAAAAGGCTGTAATGTTTTTCTTTGCCCCCACTCATCATTCTAAAGTCCACCATTCGTTATCACCATCACTGTTCCAGTGCAACATTGTCACCACATTACTAATAACATTGTCACTACATTACTAATAATAGCCAGTAACATTGTCACTACATTACTAATAATAGCCAGTAACATTGTCACTACATTACTAATAATAGCAGTAACATTGCCCCACATTACTAATAATAGCTAGTAAGATTGCCCCCACATTAGTAATAATACAGTGGTTCCCCCCTTTAAACAAACACTCCCTAATTGC
Source organism: Danionella cerebrum (assembly GCA_007224835.1). Lineage (NCBI taxonomy): Eukaryota > Metazoa > Chordata > Actinopteri > Cypriniformes > Danionidae > Danionella > Danionella cerebrum. The sequence continues at coordinate 327,351 of SRMA01026839.1, read as the reverse complement.
AGAACACGTTACTTACGTTTGTTATCTCGTATGTACATGTGTGAGATGTACCGTTGAGAGATGATTTGAGTTTGAGTTTATTAAAGAAGAGTTTCAGTCATTGAGAGCGTTTTGTTTACCTCGCGAGCGCACGCGAGAGAGAGAGAGAGAGAGAGAGCGAGCGCTGGAAACAAGCGTATGCTTTTTGTTCTAATATAAATCCTTTTGAAATAACTCCATTAATAAAGGATCAAACTGTCCAAGATTGTGAAACTGTCCAAGTGAATGCTTAGTGGAAATAAAACCCTCACAGACTGAAGACGATGCTTATCGATCATCATCTTATCGTCAGGCTCAAAAAACATAGCAGACAAACTATGAGCTGTGCCCATTTCACCACATGAAATGTATTTTAGCGTGAGAAAACGGGTTTGTAGCGTGAGAGATCACTCAAGTGCAAGAGACTTACGTTGTGAGACACAGGAGCTGATCTCTGTAGTTTCGCTCGTGACGTAAGTATGGATGCGGATGCCAAAGGCATTGTGGGAAATGTAGTTTTTCCCCCCGTTTTCGTTACGTCCGCGCAATGGCAGAGATGGGCGATGACGTCAGCGCGCAGCGCTTGGTAAACAAATATGGCCGCGGCTTCGGCCTAGCTCCGGAGCTCCGGAGCTCTTACACCTCTCATACGGCCGTTACCGGACTTCGCGGCGGTTTGCATTCGCTTCATAAGACGCACCAACTTTTCCCCCTCAGTTTTGGGGAAGAAAAAGTGCGTCTTATGAGCCGGAAAATACGGTACTATGAAAATACGAAAAAATTATTGTGGCCAAGATTTTTTTTACCTACACTCACAGACATGTCAAACATTACAGCATTGGTATTGGTGGATTTGTGTTTTTGAGTAGCACCAGATTTTATTTTTTTTTTATGCCACATTGACTTCCAGAATAATGAATATTTCTGAATGCAATGCCATGACACCAAATAATCAGACATTCCTGATTGTTGTTGTTTGTTCCTGTTTGGAAGAGGAACGTTTATTATTTTTCTGTTGCTCACCATTTAGAACCATTAACCCCTGAGTTAGGTCTGTGCAAAAATAAGCTTAGTTTCTGACTGGTATATGAAGTTAAAGGGGGAAAACAACATGTTTTAGCGTGTGTGTGCGCGTGTGCAATAATGGCTCAGTGACTTACACAACTGGTCATAAAATGCATTTGAAGAGTTGATGCAACATGTTTCCAATAGACCTCAGTATGACTGCTACTTTTATGTAATATCTCTTTTACTTTACTATGACTGATGTCTAACCTAGGTCAATTATATCCATGGGCATAATTGGGTTTACCACCTGGATTTTTTCCAAATCTAAAGCTTCTCTTATTCACATACTTTAGCCAATAGACACAAAAGTGGTCTAATTTGAAAGTGGATGGTTTGCAGTTGTTGCAAACACTACTGGAAACAAAGGAACCCACTCAAAAAGGATTTAAACTTCAGATATAACAGCATATGTGTGCCATGTTAGCTGTTTTTAATAGGTAAACATTACCATTTCATTTGTCCGAAAAATAAATAACCGACAAAAACAGATTTCTTCTTTCCAATGTGTACATTTTCAACAAAAAACTGTTAGATAAACTCGTGGTCAACCCTTTCATATAACCGCAAATGATACTTTACTCTGAGTTTAACAGGCTAAATAACCTGGACATCAATGTTTAAAAGAAGCTTCATGTAGTCCACCGAAGACGACATTAGCTCTGACAAGATGTGATTCCATTCTCTTCACACATTACCCAAAGGGAACACATTCTTGCATCATATTCAACATTCTCAAGATGAAAGGAGACCAATGATAAATTATTCCTTCACAGATTATTTGGTGCTAATGAAAGAACAATGAGAACAAACGTCTCATTTTAAAGGCCATCACGCAGCCCTACACCCAACCTACAGCTCATCTTTGCGCACTTTTCTTTTTTCTCAGCAGGCAAGAGAAGTTCCACTTTTTTTAACATGGAATGACTTTTCAACCAACCTGTAGTCGTCAAAGGTAAAAGCATCCTTCAAGGGCAGTTTGCTGGCGTTCGGATGAGTCTGGGAATTGAAGATGAAGAATAGGAGAGTGGAGGGAAGGAAGAACAAAAAAGACAAGAGATGGAGATATAGAGGGGTAAAGGAGGAAGGAGAGAGAGAAGGGGAGAAAAAAAAACACAAATCAGTCAGTAGAATTTCATTATGTGGCTGCCTAACAGATCCTAACAAGAGTGTAGCCAGGCAGAGAGCGTCCAGTGGTGCTATGCAAGGATCATGGTGGCATTAGCCCCCCATACATCACTGTCAACTTAATTTGTTGTGCCCAGCAGCCGTCATAAATCTGCTTCATCAATTTGTGTGACAGAGAGCCACTGGTGCCACAGAAATCTACATTTAAAGCCACAGACTCGCTCCCTCCAAGGGCTCATTTGCAGCGGGTGTCATGAAGAAGGAAAAAAGCTACAATCCTGTAGAAAGGTATAAGAAAAAAAGAACAGGGCAAAGAATGCCGGGGCCTAATTCAGCCGGCCTGTAGAAGCCTCCTGAACATGCAAAATGAGCCATAAAAATAGATGTAGGTATGAAGCTGAGAGTGAAGGATATTCTTCTTTCCCCCACAGGTGCACTCACGGCTGTGTGTGTGGCACTTGTCCTGTGAAATGAAGCACTGTACTCCACAATGAGGTACCGCGCACACTGTAATGGTGTAGAGATGTACTGTATATTACAATGCATCATCAAGCTCCTGACTGAATGTCATAATCAGCACACAGGTGATCACTTCATCATGTAGAATGTGCAATAAATGACAACAAATAGGGACTAAAACAATATAAAAAATTTGATTTTTAAAAAAGAACAAAAAAATTTGCTTAATCTTTTGTTAAATCTCCTACAATGGGGTACAAATCACTTTTGTAAAAAATGACATTTCTGTAGAAAGACAAAGATATGCAAATGTACAGAGGCTGATTCATGTAGTCAAATTTACTTGCATAAATTAAAAAAAAAGTAAATAAAACAAAATAAAAATCCAGGTTTTACAATGTCATAAATAATCTAATTTAGCATAATTTTTATGTTTGTCTAACAAACTGACAAATGAACGATAAAATCTATAAAATATAAAAATGTAAATAACAGCTGCAGCTTGAAAATCGCTTGTGAAACAAGTAAAAAAAAATAGCAAAATGACATTATCTCCACAAACATCTTATAAAGATGAAAAAAAGTCTCAGAGATAAAGGAACAGAATAAATTTGGCATGTGAATGTTAGTAACGCTTGAAAAGAATCCAGATTAGCAACCAAATCGGTTCTGAAGCATCAGCAAATGCATAACTTCTGGTCGTTTACACATTTTTAAACATACAAACATGTTCAACACACAAGGCTATATTGGAAATCATTTATGTTCTTAGTCTACATGACTTATGACATGAAATCGAACACAAAACGATGGATTTCTTAGTTTTGCAACTTTTAAATATTTTATAAACAGGTGAGTCTCACGAGTAAATCCATTGTTAATCGTTACTGTTAACAATTGCACATAGGTTTTCATGTGAAACGAGTTTTCAATGACATTTTCAGAATTATTTATTTTGTACATGAAAACTAACATTATTTTATTAATTGTAAAACATTTTTAAATTACAAAAAAAAAAGTTTTCGTCGTTGTTATTGTCAAACAGCCAAATGTGCAGTGCATGCTGGGAAATGGACGATCTGAAGTATGTCTGTTCTTTAGTTTTTCAGAGGTCTTAATTTTCAGTCAAATAAATGAAATGCAGATTTAAAATGAGATTTTTTAATGCCTACAATTTGAGTTTTAAAATTTTAGACTTTTCAAGACCCCGTTGAACCCTCGTTAAATTAAATGAATGACTTTTCTTACCAAGATATGTTAGTTATACCTGTTTAAAAATACTTTGGTGAAATGGTCCATTTTACTACTAAATAAATTAAGAACTGCACTGCAATAAACTGGGCAACATTTCAGGGTCTACCTTGCTTTTAGCAACCCTATGGTGGGTTAGCCCCAACTCAGGGAGGAAGGAAAGGATGAAAAAGGTGAACAGTTGTGGACATAGGTCTACAATTTTGTCCCTGGTGTCCTTCCAAAGTTCTTTCCCCAACTCAGAACTCAGAGGTTGGAGTCTGATTGAGACTGTGGCAAGTGTCTTTTGTAGATATAAAATGTACAAACAGGTGAAGCAAATATTTTTTTTCTACAACTATGTAAACTCATACTGAGACTTCCATACAGAGCATGCAAGGATTCACCGGAAATTCCTAGACTTCACACATATTAAAAGAAAGCAAACACTTAATGTGATCTATGTTTTGAATGATGTAACAATATCCTAAAAAATATTTCCACTGATTTTATCAGATGTTCATAATTTGGATCACGTTATCACAAAAGATCAGAGGGGAAAAAACAGTTCTTGGGGGAATTATGATATAAAAGGAAGTCAATGGTAGGGAAAAGTATAGTAACTGCACCTTTGCTGTCTATGAAGCATCGCTTACACACATGATGGACGGCTATTAAATGATAAGCACTGGTACAACCAGTGAGTCAGAATTCTGTCCACAGGGTTTTAGCCTCAAAAGTGTTTAATGCAAGTGTATTTAGTGGGGAGGTATTTCAGGCATTGGCCAAACAAATACAGCAGCGCAAATCTCTTGAGAGTCAATCAGTTCTCTGCTGATAGATTTGCTGAAGCTAGGTAACCATGGTGGAAATAGATAGATCTGAGAAACAGTAGCCATTATAGGTCACCTTAAAAGGGTTAAAGTGCTGTTAATGATATTTGAAGCCCTCTGAGAGCAGAATACTCAAGTGCCCAGGAGCCATAATAGATTCAATTAAGCCAATAATTAGTTGAACATGGTGATAACTCTAGAGGGAAAGAATGAACCTGGAGGTAGCAAGGCCACACATTCCATGTAGTTATATTCTGACCCCTTAAAACTCTAGCCCAGAACAGCCATCATGGGTACTATAGTGGAGGCATGGTTTGAGATGAAACAAAGGTAGTTTTAGACGGCACCTTTGATGAGGTATAGTTTTGGAGATAAAGGGCAGCTGCACCACTGCAGGTTTAGCTTGTGATGCATTAGCATCACCAAAGAGAGGTAATTCATCATGTGCCACAATGGCACTGCAGCTCAGAGAGAGAGAGACAAGGGGGAATGGCCCTGTAAATCAATTAGAAAACAAAAGCTCCCACCACGAGATCCTGCACTTCTTAACGAGGACGGCAGGAAATGCGGCTAATTGGCCGGTGGCCTCCAGGAGGTCTTTCTGGAGTCTAGATCCCTGAGCACCGCATCCCCATTCTCTGGTCCGCTCACACAGTACCACCGGTAAACCGGCTGATCAAACAATCGACTTTTACACTGAACGCTAAAAAGTATTCAAACATCTGCCTCATTTGTCAAGCTGCATCACGAAGGTCAGAAAGATATCTTCCCAGGTGCAGGGAGAGGGGGTGGGATGGGAGAGTACCACTGGGACTCAGTTCATTTCTCATCAACAGCGGCAGATGCAGCACACCAAGGTTACTTTGCATTCGCTGCATACCGGGGTCACCTTATGAGGTCCCCCCCCCCCCAACCCAACCACACACACACACAAAGCCTCAGCAAGGAAGACATGGGTATCATTGGTCCCCCGCAGACAAGGGAGGCACTCAGATACTCCTCAGAGGGTGCCAATGCGTTGACAACAACCTATCCCTTTACACACAGACAAATATACAGTATATAAAAAGCTTCGCAATTCCAGCAGGTGAGGGCCCCGCTTTCTCTGTTCTTCCCGAGTAGAAGCCCGGAGGAAGTGGAGGCAGCGACCAGATAAAGCAAGCGGTGCATGGGAGAAAGTAAAGAAGGGGGGCTGAGGTTGTCAGTCATGTGTGGAAGGTACAATCAGGTCAATTCAATTCAAAGCCAATGCGACAAGCTAATTTTCCAGCCCGGTCATCTGCGGCCGCCTCAGAAGAGAGGCTGACATTGACAGTAGTCATTACAGTGACACTGGCTCCCAACCTGAAGAGTCGAAAGGAGAGGAGCGGAGCAGACAGGACACTCACCCAAGGTCCAGCAAGAAATCCATGTCCTCAATAGAACCAATCTGGCTTTGAATGGTCGAAAAAAAAAAAAAAAAAAAAAAAGAGTTCGCTTTACTCTGAATTCTGACGGTTAATTCTTAGAAATTCTCACAAATGGTCAGTAAGGTGCTGTACAAACATTGGCCAAGAACATTAGGGAGGAAACCGGCTTCATTTAAAGCACTTTCCTTTCAGACTTAACTCACTACTGCTCTCTATTGGACAATACATCAGTGTACAGTAGTTATAAATTGATTAACATTTGATGACTGATGCTGATAGCTCAAAGTAGCTGGAGCATAGATTAGTGTTTATTGTGTTTCCTGTAATTTGTCTCTGTCGCTGTATTGTAAACGCTATAAATACACAGAAAAAGTTATTAACACAGTGAGAAAAACAATAATACGACTCGTAATTATACTCCCACTCATTTCTAAACAACATAAAAACACTTAATAAAGAAACCGGCAACAGATTTCCAAGGCTACATGCCAAACACATTAACCATTTACATAAATATTTCAAGCCTTATCTTGACAGCAGTGTGAAATATTAGTTTGTTTAGCTCTAATTGACACTCATCTAATGAAAGAAACAAAATCTCCTCACAGAGATCTGGAATGGAAACTATCAAGAACCACGAAGTGTGTTTTATTGCTTTCTTAATAGCCAAGTGGTGCCCCGGGAACCAAGCAAAAATTTATTGGACAGATCACAGTTGCACTGAAGTAAACTGCCATCACAAAGTGGCATTTCATCATTATGCATTTACATATCAATGATTTGTATATAAACCTTGGAAATTAAATTTGATACGCAAGCCTTTTTGCAACCTAGGTGAAAATCAAGAAATCCAGTGCTCCATGAATAATGAGCATGTTTTCTTGACTGGGTGATGTCCAAGTCCAGTAACTGCTAAATAAAATTGCATTGGTGCATTTCTGTTCAAATACATATTCACAACCACCTTTATTCAAAGCTTAAAAATTTTAAATGTGCATCTTTATACAAATCTCAATTAATTCAATTTCTTTATGGATTGCATGTCTTTGAGGGTCAAATATCTCCCTCTGCTGGTCAAAGACTGTCACCATACAACATCTCTCAACCATGTCAAACGGTAGCTTATCGGGGCACTGAAATTGGGTGCAAGAGGGCATTATAAAGCTTCTTTAAGCCATCTTCTATGTGCCTTCAATGGCAAAGATCCTTTTAAAAGTGGATTTCCTCACCTCAGCAGAGTAAAGGACAGCTATCATGTGGCTTGAGAGCCTGAAGAATTGGTGCCATTGGTGGCTGAAAAAACTTAGAAGTCAAAAGGAAAGCACTCCATTTGTGAGACTTATCAAAAATGACTCTCCAAAAGAAAATGTGTTTTTTGAGTATTCAGGGCTATTTGTTGTTGAAATATGATATAAAGTGCTTAGATGAGTCATGTGCACTATTTTTTTTCTCAAATGAATTTGCAACAACAAACAAATCAGAGATGTGTAAACTTTTGTTCCACCATCAATGTGCTCTTTGTAGTTTTCACCATAGTTCATGCTTTCCAAAAAAAAAAAAACAACCCCTGTTTACATGCCGAAATGGCATTGGTTATAAGTTGTGCCATCAAAATTATCGTGCAACACATGCGGTTATTCGAAAATTTTGAACATATTAAATATAATTAACACAATTGCATTTTTGTATTGCTCAAGAAGCATGGATAAGACCATAAAGGAACTTATTGTCACAGTCTGTTGTATTTATGCCTTTATTTTCTGCCTTTTCGCCCATTTCATAGTTTTCCCTGCGTATTTACTTCCGCCCTTGTCATGTGATCAGAGTTCTTTCACATGATTCGCTCATTCTGTTTGTCCCTTCCTGTCTGAATTCCTATTTAGTTTCCTTAATCCCCAGGTGTTTTGTGTTATCCTGTGTTTATATTCCTACAGCTACGACAATTTTTATCAACAGATCGCAATCAAACGCAAGCCTTCCGTATGACTACAGTGAGTGCGTGAAGAAAGCCTGTTCATTCGTTATTTTATTTTAGTTTATTCCTCCTCCTTTGGAGAAGCCTTATGTTATTCAGGTTTTCCATACGAAGGTTCGTTGTGTTTCCTTTTGTGTTTAAATTAATTGTTTTTTTGATCAATAAACAATAATAAACATGGCTTTCAAGCCAACAGTTAATTTGGTAGGATATTGATGGTTTACTACAGGTATTTTATTAGAAAATCTGTGTCAACTTAAAAAAAAATTCCATAAACAATCAAATCTGGAATTTAAATAGTCTCTTTGTCTTGAGTTTACATTAATGATTTACATTTTCACAATCAAAAAGTTTCAATATAGTAACTGCGAGTAACCGCAACAAAATTGTGAGATTAAATAACTTTTTATCAATTGACAGCACTAGTCATAACACTAGGTTTCAACCATAACTCAATTAGCATCTTTCAAGATGGCTCTTAAGTAAAATCCTTAAGTGCCATCTTCCAAATTACACAAAATGCACGAGAAGCTTTACAACTTACATGGATGACCTTGTAGAAGTAGGCGTATTGTCGTGCTGTGTTTTTATATTGACTGAGCACATCCTGTATAGCTTGTGTGGCAAGCAGGTGGCACACTTCTTCCTCTTCAAAATACAGAGGTGTGTCATAGTCAGCGGGCAGTGTCTTAATGTAGGGCAGCCAGGGGGAACCAGGATTGGCTCGTTCGCATAACAAGTGTAGAGCCAGAGTCACATTTCCCATGGCCTGGAGGATCCGGTCCTGACTGTAGAGGGGTCCTGTGAATAACAATGAAGCTGTAGGCCAGTTTTGTGGACCTTTGCCATCAGAGTAGTACCATTTAATAAAATATTCGATAACAGTGTTGGGCAGTAACACGTTACTGTAACATGAGAACATATGGGAGTAACTAAAACTCGAGCGCATAATCTTTTAAACTAAATAACTCTGTGACCGTTACAGTGACCTGTGTACATCAATCGACGTGATGAAGAAAGCATGTTGTTGGAACTGAACCAGAAATATGATTTGAAAAGTGTTAATAGCGTCAATCTAAAACACTCCATTATGACCAAAATGAAGCCGTGCTCCATGGCTCACCTGCAGATTGTACTAGAAACGTCATGTTTTTAAATTAACTATTTTCATTATTAATTATATTGATTAAAGCTCAATAAAAATAAAGTAATAAAAAAAGATCACTCTATTACCACCTAATTCAGGTCACAAATCACTATTCTACTGCTTCACCTGCTACAAAACCCATTTTTGCATATTTAAAAAAACATATATATATATATGTATTTTTAGATTAAAGCTCATTGGCTCCCACATCACTGTAATGCCACCCGTCTCAACTGTTGAGACGCCCGCTTACTTTTCTTAGTTTAACTAAGATAATGGATGGTTCAACAGACATATAATAAAACATTTATTATATTTCAGAACATTTGGTTCGTAAAACTTGTGTTTTGTGTTTTTGTTGAGTGAATATTTTGTTTCTGCTGGTCTGAATTAATGGACTTAATTAATTAAATAAATAAAAACATTCTTTAAAAAGTAACAAATGATTTACTAACAAAGTAACTGAGTTACTTTTTCAATGAAGTAACCAACTGTAATTAGTTACAATTCTTCAACATTGGCCATAGTTATTTTCTAACAGGTGAGGTTAACTTAAATCCAACAACCAATAGCCACATCCATGTATCGATTTGAAAACTATTAATTTCAAACACCTTTTGTATAAAACCAGCGGGGTTTCCCAAGGCTGCAACTGTGAATGTTTTGTCATTAAATAGCTAATAGCAAAAACCATATCATCTTAAAATATCCTTTTTTATGTGAAAAGCCACCATCAGAACTCAGAATATGAACAAAGATCTATGAAGTGCTAACCCACCGAGGATCGAGTTCTTAGCAGACTCTACAGTCATGAGCATCTTCCTCGGGATCCACAGGAACAGTTCTTCAGCCTAAAATCAACAGAAAGACCACGGAAAATAATATTTACTGTGTGTGCGTGTTTCAACAATTACTTCCTGAACTCAGAAAAACATTTCAGGATGTGGATGGTATTTAAATCACATTTACATTGACCACAAAGAAATCAGAGTTTCTATACTCTCAGAAAATATTCTCTATAATCCATATTCTCTGTAATCCACCATCTCTCTCAAAGCAAATAAAATTGAGAATAAACGACTACAATAATTACATGCAATAATGGCTTAATCATGAAGATCAAACTGGACAAATCGATAACTCTACAACTTCTTATTTAATGCTCTAAAAATAAATAATAAAGACTAAAAATGAATTATTGTTTGTTGAAGTTAATTTGAAAGACACAGACCTTGATATCTCTGCTGGCCTTTAGACCATATCCTTCTTCTGCAAAGTTGGAGATTTCAAAGCCTTCACAAGAAGCTCCACAATCTGCAGCCCATGCCATCAGCTCATGGAAAAAGTCCTCCCTGATTCCCTCAAATGAAACAGACATCCCTGAGGAAACAACACCACCCCATCACAAACTGATTTAATTTTCGCAAGAATATTGAGCATCAGCAATATTTCTCTCGGTATCAATAGCCCAGAAAAGTCTGCTTAAAAACTCACTCCCCTGTATCCATATGGCTTTTTATGTTTCCAATGGACACTCAACGACTCTCTTGGACTCTTGAGAAATTTCACCATAAACTGGAAGTTGTTAATAACTCACACATTGCAATGTCCGATCGGGTTCACAATTGCCATGAGTGTTAGGAGTCTGTGTCTGAACAAAACGGTTATAGTGGCAATATGGAATATCCCATTTTGTACTGTTTTATACTGCTATTTCAGAGTGTTTTTGAAGAGTTTGATATTTGAACACTTATGAAAGTGACAAAGACCTAGAAGAAGAGATAAGAATCACTTAAAGCTAGTTTTCAAAACAGTCTGGAAGTCGGTTTTTTTACTTGTCTTGTGAAAGTAAGTACAAATCCAGGCCTTGTAATGTAAAGATCTCCTCCTAGAAACTTCATGTGATCACTATCAAACTGTGTCAGTCTCATCTAAAGGCCTCTGAAATATTAAATTGCGAAGCTTTTTTAGAAAACGTTTTGTGATGTCATTTTGTGCTTGTTGAACTTCTAAATTTCAATGTTTCGCCATGAAGCAGAAGGTGGATAATAACTTAGCTATACGATAGGGATGAAACTTGCCACATGTATTAAGAAACCATGCCAGAATACATAGCAATCTACCTTATCAGTACAGCACCACCAGGTGGTCACAGGAAATAGAGCATTAAACACTGATAGCTACTTTCACCTGTTTAAAGACACTTAGTCATGTTAACTTGTCAACTTACCTTTCTGCTTCTTGCGAATCTTTTCCACCAAGCTTCGGATCTGAACATATTCTTCCCACTCTTTACCAGGAGAGGGAGCAGCACTGCTGCATTCTGAGAAGGATGAGCAAAGTGATGCTTAGATATGATAAGAACAGGGTTTAGGCTCAATAATAGGCACGGTTAATGCTCGTGAATAGTACCAAAGCCTCTACAACATAGCCAAATGCCATAAAAAAAGGGCCCCGACCATTGACAAGACCACACACACTGCTAAATGTTTTTAAAAGAAACACGCAAGTAATTTTAAAAGCAAAATACACATTTTGGTTGAGCAACATAAACACAACATGCTGAAAGTATGCTATTATTATAACATCTAAAAGCTTTTGTGAAACAGTGATGATGCAATTATTACGTGAATCAATTATTTCATTGAAATTCATTAAATACTCACTCTGCAAAAGCTCAGAGATCAAATTCATCATTTCTTTAGGAGAAACCACAGCAGTAGCTCCAGTGCCTGATTTCTGGGTCTTCACTCTGCTCTTTTTGCCCATCTTGCTGGTATGAGAGAGAGGACGGCTGTGAAAGTAAGAACGTTAAATATACCAAATGAAAAACATCAGGCTTAAAATAAAAATCCTTACATCAAAAAAACGGTTCAGCAGTGGTTGACTCCAAATCTTTCGTAATAGTTCAGGCTAGAGGACAAGGTGCAGCCAAATCATAAATAAATACTAGAAACTTGTGAATGTTCCAAATAATAGTCTCTGAAGCTAGAACTACTCCCATAGAAGGGTAAGGGACATGGCGGAACAGACACGTGAGTTAGCAAAAGGGCACAAAATCTGGCACTTCATCTGAAACATTGGACACTGTGTTTGTAACCCTTCCACTTCAGTTTACTTAGGTGATGCAAACAAATAATCAATCTCTGCTTCACAACACTAAAGAGGGCCATAGGACACTAAAACAAGTACTTTAGCATAAGACATCATTGACGTACACACACTCACTCACTCACATAAGTACATAGATGTATACAGTGATCAGCATGAGTACACCTCATTTAAAAATCATTTAGCTCAATGAATAAAATAACAATTTCTAAACTTTTCACAAGGAACTATTATTTAACTCCGTAACATTAAATTAAGATTAATAATCTTAGATCACAAAATTTTCAGTTTTACTCAAATTGAATGAAGTGAAAATGAATACACCCAGCAACAAAAACTACTACTTTGTAAGAGTACCGCAATTTTGAAGACCAGCACCAAATCTTCTAAGCATGTAATAAACAATCTTTCTTTCTTTGTCCATTCTTCAAGAAAAATCTCTTTTAGAAGCTGAATGCTGGATGGAGAGTGATGCTCAACTTGTTCATTTGCCAGTCAATCCGCTTCACCCTGTTCTTTGTCAGAATTGCAACAGTAGCTTGAGATGTGGATCATTGTCGTGTTGGAAAAGTCCACAACGACCAAGTGCACAGAGTGATGGAGCATCTTCTTCTTCAGTATAGGAGAAGAAACATTGTTGAGATCATGATTCCATCAATGAAATGCAGCTCCCCAACAACAGCAGCACTCGTGCCGTCCAACATAATGACATTGCCACCACCATGTTTCACTGTAGGCATCATGCATTTCTCTATGAAAACCTCACCCTTACGACGCCATAGTTCTAAAAACAATGATCGTTGTCTTATCACTCCAGAGTATAAAGTCCCAGTAGTCTTCATCTTGTTTAGAATGGGCACTAGCAAATTCTAGCTGTGCTTTTTTGTGTATGGGCTTTAGAAGAGGCTGCCTTCTTGGATGATACCCATGCATGCCATTCCTCTGCAGTGCACACCGTATGGGTTTCTACTGCTTTAGCTAACTGCAGTGACCTTGCATGGCGATTTTTCAACCCTTATCAGAATACCCTCCTGTCAAGATGTTACCATGGACGTGTTGGTCATTTCTGTAAAACGATTATTTGACATTTTTTAATTTTTGGTGATATTCCTGTAGCCCTCACGTTCAGGAGTAAAAATTTCCTTGATTTTGTGAATTTTTCTTCCATGAGGAGCCATTGCTGACAGCATGAGATGAGCTTTTCCTTTTTGAGTATTGCTCTTTTAGTCACCTTTTTGCTGGACACCTCTTAAATGAATCATTTGAGTGGTTGAATGCCTGATATTTCAAATGTTATAGTGTTAAGTGTGCCTTTTCACCTGATTGAGGTGTACTCATTTTTATAAAATGAGGCTTGCATGAATGTGTCACTTTTTGTAGAGTAGAAATAAAAAAAATTTGTTTGCGTATTTTGTAGAACAGTAATAATAAAAGATTGGGGCATAATGCATAAAAACAAGAACCACCATGATAAAACACATTTGGAAATTTAATTCCTAGCACAAATTAAAACTGGGACCTCAATCCAGCTTCTATTCAGAATCATAATAAGCTTTAGTGGTGTGTGTGTGTGTGTGTGTGTGTGTGCATGCGTTTGTGTGCTAACACCTGTATTTGTGGACATCATTTTCTATCTGTTAAATAAGGCTTTCGAATAAACCACTATATCCGCAAATTGATAATTAAATATTTGGAATCTTTATAGTATGTGCAGTTTACTTAATATAAATAAATTCAAGCACGACAAAATGTACAAACAGTGTTTTGCTCAAAAATGATTAAATGGGTTAAATCCACCCAATAGTAGTCTCTGTGGTGGTTGAAAGAACTTTCAAATACAGCAATTATATTTAGAAATAATCGTTTTAATAAACAATTATACTTAGAAATAATTGTTAAAAAAAAAAAAAAACACACATCCAACCAGAATGTCACTTTATGGTCCCCAACAAATCCCACTTTAAACTACGCACAGGCGTCAAAACTTTTGTTCGCCTTTAAACTTTGATCACAAGTTGAAATCAGGAACAACTCGAGAAATCCAATTCTGGGCAAATCTGTTCTGGTCATGTCATTTTCAGAAAAAACTTGTGTATCAGCAGATTCATATTTTAAATTAAACCATTTTTACCACTTGTTTTGCCACTCTGACTGAAAGGGGGAATGGCCCAGTGGTACAGTGTATACCCTCTACAGGATTATATGGTTCTACTGGTGATTTCTCTATATGGTCACAGGGTTGTGCTGGTGATCCCCAGTTCACATTTGAGAACAAAACAGCTCACATGTTTAGGGATTGTGGGAGGAAACCAACAGATACCCATGCAAACACTGAGGGAACACAGAGGACAGCGCCCAGCTGGCCTTGAACTGGCAAACTTTTAACTGATACAACAGCAACCCTAACCCCTGTGTCATTTTCAAGAAAAGTGCAATTAATTCATTATTGTAGAGTTGAAATTGCTTTCACATGTGTTTTTTTCCAAAGCAACGACAGCCTGGACAGTATAAAGGCAAAGCAAATAGGATTGTAACACTTAAAAGTAAGCTCCTTAAGATGAAAACCACTAAAGAACCAACAGTGACTGAGTGAAAACAGTTGATAAACACAGCTGAAGTACTTAAATACAGTTCCAATACACTAGGTTATCTTTTCAGCAACCTAATACAATTACATGTGAAGTCTAAATTAAAATAATTCTAATATAATCTATTGGAAACCCCATTCAAACTCTTTATTACATGCATAACAGTTAGCTCTTTATCTTAACCAAATGATTGGGTGACGGTTTGTCAGTTAAATAATAATAACATTTAAAAAAAAAAAAATAAATATATACATAATTAATTATTTTACAATAGTGTAGCTGTGAAGTAGATGGAGTAGTGCATGTTATAACTTAGATGCCAAGGCCCAGGATACACTACTATCCTTACAAACGTTTTCATTTGTGTGTTCTGGCAATCAAATCCAAGTTTCTGCACAGTATCGAATTATTTAATTACGTTCATGATCCTAATTTGTGTAACACTCGTAACAGCTTACTAGGAAATGACACTGAATGAGTTTGCATGTAGCATGTCAATGCTTCGATTTTGCTGAAATAAGACACCACCTAAATTAAGCCTACACCTGACACGGACGTAGATAATTGTGCTTTATTATATGATATTTGCTAATAATATGCATACAAATGCGTCTTTATAAAACATTTGACGAGTTAAAACTACTAACACTACCTTCCAATTGACTGCAGGGATCCTCCTGTCAACCTGGAATTCAATCCTCTTCTGCTCGATCTTAAGCAAAACCTAACTTACTTCAGTGGCGAAACCACGCCTTCAAAGGATTTTGAGAAAGCCCATTGGGCGAAATACTAATTTATCCCGCCTCTTACTTGTTTCCGATTGGCTTACGGTCGTTTGACAACTTGTGCGTGGAAGACAAGTGGTTTGTAGTTTTGTCATCACAAAATTGTAAGCGTCTATTGGTTTGATCTGAGGCGGCACCCGTTTGCAGTTCGTTTACTGGTCGCTGGGGGTGTGGCGCTGTGCGACCAGATTTGTAAAGGTTGGTTTGGCTACCCACACAAAACGGTTTGTGTGTGTTGTGATTGGGAGTTTACTGTGGGTTCATCAAGTGACCATAAAAGGACAAAATGCTTTACACTATGGTGTCTGCAGATCATTGATAAAGTCTAGGGAAAAATAATATATAAAATAAAGAGTAAAAGATCACAAAATAATAATATTAAATCAAACGATGGATGGCATGACAATTAGAAAAATATTCTAAAAGCTTATAATCAGTAGTAGGAGTTGTAGTACCAATGTTAGAATAATTAATACATCTGAAAAAAGATATTAGTGATATAATGAACCACTCGCATCTCATATCTTTGATATTTTAATGTAATTTACAGATTGTTTTAGATTTCTCTTCAGGAATTCATTACTGATATGTGTTATTTACTATATACTTCTGCTATACTAACCCTACTGAAATTGCTCTTCTTCTTCTTCTTCTCGTGGGATATGCCATTTTCTGCTGTTTTATATTGCTATTACAAACTGTTTGAAGTACATGTTTGAAATTTGTAACATTATTTAAACAAAATCTACAAAAAAGTCAATTAAAGTGAGTTTCCAAAACTAACAGGAAGTCATCTTTTTTATTTTATTGTACAATTTAGCTCAGTTTCAGGCCTTGTACTTTAACAAACTCCTAGAGAGTTTTTTGATCACCACCAAACTGTGGCAGTCTCCTCTTTTTTTTATTTCATCAAACAGTTCATTCTTGATGCTCAGCTGAATTTCGATGTTTTGCTGTGAAGAAAGAAGTTGCCAGATCTGGTGTTTTTTTTTTACTTCTTTTTAAATCTGTTTTTTAAGTAACATTTGCAATTCCGAGTTTCCAGAACCAGCAGGAAGTGAATTATTTAGTAAAAAAAAAAAAAAAAAAAAAAACGAAAAATGATTTTGCATATATCATACTTTAACGATCTGTTCACCTCACAACTCCATCAGTTTTGTCTTACGATATGTTTGATGTTAAATTGCAAAGTTTTTTTGAACTATGTATGTATAGCGGCCGTCGAAAGTCGACAATTTGCCATGAATACGATACCAAAGCCATACAATATCTGATCGATCCTCAATTTACCAGCTATGTTTACCCTCTATTTACCACCAGTTCATGTCTGAACACATCTACAACATACTCCCAAGGTTTTAACAGCACCAGGTGGCAAGGTGAAATACAACATTTAACATTAATAAGGTACTTTTTTTTTCTTTAACCAACTTTGACACATGACAGGAACATTGGGCCAAAACATTAACAGAAAATATTTGACTCATTTCCATTGCCTGGGGGTCTAGACACTTTGAGATGTGGTTTTCTAATTTGCCTGTATTGTTCAGTAACTTTAACAATTCTCAATTGATTGAGACAAACTGGCTACCGAGAGGCGATGTCGGCGCTCTAGCCCTTTGATCGCTGCTTGCAGCTGTAATTGCTGATGTTACTTTGAATTATTCAGTAACCAAGAGTATACTTTTTCTCTTCCACAAGTTAACAGTACAATTGGCACTTTTTCTTGTATTTGGGCTTTTTTTGGCACTTGCTTTTCCTTGTACCCTACCTACCTCAAAAACACTAGCAATGATTGCTGTTAATAGTCAAGATTCATTCTCCAGTTAAACCAGTGCCATATATTATCTATGAAACAAGCAACTACATCTATGCAAACAAGGAATGTAACACCAAATTTACAACATATGCAAATATTAATTGCATTCAAAGTGTAAATTAAGAGTGAATATTTGTAAAATAGGCAATACACCAGCTATATGTTATTATTTTTACATTGTATTACTTACTTCACTTGATTGCCATTATATATGAAATTAAATAATAAAGCACTAATCCCATGATCATCTACATGCAGATGTTCTCCAAAAGATGGCGCCAAGAGACCTTTTTAGCTCTTTAATAATTCAAATCAACAAAAAAGGCACTATACAAAACATTTTTTATTTCAAATCTACAAGAGGGTTATTTGAAATGTTTTAAATTTTTTAGCTAAAATACATGTCCATTCTCAGCTAAAAAATATACAGTATAAACGCATGCTAGTTACAGGTATTCTACAGTTATGGTGGTTATTTACAGGACTCTGAACTGGATGTCGTAGAATACAACTTCATGTTTCACATACAGATGAGCTACACAGAACATTAAATCACAAAAGAAGCAGTGCATTCCAAAAAAAACAAGGGAAATATTAACATTTCCGATTCTTTTGTGCTATTAAATACATCAGTAGTTGTGTAGACTAGATCTGATTCAAAGGACACTTTAAATTGAATTTCCACATTGTTTTGAATGTGCACTTCGCACTGAGTACTGCGGTGTTGCGTTCACATTAAACATTTCACAGTATAACTGAGACGACACGTCCTGTTATTAACAGCACATAGTGTGTCACTGACCCAACACCAAAACGCTTGGGAGTAGATTATGCTGCTCATCATGTTCTAAACAGAAAAACAACACCAAATCCCACCATCTGCAACCAGTTCAACAAACACAACCCCTCCGATTCAGATGTGAGTCTTACAGATCTTTGCATTTTCAAAATGTTCTGTATATATGTACACAAGAATATCAGTAATGCTTAAAATAGCTTTTTTTTAAACAAACAATACAAAAGTATGGCTTATTGGGTCACTGGCTTTGAAAAAAGAGCTTTTTGTGTGAATGCAGCAAGCATTCTTTGAGGCCCTTTGTGGAAACTAAACTCAAAGACAGCTCATTTGTGCTCAAAAGTTTAGAATTTTAACATTTTTCAGAAAATATAAATGATAATGCAAAAGCTTCATTCTCTCACAGTTAGTTGTTGGGGAAAGCCATTCATTTATTTGTCAATCAACTGAGAAAAGTCCAAATGACAATAATCAAAGTTTAGACACACTAGTCTTTAATATTCTATTCTCCCCTTCAAGTCTCTTGAGGTAGTTGTCAAAGAGGTTCTTTACCCTCTATTACCGTTGGTAAATTCTTGAGCTGTTTTGCATGAATTGCACGTTTGAGTTCTTCCCAGAATGGTTCAATTAAATTGAGGTCAGGGGCTTAAATGGCCACTCCAGAACTTTCAATTTGTTCTGGTGTAACCGATGACATATGGATTATGCGTGTTGGAAAATCCAGTAACATCCCACAGCTTAAATTTTCCCCCGGTGTCCTCGGTTTCCTGTCCCTTTTGACCTCTTACATCCCCAAATCATCAGTGACCCACCTCCGTGCTTCACAGTGGCAATGGTGCTCTGTTCATCATAAGCCTTGGTGACTCCCCTCCATAAATGTTGCAGTTTGGTTTTGTCAAAAATGTAAAAATTTCGGTTCAAATAACTTTGTTCCAAAAGTCTATGAGTTGTGTGGCATATTGTACGCAGGATACTTTGTGGCATTTGCGTAGTGACTGCAAATCGACCAAGTAGCCCTTTTTTTTCTTCAATCGTCACCTTATCGTGTTAGTGCTAAAACATTTTCTTAAGAGAGCCCTGTATTTCAGCTGAAGTTATTTCTGGGGTTTTCTTTGCATCCCTTACAACCTTTCTGACAATTGTTGCAGAAATGTTTTTTGGTTTCACCAGAATTCCTAACTTTTTGCTTCTACATCAGAGTTTGAACATTGCTGATTGGCTTTCTCAGTTCCTTGGATATATTTTATATCCTTTTCCAGTTTTGTCCTTCGAGAGCTCTTTTGTTTTCCCTTTCACTCAGAACTTTGAAATGTCAGCATATCACTGGATGAAAGAGGCAGGGCTCTATCAGGAGCCTGGAAACATATAAATTCTTTTAAGAACAAACACTGATTACAAGCAAACAGGTAACAGGTGAGGATAGTTATGTAAACTTTTGATCAGGGTCATTTGGAAAGTTTCTCTTGTCATAATAATTTAAAAAGAGTCAATACATTTGTTTGACAATAAATTCACCAAACCAGTTTTTTTGCTCATTTTTTTTTTTTAAATCAGAACTTAAACTTATGAGCACAACGGTAGTTATTTTTCTGAGCGCACACTGAAAATTTTGATTTTAACCAGAATCTCGAGAAAGGCTGAATAAAAAATGAACCTAAAAATAAAATAGTTGTTAATTCCCCTTCTAAATATTTCAGACCTTTTTCTTCAGAACATTAGATATTGTTATTTATGAAACACACTCGACCCTATTACATTTTCTGAAAACATGTAGTGCTTTCATGTGTTTTTTTTTAGTCTCTACATGCCATTAGCGTGAATCATGCCTCACAACAATGTCCAGCTAAAAACATTATTTAATGTTCCACCGAAGAAAAAGAAATGACACATAAATCAACATAAAAATGTGATCATTGTACCGTGATTAAAGGAAAAACAATACTGCTGAACCTGTACATTGCCATTTAAAGCTGAACTGAAACACAACACTTCTTAATCAGCCATTCATTCAGCATATGGTTTCCCTATTGCACCTATTCAGCATTAACAACCTGAAAAGTAGTAAATTAAAATCAATTTTACTTTCATTTGATGCTAGAAAGCCTCCACAAGTCTGCTAGGCAACTTAAAGTACTGTACAGAGATACATTACAAGTGGTTTTGAATTGTGTCTTTCAAATCCAAGAGACAAATAGGCTTTACTGGCAGCGATTGTCAATTTGGAACTTAAAACATTTTTTATTTCATGCTAACATCCAGGAGCTGTCCTACAAATGGTCTAAGAAAAGGCCTTAAATATTGAAATAATATATAGTGGTCTCAATCCTAAACCAAAAAGCTTTTAGGAGTGGAAAGTGAGGAGTGTCTCTTTTTCTCTGTGCTTTCATTCCAAATCTGGAATGGGAATGGAATCCGTTAAGCTGCCATGTATGAATACTTGGAGAATGCACGTAAATAGAGCTGTTATTTAGCTGGTACCCACTGAGAGTCCTTTTCATATTACTCTACCACCTGACAATGTTGGTAATGAGTTTGAAACTTCTCAAAAGAAGCTGGCAGTGGAAGTTTCCTGAAGTTCCCCAGGTGGTGTTGTTACATAGGGCCTTTGAACTGGTTCCCTGAGAGATGTTGTCGAATGGAAGGCTTGGATCCTGCTGCGTCACCAAGCTTACGCCACACCACCTGAAAACACAAAAACAGATTTAAGATTAATTCAAGAATTACTCAGCTCTGTACATTTCTAAACATACAAAGTAACAGATATCTTTAAGGGTTTGGTGATGAGAGTTTCTAAACCATTTCCAAAACTAAGATGGGAAAACGGCTGCTTTGGAAGTTGTGTGGTTGACCACAGACTAAATATGACATCTAGGAGAGCGACAATGATCTCTATATTTGTTCTAAGATAATTAACCTGTAAATGTAATTCTTATCTATTGTAAAAGCAAGGCTAACATTAGATACTGTGATGGTAGTCTAAGGTAAAAGTCATTTGTTGTTTGTTTATTAGGGTAATTTGTTCACATATTACTTCAAAGTTTACAAATATCATTGAACCACTCTGGGGAGAACTCTTTTGGAGGCGGGAGACTACTCTTTGGGAAAGCAGTGGGTTCTGGGAGGTGGGTTCTGGAACATAGTTCGTGGAAGTCACAATCACGAACCACTTTGATGACAAACTTTGGTTAAGGAATTTTAGAACGACAAAAACAACATTTCAGATGTTGTGCAATAAAACCGGTCTAAACCGGCGCGTCAGTTAGACTATTAATGCCACCCCATCGCTCCTGAGCTCTGACTGAAAAATGCATTGCCTTGTGCTGCATAAACTTGCTAAATGCACCGAATACAGAGTTGAATTAAAATCACATGACTTTGCAAGAGTAAAGACCCTTTATCAAGATTTAAAAACGTAAACACATTTGTTTTACAATAAATGGCTTCACGTAACTACTAACTACGAGTGGGAAAAAGTTTTTGTTCTATCGGTCATATTTTTAACTGGCCAAGAAAGCCATGAAACATGCCTATAATCTCACCGAAAAAAGTATATGAGTCTCTGAAAATAACAATTAGATTTATAGTAATGTAAAATGAAGTACATGGCTAAAGTTTGCACACAAATGCTTGTAAACATGACATTTATTATGATCCCCACAACACTATGAGAAAAATAAATCACTAAACCAATCCTTCTATGCTTTCCTAAAGCTGAGATGGATGTAGATGAAATTGGTTGCTATGGTAAACAGCCTGGTTGCTATGGAGGGGTCAGTGATCTAACTTAATATACAATAACCCTCATGTCTCTCTCATTCACCAAAGCTGAGATAGATTTCAGAACTTTTGGTTGCTGTACATTGCTTGATTAAATAAAAAGAAGAGTTTCCTGTTAAACATCAGAACCAGAACATCTAAACGGGGTCAGGGTGGGACTGTGGACTAATCCTGATCAGAAAAGAAAGAGCCCTTGTACTGTTGCAGATTTTGCCTTTGTGAGATGGGCTTCAGCACAGGTCCCAGATTCCAGGGGCCCTTCAGAGAGCTGATGAACCAGCATTGTTTCTCTCATCAAGGTATTTTAATTGCATGGACAACTGTGCATAAACACTCTGAGGGATTTCGCCAAGGCCTCTCATTAAAGTGGCCTAAAAGTGAGCCTCTGTTGTGAAACACTGAAACAGTGTCCTCAATCAAAGCCAGAGTAATTACACAAAGTGACAGGAAAACAAACACACAGGAGAGCGCACAACCTCTGTCTGAAAACAGGGTTTATTAATGGACAAGGCTGAGCTTCAGGGTCCGGAGACTCACATTACACATCTCTCTCACAATGGCTTTCTCTTTCTCACTCAGATCCTCCTGGTAGTCCTCGGGGATCTTCCTGTCGAGGTTCTCATGGACTTCTAATACCTGCAAGCAAATAAAGAGATGGTTAGGTGATTAACGGAGCTAATAAATCTTCACTGAGCCCCAAATCAAAGTACTTGACCCTAATCTAGCACTCAGTAGTTAATCACATTCAAAGGCAAACTAGCGAAACATATCTTAACGCATAATTATGAACAATGCATCCCAGCTTGTGTTGTGCGATGTTGAGAAAAAATCGAATTTATTTTTTTCTGATGCTTTTTAAGAACTGTGCAAAATGTCTTTAAATCTTCACCAGTAAAATATTTTGATTTCATGCTGTTGTTTGATTTTTTTATATTTTTGTCTTTGTTGTTGTAAACATTTGTGCTGACAGAGAGAAAAACGATTGGGTATTTTGCAGCATCACCAATTACCAAAAACCAGCTTTTAAAACAATTTTATAAATGTACTTAAAAAGAATTGTGCACACAAAGTATATCATCGAAGTGGTTCGGGAACAGCATCTCATTCAGTTCCCAGGACAGTCTTAACCAGCTGCGTTGCCAAAGAGCCGTCTACCGCCTACAAAAGCAAGATGATATGACTGCGAATATTGTGTTTCGTCTACGCGTTCAAGTCAATTATTATATATGAAAAAAGGCCTTCTCTTAATGTAGCAACTTTCATTTTTCTTTTGATATTTGGCACCAGTTTATCAGGAAGTGACGGTTTTGTTCTCTTGGACTTGTTGGATAGAAACCAAATACTTTATGACATATTCCAGTTTTGTGCATATATTTAACTTGCTACCTTTGGATGGAAACTTACTGTCACTTAAAGGAGGGAAGTGAAATATAAGCATGATGGTTCAAATCGCTTCCACATTGGAGCTCTTTGCAATAAACACCGATAAATGATTCGATTTCGATATATATCGCACAATCCTGATCATAGTCTCCAGTCATTGGCTTACCCCACATGATAAAACTATATGAGAAACAAGAGAAATTTATTAAAACTATGTATGACTAAGTAAATAAGTGTTCAAACATCATCACTGCCCCCTAGAGGTTTAAAAAGTAACTTTTTAAATTTTATTTGAGTACAATTTTTTATTTAACGTTATGTTAGATACAAAGTTGCTAAGTAGCTTGTGTTTTTATTACTGTTTTCAATTCATTTCCAGGCAGTCGTGGCCTAGTGGTGATTGACTGGAAATCAAAAGGTCGCTGATTCGACCCCCAGCTCCAGGAGCTGGGAGTCGAAGGTGGGATGAGTGTTGAACTCTCTGTGACAACCATTAGCAAGTCACCAGTTACCACAGCTCCCTAGGCACCGCAGCCATGGCTGCCCATTGCTCCCGGTGTGTTTATTAACTGCTGTATGTGTGCACTTGGATGGGTTAAATGCAGAGCACAAACCCCTTGTTTGGGTCACTCCATACTTGGTCCTAACGTCACTTTCATGGATGTTTATCGTATCGTGATCTGAGTGTATTGTTACACCCATCGTTAACAGTGGATAAAATTAGTTACTTTGTGTTCTGTGATTACTGTGCTGCATTACTTTCTTCAGTTGTACAGATTTTTTGACATTTGAAATTGCCTTGAAAATAGGCCAGAAATTCACCAGATGCAAAATAAACGAACGTTGATAACAGATGCAGGGTCTGAAGTGGTTGACAGTGAGAGACAATCGGACAAGGCGAACCATGATTGATTCTTCAAACAATTGCATCTTACTTTCATGGCATGTACAACTGCCTCTGGTTTGGGTGCTGATGGCAGGTAAGCCGTAATGGGGGGTGACAGATCACTTCCTGGCATCCTCATAGACCCCTGCAGAAAGATGCACACATTGTTACAACCAAAAAGAAAAAGCTTACCATGTAACCAATGTCTGAAATGGGTTAAAGCATCTCATTATAACTCATCTCTGCTTGCGCCCCTTCATCGCTCCTCATGCACAAAGAGCTCTTTGAGCAGACGGGGTCCTGTGAGCCTCTGTTTAGACACAGGCCTTTGAGTCCCATTCTAGCGTTAAATCCACAACAATTGAGCTGGCATTTCAGCAGTGGGGTCGCAAGAGGTGCCCTGTTTGGGAGTTTTAGCTGTCCTTTGGCCTGGGAGAGCAGGAATGGGATGTTCACTTGTTTATTTATTGATTTTCTATGTGGCCTTTTTTTTGTGCTGGAGCTGAGAGTTCTTTACGCCGGCTAACCAGAAAGAATACACTCAGACAAATTAAACTGCAGCGAGGTTAGAAGAGCCAGGGAGCCCAACTGATAGGGAAATTCATTCATGCTCTTTATATGTAAGCGGCTTCGGTATATTGGGCAAAAGACAGGGTATACCCTGGACAGGTTACCTGGCAAGACATTCACTTTTTAGAGAAAGTGAAAAGTGAGAATTTTTTTCCAGTTGTGGGGGAAACTGAATTACTCTGAGAAAATCCATGAAAGCACAGAGAGAAGCATAAACTGTAAACAATATGAGCAATGTGACACCACCTACTACCATTGCCTAATATTACACAAACGTGGGTGCTGCCATTACGTTCAGAGAGAGGGTGCACATGCGCATGGTTTCAAAGCTCTACCTCAAGCCTGGCCCGCACACGCCCCTCTCACACGCAACCAGTTATATGCAACTCACTTTGTTCGCGAATTGCAGAGTGTTTCTGAATTTAATTGTTGGCAGTGCAGATGATCTTTCTCATGACGTGTTAGCAGTTAGTCAGCTCTGTTCAGTCTAGCTGTCAATGTAGTTTTTTTATATATATTTATTGATTTTTCATTTCAACAGACAGGACAGTAGAGAGAGACAGGAAGAAAGGCGGAGAGAGAATGGGGTGGGATGGAAAAGATGACAGACTCGGGACTCGAACCCTGCAGTTACATGTCCTGCATTTTCCATAGACTTGTATTGGCCAGAAGTCATTCTGCAGCCAACCACATGGGGCGATCGCTGCGGTTTGGCTTAACTCCGCCGGTCATGTGAGAGACACTTGGTTCTAAGCATTATTTTGTGCTTGTGCATTATTTTGTTTTGTGTCCAAACTGTTTACCCATAAAGCTCACTTCCAATGGCAACTATTATTGCAAGCAGGGCTGGGTTGTATGACTTAAATTTTATATATATATATGTATAGATTTAATTATTCAGTATTATTAAATAAATAAATCACGAGTTCCTCCTCCAGGATTTTAGTTTCTTTTTATATCTTTATATAAGAAGCCTTTGATTTAGATGAACCCTAACAAGGAACAGATCACGCAGAAAGACTCCAGCTGAGATCAGAGCCCAGGAAATCAGATAATATATATATTTTTTAAATATAAGCACAGAACCCTTACAACAACAGAACACTGTTCGGAAAAGGAATGGCTCAATTCCTGGCATTCATGGATTCCTAAAGCAAACTGATGCTGTACTGGCTGCCAAAGGAGGCTGTGTTTTGTTTACGTATGTAACTGTTTCCGTTTAATATTTTGTTCAGTAATATTATTTCTCTCTCTCTCTCTCTCTCTCTCTCTCTCTCTCTCTCTCTCTCTCTCTCTCTCTCTCTCTCTCTCTCTCTTTCTCTCTCTCTCTCTCTCTATATATATATATACATATGATTTAGGTTTCAGATGTAATAACTGGAATACGTACATTCTGTAAAGTCTCCTGAAACTGAGAAAGGGAGGAGAGCTGTGACTCTGAATGGTACAGCGATAGACCTTTTCGGAGCGTCTTCAAGTCTCCCATGCTCCCTTGCTGCGGAGAGAGTCAGAGTGTTTGATTACTGTTAACAACAGAAATACACAACCTGTGATCATGCAACATTTCTAAGAAATGACAGTAAAATAATTGTAAGGGAGAATAAACTTTCAGCTATGGTTTCTGCTGTATTATAAGCATGAGGTGGAGGTGAATGCGTATAGTACAGCTGAAACCACGGCTGAAAGTTGATTATCTTGTTTATGCATGTAATACAATAATAAACAAACATAATATACTATGTCTAACAAAACCCCTCAAGCATGTTTTAAAAAAAATCCAATATTAATTCACTAAACACTATCATCAGCCGAATAAAGGTCTGGCCTTATATTTCATGCCTCTCTACATTTTTTGTTTTGTTGAGTTAAGAAAAATGCATGCATGTACTTCCTACAGTACAGACTTTTACAAAAGGACAGGACCAGGACCAATTTCCTACGCTCTTTGTAGGACAGCCTGTGACTTTTTGCTGAAATACAGCCGTATTTCACCAAATATTCCAGATCTGGTCCTTTTTGAGCACCACCATGCATTCTCTCCCTTTACCTTGCCCCACTCCTCTCCCTTATCTATGCTCTTACCCGACTCCTCTCCCTTGTCTTTGCTCTGACCCCACTCCTCTCCCTTGTCTTTGCTCTGACCCCACT